>PVJX010000137.1:0-372491 GCA_004027295.1 Dolichotis patagonum
GGCCACTCTATGGGTCTGAGAGTTTCGGGTCCCAAAGAGACAGCCTGAGATGCTGCTTTCTGGGAGACTTCCTGGGGGTGAAGGGAGGGGCTATGGGCCCAAACAGACCTGGCCCAGATGCCAGTCTCCAGGCAGTTCCTTGCGGATGAAGGGCAGGCCTACCAGCCCCAAAGAGTCACACCGAGATGCAGGTCTGTGCAGACTTTCGATCCAAACAGCCCAGGCCACTCTACCCATTTTGAACTCTTACACCATAATTCTCTTCATTAAGGTATCTGAAGATTTTTATAGTTTCTAAAATTGTTTTGTCCAAGGACATATGTTGTATGGGTGGTCTAACACACACATTGCCATGAACTTGAAGTCATGGTGAACCAAATGCAAAATACGTAAGCTTTGCTAATTATTCTTCCTAATCTATCAAAATGGTTTTAACAGAACAAAATGGGAGGTTAATGGCATTTAATTTGGGTTTCTGCTCTTCATAAAAGATGAAAATTGGCAAATGAATTTTTTTAAAGAGAAATACTGCCTGCCCACATTGAGTAGAAAACATAAAATAACCATAGTTATATATGGTAAATATGGATGCATTTTTAAAATTCTGCATCACCTGGAATGTAAATGTTTATGCTGTTGGACCCACAAAGGGCTGGTTCTGTAATTTATAGGAGAAAACTTGTATTTATTGCTAATTTCTATATTTTTAAATGCTTCAAAAACATCTTTCTTTCATATATCTTTGTTTCCAATATTTCACCTAGGAGAGCTATAATTTTTCAGTAAGACCTGGGTGCAGTGTTTCATGCCTATATTCTCTGCGGTGTGAGGCTGAGGCAGGAGGATCACAAGGTGTTGGCCAGAATCAGTTATATAACACAGTGCTTGTGAGCCACATGAAGTTTTTGGTTACCCCACTGGACAGCGCCTATTTATTGCTTTGATTTGGTTTTCCTTGCCTTCTCCATTTGAGATTTAAGTAATTCACATTTTTTTTTCCTCTTGCCATTTTTCAAATGGAAAAAAAGATGATATAAAAAGAAAAAACTAGCCTGTTTTCCAAGTATACAAAACTAACATACAGTTATTTATTAGAAAGACCTTTCCTAACTATAAAGTAAACTCTGCAATGATTACTTCTGAGAACAACAAATTTGGTAACCATGAATAGATAACAAAATTGGTGATACATTCTCTTTGAAGATGATTTGGCAAATAACATTTTCAAAATGTATAGAAAAGCAAACACAAAATTTGAGAAAGACTTCAAAGAAGCAATAATATATTCCTTGAGAGACGCCATGGTCATCACGGAGGGGCTGCTCTTTGTGTTAGGGTTTCTTGACAGAGTTATTCTGCAGAACCTGTAGCTGATTTCATTCCAGGAGTATCCACTTTGAGGCTTAGATAGCAATTTCTTTTTTTTTTCTGGAAAATATCAGTACCATTTTATGCAAAAACGAATTATGTTATTAACAGAATTTTAAAAGGAGAAGGTTTTCTTAACTGTTACTTTCAATTTATGCTTGGGTTTTTCTGAGCTTTATATGTTTGTTAATTAATTACAACAATGAAATCTGAAGAGTAAAAAGAGGTGGGGTTTCTTTACAAGCTCATCTCTAAAATTTAAAAAAAAATCATTTACGCATGAGGTTGACTTTATTCCTTGATATAAAAAAATTGACTTTGGAGATTCATAAATGGTATAAAGTATAAAATAGACTTTGACCCCTAGATTGTACTAGGACATTGGACTAGGAGCTTCATTATTATGAAATGAGAATGATACTAAAAAACTATTGAGAGAACTGAATAAAGTAAACATGTAATGCTTAGCATTAGGTGACTGTTACAGGAGGCTGTCAGTAAAGGTTAGTGATCCTTTCTTGACTCACATACCGTTTATTTTCCTATTTTAAAAAGTCAAATTCTTCCTTTAATGAAACACAATAGAAGAAACTTTTATTTTTGCTTAAGAAAACTTGTAAAGAAAAACATTATTTTTTTTAAATTATCAAAATCAAATTGTTTCCCTGTAATTTGTCTGCCTATATATGTGTATGTGTGATATATAAAATATAACAGTTTCTTGCATTACTATTAACTACATAAAGTAGTCAAAAATAAAAATAGAAAAGTTTAAATGAAGGTTCTTGTTTCTGGCCAAAGATTAAATAAAATATTAAGGCCATTGAAGAATTAAATAAAAATAACAATAAATCTATATTTTATTTTTAAAAGGTAGACTAAACTACTTTTTGTATTTTTTCTATGTATACCTAAGTTTATCAGTGTTTAAGATATGATTTTATGCTAGTTAAAATAATTTCTGTCATTTAAATTGCTTAAACCCACTTTACTAGGACCCAAAGTGCCCCAGTAGGACATCTTAGCATAACTAGATGTTTTCCATCTTTTAATTACTATGACTAATTTTTACAGCTCAGTTACAAACCCTTGAAAATAATGACTATGGCGACACATTCTTAATTATAATGGTGCAAATAGCACCACTCTAATTTCAGGCTTACATTGAAAAGGAATTTCTCTCAAATTGAAGCTCCTCTGATTGCTTTCCACATCACGTTTTAAACAAACACTGTGGTGCTTTAGCCTTGACTTGGTTGCCTAGGATACACAGTTAATGTCGCCCTAAGATGCTGCTACCAGTTAAGCTTTGAGGCCATGTCTGTAAGTGCTGTACATAGTGGCTTCTAATACATTAGAGAAATTTAACAGAGACACTTTTGGAGGGTGTGTTTTGATTAATGAAACAATTGATAACTTTGAGTTGTTATAATGAAAATAATTATTTTCATTATAGTTTGAGTGAGTTTTCTGAGAGGAAAAAAGTGACTTTTAAAACAAATGCAAGACTGAATGGTGACCTAATTCTAAGACCACATTCTCAAAGAATATAGTATCTATTGCAGAAAAGGTAAATCACAGTAAGTAATTTTTATAAATTTCTTCAGTGATAGTACCTTTTATTGGTAGTTTTTCTTTAGTCTGTATGCTAAGTGCATTTTATACTTTTTTATTAAGATGCTGGATACTTTATGTTTTACCATGTAAGTATAAAACAGCAAAAATATTTGTGTATGTAATCAATGAGAATATTGATGCAAAACAACAGAATTATGCACAAATTTGAACAATATGTGTATGATTGTCATGTATTGTATACCAACAAGCTGTTTTTCAGTTCCCATTATAGTACATTGTTAATGTTTCACCAAAAGTGAGATTTGGTTTAACATGAGATGGAAATATAAAGCTGGATATACATTTTGACAAAAAAAATCTGGTTTTAAAAATTAGCAATACTTACTCCCACCAAAAAATGGATTGTCTCCTAGGTTGATTTGAATGCAAACAAAACTGGAGTTGTGGAGTGAGTGGGAAGATTCAGTTTGAACCAGTAGGTGGTGCTTGAGTTTTAAGTGCACTTATAATGGGAATTCTTGAGAATTTTGCAAAACCTTCAGGGAGAGTTGTTCTTACAGTATTTTATTATACAGAGCTTGTTACATTTTTAGGAGGAAAATATTATTTAGGGCCTCTGAATTATCACCGAAATCAATCATTTAACTCCCTCCCAGGCTTCCCTTCTTCTCTAATCATTGTTCCCTGCTCAGTGGTAGCTTCAGGCTGCTGTACTGTGAGGGAGGAAGAATGAAACCTTTTCTCCAAGGCAGAGCACCGGGATGGTGGGAACAGAAATATATTATTTCTATAGTCAGTTATCCCATCTGAGCTTTGTGCATGTCGCCTGCTTGTGCACTGTGTTCCCTGTGGGAAGAGTGTCAGGGAAGTTCCTAATGTCACCTTGAAATCTGAGTGCATATTTATGACTCTACGTTTCAAATTTCCTTGTCTGTCCCTGGATCTCTTGTTGCATCTGCTGGTGAGCATGCCAATCTCTCCATAGTGACTTCACTTTCTTAAATCTTCAAAAATACACATGGTCCAAAGGATAACAAAAGGCTGATTGTCACAGGATGAGAAATGACACCTACATACTAAATTTCCTAGAAAAAGAGTTACCCATTCAACCAAATTCAACAAGAAAATGAATATCATTGCTTTTCATAGATTGTGCATTTTTTTATTTAATCATATTATCTCTAGTGAATAAACATTGAACCTAATTAACAAAGCACACTGTATTTCTGATTAGGTAGTGTTATTTCTTTCCATGAACATTTCGAGTACATTTTACTGTTATGTTTTAAATATTGAATATTAAATCCTAAAACATTCCTGTAAGTCTACCATTCTTATGAAATAATAAAAAAGCAGCTTAGACTTACATTTCTTCACTTTAGAGAATTATTTTATTGGTTGTTCTATTAAATAACCTTTGGTTTTTTGTAATATCGATAGTTTAGAATTATGATGATATTAAGATGCTAGTTTAATTTATCTGAACAGTCAGATTTCTAACATTTTAGTTATGATGATAACCATTTTATATTCCAAAAGTAATAGGTATGCTGTGTTCTCAGTCCATTGTGAATTATATTAGATAATTAAGTTGCATGGATAGTTAATGCACTTTAATAAGTGGAATAAATCACCTGTTTCCCCTTTTAAATCTCTTTTTGTTTTATTTTTCCTCAGTACGAATTTTTCCTGCCAGAATTAATATCTTCCACCAATTATTGTAATTTTTTTTCTTTAATTCTGACTCAAAAAGATTGTCTTCTTGTTGTTGGGATACAATAACCAACACTAACAACTTGAAGGAAGAGAGGTTTAATTTGGTTCATTGGTTTTAGAGCATTCAGTCCAACTTTCACTGACTCCAAGTAACAAAGTGTGATGGAAAGGTCTGGCGGAGGAAAATTTCTCACTTTGTGGTTTAGAAGAAAGAGAAGAAAGAAGCAGGGAGTGAAGTACATTCCCTCGTTGACTCTAGGTGGACTAATCCACTGATAATATAGACCCTCACTATCCAGTCACCTTCGAAACACCTGAGGCTTTGAGGTTACTTCAGATCTAAAGCATGACAGTGATCCGGGCAATGTCAGAGCATCAGTCATGGCAGTAAACAGGAAGAAAATAATGGACATTTTCTATGATGTCAATAGTAAAACCTTCATTTGTGCAGTTCACACAGCATGAAGTCCCCCTCTACAAAGACTTTCTCTTCCTTCTAAGCTTTAAGAGGGCATTTGTCAGTTATAAATCAGACTATGCAGATCAAAGTCTGCTGGGGTTATGACAGAGGGCATTCAGCTCACCACGTGATTCCTCTCTTTCGAGTGACATTTTAGTGTTTTACTTTCCAGGCTCTTCCTACTACGTGGACATGGGATTCAAAAAGTGAAGTGGATTCATTCGAACTCCCAAGGCTATTGAAAAGATAGCATCCATAACCCAAACTCCTACCAGTCTTGGGTGCAATAAGTGTACTTTTATTTTTAAATATGGGAGTTTATCTTCATTTTCTTTCTTTCTCTAGGTCTTTCACATCAGCACAGGTGGAATAAATTGCTCTTTTCCTATTTCACCTATGGCCACTTGGATTTATTGCTGAATTAGAGAAGAATTAGGATAAGATGCTCCATTTTGCATTTTCTAACAAAGACAAAAATTTTTTACCAGTTCGTGAAATATATTTAACTTTTCATTTTTCTGTGACATGGAAAGCTGTTGTCAGTTGGCTGCTTCTTTGTACACCGGGCCAAGTCTTCTGTCTCAAATCTGCATAGAGATAAGTTTTGAGAGGAGCAGAGTCCCTTTGGGGATGATATTTGCTTTTGCTATTTTTGTTATTCTTTTTTCACAGGAGAATGCATAATAACTCTACTCTAGAGTCTTGAAATAACATTAAAGATTGACAATTCAGTTAGGCCTGTCACTCTGAGGGCCAAAGTTGACTCATACTGCACAGGGGAATAAAGATGATGACGTCCACATGATTCTTTAAAAATATCTTTTGCATATAAATATTATTTTTCCAATTACAGGTGGCATTTCAAAATCTCTTCCTGTGTTATGAGTCATTCAAACATGTTATAAAAATATGTGTTTTATCTTTGTATTCACGAACTCTCCTGTAGGATGATTCTGGTTATTGGAGTAACTCTTAGAAACTTCTTTCTCAGCAGACACCAAACAGATGGAAGTGCAGAGAAGTTGGAAGACTACATGTTTGGAAGACAGGCACAGACTGAAGGAAGTAGATACCCTAGGTTAAAGATGGGAAAACAGAGTAGAGTAAAAACAAATGCAGCCTGATTCATTTTTAGGATTTATATTCTTACTAAATGCAATAAATGAAAGTTTGCTTCATTTCTTTCAATTCCTCAATTGTTTTTGCCTCCTTGTTTTATCCCATTTCTCTCAGAGAGGAGTTGGAATCATACACTAGTTTCTGCACTTGAAGAGGAGGGAATTTTTCCTGTTTCCTGCTCTCCTTTCACTAACCCTACAAACGTAACTGAGCTAGGGAATGACATACGGATTCTTTGTGTACATTCTCTGTGTAATGTTGGCGGAATGGAAAGAAAATACAAACTCTAAAAGGACATAAACATACTTAGGAGATGTGACTAGAACTTTGCCTTTCATTTTTGTTTCTGAACAAAAGTAGTTCCTTTGTCATTTCTCATAGGCACTTTCCCTTTTTAGGAGAGAGGTTTGAGGGCTTAAAGACAATTGCAAAGTGGAAAAAGAGGCATTCCAGATAGAAAAATTAATTTTCACTCGGAAATTCAAGTACCTACAAAATGTTTAAACATGACAGAAAACAATTAAACCACATGATAATTTTAAAATTTGACTGTAATTAACATACAGTACAATCATGGATGCAAAGTAAAAATATGTATGTCTCACTCATATATACCCAATATTGGCCTAGCATTCTTATTACTGATAAATTAAAATTACGATCATTTGTACAAACTCCTATGCAACAATAGGGAATGAGATTATCTCAAATTTTAATGGCTAACAATAAATCAGAAGATTAATTTATAATTTAATTTTACCTACTCTAAAGTGGATGTTACATTTTGTAAGGAGTTGTAATCATAACCATATTACTAAACCTAACCTATTTTAGTGAATCGATCATACCATAAATGAAAAGCCAAAATCTACTGATGGTTGGATTAGATATCATTACCTAGAGAAATAGCTCTACAGCTTGTGTCAGCTGGTCTTCCAAATGTTAAGACAATTTCCTGTATTTTACTATGATTGTAAGGTAGAACATCCTCACTTTAAAAAATTAACAGCTTTATTAGACATAATCATTTATTTGAAGGTTATCATTCAGGGGGTTAGGGACGTAGCTCAGCAGTATAAGTGTCTGCCTGGCAGACACAGGGTCCTGAGTTTGATCCCTAATACCAAAAATAAATAAATAGTATCATTCAATGATATTTGGTATATTCAGTGGTGGGCAACTATCACATAAATAACTTTAAAATATTTTTATTGTCCTCTCAAATGCCATATCAATTAGCAGTCACTACCCATTTCTTCTCAAATCCTCATCCCCCAAGTCTAGGTAAACACTAACTTGTGCATCTATAGATTTGTCTCTTTCAGGCTTTCCATAATGAAATCAGACAATATGCAATTTAGAAAGTTTTTTTTTTCATTTAGCATAATGTCATCAAGATTTATTTATGTTGCACCATATACATATAATTTAGGTCTATTGTGAAATAATATTTCATTGTACAACTGTAGTAGTATTGTAATTCCAAATATTGAATCCTGTAATCCAAGTACTTTAATCCCTTTTTTAGTCTTCCTCACAAGCCCACAAGTTAGATTTGTAATCCCACTGAGTCACTGTTGGAACCCCAGGAAGTTAATGCCAGTCTACCTTCTGCAATGCCACACACAGTGACAGTAAACACAGGAAGACATACGCAAAGTAAAGGACAGCCAAGGGGTCCTAACTCAATTCAAGAGAGGATGTGTGGACAAAGGCCTTGGTACAAGGCCTCTCCCAAAATTTATTATTGTGTGAAGAAGGAAGTAGCTCACGGATGAGCGATAGTGAGGGTGGTGGGAACTCCTCGAGTAACCTGAGCTGGCTCGCCAGGTAGGGAGAAAAGGGTTTTGAAAAATGCGGGGAGAATGACATGCAGAGGGATCAATCTGCATAATTCAAATAAGGTAGCAACTGAATTGTTTTGGAGGCTGTTGCCTCAGTTTCTGCTATGTAAACTTTTGTGCCCTGGGGACTCGTAGCCTCTTTATTTCGAGGCTCATACCCAGTTGACACTGGCCCTGCCATCCTTCTTTGTTCATATCTTTTACAAAGCAAATGGGACTGGCTTTAGAGATTATATACCAGTACCTAGCCTTATTTGCAATGTTTAGAGCCAGCTGAAGAGAGAAGAAAATACCATGATCAGTTCTGTACATATCAGTAGTGGAAATAAGCCTCGATATAAACAATGTTGCATCAATTCTACTGCATTCAATGGGAGTCGCTCAAATTGTCTCCTGGGTAGTAGATTTCACTTTATGGATTTGTTCTACTTTTGGGCCACTAGCAATGTCACTGTGAACATTCATGTAGAAGAATATGTATAGATATATGGTTTTACTTTCTTAACTATATAGTCTTAGAAATTGAATTGCTGACTCCTTAATAAATCTGATTAACATTTTGGGATACCAACTGGCTGACTTCCAAAGTGGATATACTATTTCACCTTCCCACAGATTATGAGTGTTTTCACTATTTTGCATCCTCATCAACACTTGTTACTATCTTTTTATTATAGCCTTTTTAGTGAATCTCAAGTGGCATCTTATGTTTTTATGATCATATCCCCAATAGCTAGTAATGTTGAGACACTTTTTATGTGCTCACTTATAATGTGTATATTTTTTTGGCAAGGATTTACTTAGAAGTTATTAACATTTTTTAGCTAGGATTTTGTATTTTCAGTACTGATTTATAAGAAACTTTATGGATTTTTGATATAAATCCTGATGATTTTCAAATACTTTCTTCCATTTTGTGGATGTTTTCTTTTCATTTTTATAATATTCTTAGCACAAATAGTCGACATTTTGATGAATCCAATTTATAATTTTTTTCTTTTTATTTATGTTTTTGTTATAATGTGTAAAAGTTTTGTCTAACCCAAAGTTATTAAGATATTTCCCTATTTTCTCCTTAGTGTTCTTTCAGTTAGATCTGTGATACATTTTTTGATTCATTTTATGTACTGTGTGAAAAGTGATCTAAATTTATTACTTTATATGAGGATGCTAAGTTTACCATGTGTTGAAAAGTTAATTCATTCCATAGTTTTGGAATCATTGTCAAAAATCTGCTCTTGTAATTGTGAGGATTTATTCTCACAGTCTTCTATTTCATTGATCTATATGTGTATCATTCTTCCAATAACAAATATAAGTTATTGTAGCATTGTATTAGGCTTTGAAATTATGAATTGTGAGTCTTCCTACTTTGTTTCTAAGATTGTTTGGCTAATTGTCATCTTTTGAATTTCTGTCTAAATTATAAAATCAGTTTGTCATCTATGTACAATTAAGGCATTTAGAACCTTATTAAGGAATGTACTGAATCTGAAAATCAGTTTTAAAAGTTATGCCTTTAAACAATATTAAGCATTTGACCCACAAACATGGGATTTTTTTCTTTTGATTATATCTTTTAATTTCTTTCAACAATATATTATTGTCCTTATAGTGTAAGTTTTTCTCATCTTTTGTTAAATTTACTTCTAAATTATTGTGATACTATCATAAATGAAACTTTTTTCTCAAATTAACTTTCTGTTTATTCATTGCTATTAACTAGAAATACAGTTTGTTCATATACATTGATCTTGCATTCTTTCAAAGCACTAAAACATTCATTAGTTCTAATATTTTGCACTATGTTGTTCAATATTTTCTAATCATGTAACATCTAGAAGTGGATTTAGTTTACTTCTTTCTTTCTAAAATAAATACTTTTTTCATTATACTCCTACATTATAATCAAAAATATCAAAGTCAGAACTAAAAGGGAAGCAGCACATGTAGATATCTTCATCCATTTCGGTTTTATGGAGGAAATGTTCAATATTTCACAATTAATACGGCAATGTTTAGGGCTGGGCTTTTCATAGATGCCCTTTATCAAGCTAAAGAACTTCCTTTGCTTTTAATTTTTTTCATATTTTATCATGAAAAATCTTGGCTATTCTTAGATGCTTATTCTACACTTAGTAAAATAATCATTTTGAGATGGTGCATTATGTTTATCGAGTATAAAATTAACCTTATATTCACAGTAAAAATCACCCTTAGTCATAAGGGATAATCATTTTTGCGTGAAGCTAGATGAACATTGCTAGTATTTGTTTAGTAGCATCCTCATTTCTAAAATAGTAAGCACTTGTAATATCATGGTAAAAGGAAATTATTATGAAAGACTCCATATTTTAAAAATAAATCCATATTTCCCTTACTTTAATTCAGTATGTTTGACATCCACAAAAATGAAGAGATATAAGTATGAAATATTTGGTGTACATTTATACATTAATGGCAGCTAAACATAAACATAAAATATGGCAACAATAAGTATCAGGTTATGGTAAGAGTCAAATCATTTTTAATGAGAAGTGAGATGTTTCAGAAAGATGTCCCTACCTGCATTAAAGATAAAGAGTACAGACATAGAGATGTTCCTAAATTTATCTATGTAGTCACAGAATAGCATAATATTTTTTCAGGAATGCCATTTTCTAGATCTTTCACAGAAATCAAGGATGATTACAACAAAATTCTGCCTTGAAGAAACTAGTTTTCACTCAATATTGTGACTCTGAAAACTGTAAGGTAAGGTAGCTTAACATATGTTATTTTAAAGAGGTGTAATGGAATTTTCTTGCAGGTTCAAAGGAGAAGGATATTTTGGGAAGTTGAAAAAAAAAACTGTAGAGAAGTCTAGGCAGACTCTGACAGGATTTTATCAGGCTTTTCAGTGAAAAAGAGGTACACTGGTAAAAACACTCACCCTAGGAAAATTTGTATGAACAAAAGCTCCCAAAACATGAAAGAGTGAATTATAGAACAAGTATTCAGTTTCACTGGAGGTGAGGATAGTCAAAGGAAACTGGTCAAGCATTTAACTAGAAAGTCAAATAAGGGACATTTTACCGTAAGAATATCATTCTTCCCACAGGAAGACCAGTGTGGGCAGTTGAGCCTTTCCTTGGTAAGCAGTACAAGTGTGATGCTTTGATTGAAGATGAGCTATATTATAGTTTGTAAAACCTATTAAATGGAAAGTACCTCTATCAGTTTGGATTTTAACTCAAACAAAAAACTACTTCTAAATGTCCAGACTGTGACAACTGACCTAGTAGATCTTTTTCTAGAAAACAAAAGGAAACATTGTTTATCTTGTCAACAGAAAGGGATTGCTTATATTAATTCAGGGTCTAATGGTAAGCTAAGCCATAGGGAGCTGCTGTCAAGATGAAAAATGCCATAGGAGTCCTCCTAGAAAAGGTACTTCTGATGTAAAAGACCTCCGGAAAAGGTTTCTGGGGAATCCATAATTAAATGTCACATCACCGAAGGGTGAGTGGGAAAAAAAATAGCTCTACTTGAAAAACCACAAAATATGAATGGCTGGTCAAAACATACTTTGGCCTTAATACAAAAGAAAAAAAAAGATAGCAAAAGAAAAGACTGACTCTCCTGTTAATGGCTTAGATTTATGATCAACCAGCTTCGTTTAATAAACTACGTACTAATGAGTGTATTTTGTCTTTGCTTGACTAGGTAATGCTTGTGGAAATTCCTGAATTCTGAAGGAATTTTTTCATTCTGAATTGGACTATGAATAATGTAATAGGTCAATGAACTACTGATTTATTCTTTAACAGAGAATTTAAAACATAATAGGAATAATTGTGACTAATTTTCCACTTTTTCTTAGTTTTCCACTTTTAATTTCCACTTTTTCCACTTTTTCTTAGTTTGGGGAGGAAGCAGAGAAAGACAGAGGGAGAGAGAGAAAGAGAGAAAGAGAAAGACATACTTTGTTAGCTTTTGCTTAGGCAGATTAAAAAGAGAGTATTTTGACTTAATGGCCATTTATTACTCTAAATGGATCAAACTCACTGTCATAAACACATAAAGCATGAAATCAAATAAACTAACACCTAGTCTTTGTCCCTAGAAGCTGTCAGAGGTGGCAAATGATTGGAATTTCTGGACATCCATTCAATAGGTAGTTGTAAAAAGCTCAGTGATTTTGTACTTTCTAGGTTTAATGATATATTAGAGGAGATTGAAAAAAATGTGACTTCTTTATTCTTTAACATAGGATTCCAATTTTCATCTTTTAAGTGACAATAACAGTTAAAGAATGGATCATCTTTGCATGTGAAACTTTCACACAGAATATAAAATTTCTGTTGATAATGCTGAAGTTTTCTTCAATTCCTTCCCAAACTTCTCCTTTTTTAAAAAAAGAAATATTTATTGAAGGGAGAATAAATTGATTATTGATAACAAAAATCATATTTCAAGGGTACAGGAGAAAACACAATTGTAGGAAATTTAAAATATGGAAAACAAAGTTGATTATGGCTAGAAATGACATCTAAAATAAAAACATGCCTCTTTTTGCTCATAACAGACTTTATTGGCAAGGAAGCATCTATATGTTTAATCCTTGGATAGTGGCAGATTTTAAAATTGAAGAAGAAAAGGAAAGAATTAAATTGTTACCGAAAACTAGAAAAGCTCTATATAAATGTATACAAAAGCTGTCTATAAATGGGAAAGGGAAGGCTAATTACCAGCACTGACAAAGAATCACATGAAAGTTGATGTGATATAAAATCAAGAAGTCAAATTATCAAATTATCTTCTGTGACAATTTCAAGACCTACAGAAAAAAGTTTTGACCTGACAAAACATTTAATGTGTTATTAACATTCTAAAGCAAGCTGCTAAATTTACAAAACCTCAGAATATAGATATGAAATTATCTTGAAAATGACTAAATGTTGTGACATTTAATTTTGTCAACATTTTATTAATTAAAATTAAAGGACATGGGTATCAGTTTATAAGTATTATATCTTAAATATGGTTGAAATCAATGTAGTATAACTTTCCTAATTTTCTGCTAGGCTTTTATTGAGAAGCATCAACTGTAAAGCCATGTCTAGTCCAATGTTTGATACATAACAATCAATAGCAATTTTTTTTTTTTTTTTTTTTTTTTTTTTGTACTGGGGATCAAACTCATGACCTTGCGCTTACCAGGCAAGCACTTAAGCCACTGAGCTAAATCCCCAGCCCTCAATAGCAATTTCTTTTTATCACCTATGCCTTTACAGAGATGACTCATTCGTAGCAGAGATTTCTTATTTACTTGCTATGTGTTTTTTTATAACAGATTGACAGTCTGAAATGGCATTGGCAGGTTGCTCAGCATCTTCTTTGTATATTGTGGTCTTTTACATTAACTTTTAGTTTCATGGAAACATACAGTCTATCTAAACATTTAAAACTACAAAGGTTGAGAAAATGAAGAAAACTTCCATCCTTGAGCTGTTTTTCCTTCTATAGACTGGATCCCACTAGCTTTCCCCATGGAAACTAGCATTCCTTTTCTTTGTGGGACTCTAATGAAAACACAAAACTGGTTCAGTTTTTACAGCAGCTAAGTTAGCAAGGTGCCAATTCGCTCTGTGCCACTTTCCATCCTTTCTGAAATATGATTTGTTTCTACTCTCCACCTTTCAGGGGCCCATTGTACTTTGTTCTGCTCAAGAATGCTGCACTTTGCAAAGAAGGTGTATTACATCTTCTTGGGAAGAGCCAGCATATTTATTTTTATTTTATGAGGCTTCTGTGAGTTTTATTTTGAAACTAAAGACTACTGAAATTATCAAGGACACTGGGGAGGGTTGGATAATCATCCAAGTGGAGAACTGGAATTCTGCGTTAATATTACAGCTGATGTCACTAGGTGGTAAATATGCAAATTATATTTATGTTCTGATTGATTAAGTGCAATTAATGCCTTTGCAAAACATGTTTTTTTTAAATGAAAACTAAAAACTGAGAGAATATTTGTCAATGTCCTATTATATGATATATATTTTAATCCACTGTTTTATTTAATCTTCACAATCATCTGTTTAAGTAACTAGTATTTATCTCATTTTACAGATAAACAAATGGTATCAGAAAGCTTGAGATATATTATGAATACATATCTAAATGTTTATCTTCTCCTTTATAAAACATTACTAACCACACAAAAATTAATGCCTAATTTTTAAGAATATTAATGAAACAGATTCTCTGAGCATTTTTTCCATCCATTTTGAGTCTTTCTCAATAGAGCAAAAGTTTTGATTTTTGTCACCATGAAAGTGGCTCTTGGTTTTCTCATTTTATCTGTGCTTTTAAAAATGTTTGCCTTGGTCATCCTTATAAAAAAAAGGAAAATAAATTCACTTCATGTTATTTTAAATAAGTTATTTCTTTAGATTTGGGGAACTTGTTTGTGTCATGGTATAAATAATTTGCATATATTTACATTTAAATATTTTTCACAAAATAGTTTGAAAAAATTGCCTTGGTAGACCAGTTTTTTAACAGCAAACCAATGAAGGTGTCTTAATGGTTAGTTAATATATTTTGACCACCAAAACTTATGTAGAGTGGCTGTTGAAATATCCTTCTAGGTAGACATTTTCTTCTGTTGACCCTTTAAAGACTCATAATAAATTCACACTTCAGCAAGAGATGGCAACAGTTCATTTCTACATTTGATATTTAATTTATGTTCATCATTAATATTTTATCATGCTTTAATGTTTAAAATCGTGTAAGTATCTGACAGTGCTGCCATATATAGAATCTCAAGTAGCTTGTCTTAGAGCGCAGTCTAAATTATGTTCTCTGGTGAGAATGATTTCATAGTGACTAAGTACTCACTAGCTCAAGGGACAGATACACCATTTACTTTGTCATGTTATATTTCCTTCTTTTAACAGCTGCTACTTATTATTCATATTACTGCAGTGTCAGTGCTTTGTAGTATAAAATATATCATAGCATTTATTTATATTTCACTTCCATGCACAGATTTTAATAAGACAAAAAGGATTTGGAACTTTTTTCCTTAAAACTTATTTTTTTTCTAGCTTTGAAGCTGGTATTGACATTTTCTTTCTTATTTCTAAGGGGAAAATATCTTACCCATGCATACAAGGGTAAAATATCAGAAACAATTTGTTGGTCTTTTACTGAGTGATTTAATGGGGGACAGAACACAAACTGTTCAAGAGTGGACTGAGTCTTTGGAACCTAAACTTCTCTTCCTCTCCCTCAGAGTTAACTCTAGCCTGTGTAACTGCCTATAGAATTTAGTGTTCAAAGAGAGACACAGAGTCCATTTATCATGAGTGTAATATTTCATATAGTAAAACATGTCAGGCAAGGGAGTTGTCACCTGTCAGATGTCTGAGAAGTGCACATCACCAACTTTTTACTTAAAAACTAATTAGGTATTTCAGACAAGTTTCTGTTAGACTGAGAGGCAGCACAATACAGTAAAGGAGGACGGAAAATACACGGATTTGGAACCAAACTGATCATGTATCCCATCCATGTTAGTTATCGAATCTAACACTGATTTCATTCTCTGAGATTCAGTGCAATGGAAACAATAGAACTCACTTGAAAGGATATTTTGAGAAATATATAACCCGTCAGAGCAATGGATCCTACACCATCAGTGTGCAAGAAGTACTCCTTTATCTCTCTTCTATTTATTTCTTCTTCCTTTTAATAGACTTGTACTGAGTTTCTAGACACTGTGATTAGGCTGAAGGAGACAGTTTTGGGCAAAAGCAGGTGTACTGTATGCTTTGTGGGAGTATGCTGTCGGGTAAAGAGAGCTATGATAAAAAGTAATCACACCGATAGAGGGATATTGTCACTGGACCAGGGAAGGACCGGCAATCTCACATATTAGAAGAGTTTTCACCCAGTCAGTCTCAAAGATTTACAAAAATTCCTCTGATTGGGGGACAAATGCAAAGAGCTCTGAAGGATAAATAGGAAATAATGAGCAAAGAGAAACATGAGCCACCATTATCATCAACATCACCGTTATTGTCACTGTCATTGCCATGATTTTATAACCACAAGCCTTTCTAGTTACTTGTCCCCACCCCAAATTTTATACATTACTGAATTTTGCTCTACAACACATCTTTGATTTTCTTCCACTTTTCTCTAAGCTTTTGTTGTACTACGGAGGCCACTGATTGGCAGTGGTACTGAGGAGGCTGCTGTTGTTCTTCCTTTGGCTTTTTCACTGATCTATTGGGATGAGTCTGATATAGCTCCATCCACTACTAATGTACCATTTAAAAATCTATCTATCCTTCAGCAGACTCACATAAATCACTCCGTCCACATCGCCAGCTCCAGATGTTCCCTGCATTGTTAACAGTCACCTTTTTTTTTCTTGCACTAAGTTGAGACTAAGACTTACAATTAGATCACTGGTGCACATTCACACGATTTATTCCTCACCAGGGAATATAAGCTCTATGTATGGGGCAGACTGGTAAACAGGCAGCATAGCGACTCTTATTACCTACTGTGGAAAGTCTACAGAGCTTGGCTAATTCACAAGTCAGTTATTTCCATATTTTCTGTGCTTGTGACTAAAGTCCTTGTTACCGCTTGAATGAAGAAAATAATAAGGGAAATTAGGAGCAGATGACAGGTTTTCTGGTCCACTGAAAGAACACTCTTTTCACTTTCTTATCTACATATATTCATCCAAATATGTTATCAGACATCATTTTTAAAAAGTAGATTCTTAGAAATACTATATAACTGGTGTTTAACTGGGTGAACTTTTGATAATTTTCTAATTTAATTAAATAAATTAATCAGATGATTTTCGACATAAGTACACCTAAAACTTTTTTATGGGATGTTTACTTATGTACATATTTATTCCTTTAAGAAATAACAAAAACGGAAGCAAACTTAAAACCATCAGAGTTGCATCACTGATAAGAATAGAGAGGAAAGTAACATGTATTTTTGAGGACCAAGAGGAAGTTTAATGATCATGAAGTTGACACCATTAGTTTAATTTATGATATGATATACTTGTCTTAGCCTAAATCACACTGCAGACATTTAAAGGAATTTCCAAGTTTTAGGCTTGGTGATTGGATATGGCAGGACTGTAGGTGGCTCGGTCACTTAGTTCTAGGGAACAGCTATTCCAGACACAAGGATCTGTTTATCTTTGTTAAAAGCAATTTGAATCTTGGACTGTCTGTTCAAAAGAAATCTCAAAGCAAGTATAAACTGCACATGTTCACTTCACAGAAAACTGAACTCAGAATATTGCAGTCCCCTGACTGAGACTGTATAATTGGTTTGTAAACAGGGCATTGGACTTACTCAGAGCAACTAATTACTCACTTAAATGGTTTCTGTAAGCAAAGCATTATACTACACAGGGGGTTAAAATTACAAAGATTTTCTCCCTCAAGACAGATGTCTCACTGTCCTAATTTCTAATCAGAAGATGGAATAGAAGGTTTATACTCATCTTTTATAATCGATCTCAGGTTATTAATATGACCATTCAAATCTTTGCTTTTTTATTTTTTACAAGATAAGTTTAAAGTCCTTAATTAGGATCTGTATGGCTTCTTAGAATTGACCTTTGCTTCCTTGCAATTCTGACTCATTTCCTACTGTGCTCTTTTTCACTTAGTGGACTTAAACTGCAAGGTTTGCTCCATCTCTATCTTGTATTGGACATCTGCATGCTCAGAATCTAATTCTGACTCATGTTTTGGATCTGAATCTTCACACAGTTTTGAAAAAACTGCCCTCTCTATTCTCAGTTATGTCTGATTTGTGATGTTACTGTAGAGCATGCTGATACACACTTTATATTCAGAGATATAACAATTTAGCTATTTATGCAATTATTTACTCAAGATCCATCTTCATCATCATACAATAAATAATCCTCATGAAACCACAATCGTGTTAATTTTTGTCATTGTTCTATCATCCCTAGCACATAGAGCAATGCGTAATTAGACTCTCAATAGTTATTTGGCAAATGTCTAAATAAGTGAATGAATCTCTGTTACAAAGACTGTCCCTGCACTGTTGATTGCTAAGTAAAAGTCCATTCTAATCTCAAGGGCACACTTTTCTCACAATCTCTTTGAAATTCTTTAGGGCATAATTCATCATGCACTCATTCTCTCACTGGTATATTCTTTTTTTCCTCTGACCCAGTATTACAAAGCAAATAATGCACTCATCGTTACAAAGCAGCTCACAGTCTTATTCATTTAGGAAATATTCTTAGAGTATGTGCAGACATCCAGGTATGGTACTAAGGCTACAGAACAAAATCTTTCTTCTGAAAATATGTACTTTAGAGCCTAAAAACATATCGTTTGTTTATATAGTTCTCATCTGGAAATACTTGCATTGTTCTACTTTTGTAGATAAACTTAAGAAACATTCCATTCAGGATGCAATTAGAAAATTTCAAATACAGAAGAGAGAAGACAATTTATCCCTTAGGTTTACCCTTGTGGCTGACCTGTATTTTTACTAGAAGAACACTTTACTTGGACAAAAAAGGGCTCTGAAAGTTTCAATGGGGAACATGGTATCTAGGCAGCACTGTAAAACAATCGCCACCTCTTGCTGACAGCTGCTGGGAGGAGAATGCTTTAATGCGATAGATCTCCATGAGAATTGTCTCACATGAATGTGAGAAAAAAAAAAAACGTGATTGGGTTTTACATCTCTGTCTAAAGATTGTGTATATTCACTGCCTAAATAAGAGAGAATGATAAAAGGATGAATATAAGGAATCAAATTCAGGGTTACTAGCTATGTAGATAATACCATAACATCCAGAGATGTCACCTTTGTCAGATCACCATTCATTAACTGCTTGAACATTGCCTTGTGTCTTTTAATTTTATCTGGAACATTTAGCTATGTTAATACCCACTTGTCTATTAATGCGGAACAACTATGTCTAGGTAACTTGAAAACCTACATTCGTAGATCAAGTCTATCATTTGATAAGATTGCTTATCAATCTTATCAATCAAACATTTGGAAACGTTTGATTCTAACTTTTTCAAGATTCTGATGGAACTACCTAGATGCACATTTCTAGGTGTATCCCCTATGTATAGAGATGCAAGTTGTTAGTGGTTCTTACATTGTAATACATGTGAAGTCATGATTCACATAAAGCACGAATGAATTTATTGTGGATGAAAAAAGTAGATCTGCTCAAATACATGTTTACATCTCGTTTACATATATATACGTGGAATCTTTTGTGGACTTGCTGCCACCATATGTAGCCAAATATCTATGCATCATTTGAGAACACTCAAAGATTCTGGTACACAGGTTAAATCTTTTTAGCTGCATTCCTTGTTTGGATTCCTAACTAAATCTGTGGTCATCATGTTTTTGCACATGCGTTCTTTAATTTTTCCTTTTTTTTTTTCTGTTCATCAACACACTTCTGTTTGATTTCTTTCTTTAGGAAACCTGAAATTCTAAAGCAGAGAAAAAAAATGTTAAGTAAAAAATGTTTTAGTTAAGTCTAATTTTCTCTAGTTTTCCAGACTAAAAATTAAAAGTAAAAATATGATGTAGAGAAATTTGTAATTGTATTGAATATACAGCCTATCTTCAAAAAATATTTATATCACTGACTCTTTTTTTTCCTATCTGAAGCACCATTTTTCTATAATTTAAAAAGTAAACTTGGCACAAAGGCATAGTATAAACTAACATGATTTATAACATGCTAAATTTACAACATCCTTTTTTTATGGTCAAATATTTCAGTCAAAAGACTACTGCCCTAATGGCTCTGGATGGGTCAGTTTTTATTTCTAGGCCTCAGTTTCTAGGTATCAGTTTTGTGTATAAAATGAGAAGGGAAGGGAAGTCTAACTGAATTACCTAAATTTTTCCTCTAATTGTAGCATTATTGCCTTTATATATGGTAATATGACATAAGCCATTATCATTTTTTTAAAAATACAAAAAATGTAGATAACTCACTTAATGATCAACTAATCAAACCATACCTTATTGCCTTGATTAACTAGAAAGTCACTTCTCCAAAATGAAATTTCAGCCTTTCAGTTTAAGACAACACTGGAGATCCTATTTCAACTATAAGACACTGATTCATTAAGTAGTGCTCTATCTGCCACCTAAATAAATGATTTTGACATGTGAATTCTGAAAATATCTCCATTCCAAATGAAGATTATTATACCCATTAATCATTGCTACCCTTCAATGATAAACATTACATATAACTAAAACCCCATTGTTCCCCATTACACTGTTCTCTGAAAATCACTTTTATAACAGACTACCTCTGTTAACACTATCTTCATAAACTTCACTATGATGCCTTAGTAATAGAAATATTCTTGGTAAATTTAGTACACTGTATCTTTTCCTTTGTTCATTTTCTGGTGGAAAAAAAAATTTCACAAACTAAGTAAAACTGAAAAGAAGTATCTCCAGTCTCCTACCTCTCTGTGATTTTCCTCTGCTCTGGTCAGAAATGTATTGGGCTCAAAATTTGGGGACATAGATTGTTTCTGTCTTTCATCACAGGCCTATTCAAGAATATGGAAACTGTCTTGCCTTAATTTCCTCTGCATCAAAACTATGTGCCTTAGTCCTTTGCCTTTCTTCATATAGAAAGATATTCTTTTCCTTGTTTTTGTTGCAGCACTGCTCAGTAGTTTGGAACTCCTCTGGAAACCATTTTCATGTTGTCCAGACAGTGTGGCTTTATTTTGCTCAGTATTTGAAGATATTTATTATACAAGTCATTTCTCTTGTGTTACACATACTCTTGAACTTCCAATATTTGATTAAGCTTTAGGTAAAAGTGTATAACTAGATTGTAATAAAACTATAAAAAACATTCGTTTACATACACAATGAGAATTTTATAAGGACAGCACAGTACACTACAAGTAGCATTAGATTTTATTACTACTGAAAATTCAGAATGCACTTCTGTGCCTCAAAGGAATCATTATGCACACTAATTATTGTTGTACACTGTAGAAATCATGGTTAGTAGAGGTTTCTTTTGATAGAAAGGCAGATAAATCAACTTCCCTGTAGTTAATTCCTTAGATGGTTCATAATCCTTTTATGCAAATTCTGATCTTCCTGCAGTTTACATTGAGGTTTAAGCTCCAACAGAGTTATGATGTGTGGAAGAAAATTCAAAGCTAAAAAAGTTCTTTGTAATCTTCTTGACCCTGGGATCATTAGAAAATCTCAGCATCACTAAGCTGCTGATAGAAAGAACAGTGCTTTTGAAGAGCTAAGTATGGCAGTTGGAGCAACAATCACATTAAGAATAATAGTTTCAGAAGAACGTATTTTAAAAAACAACTGGAATGTGTTCCTTAGCGCAGGGTTTTCTGCTCACAAAACTATAAATGTAGAATTTCAAGTTTTAAAATGTGATTCAAGAATCACCAGAATAGGGTTACATCTACAATAAGACTAAGTAGCTATACTAATATTTGTGCAAGGAAAGGCTATTTGCTGTTTCAAATTATCCAATTTCATGATCCAATTTCAATGACTTAAATAGCGTTCATTTTGACTTGCTGCTGTTCCACAGAGGATCACAAAACATATGGTGTGTTTACTAATTATCTAATATACATAAACATATGATGGTCATAAGATTGATTTACTCTAACACATGTTAATTTTCTAAACATAAATGAATGGCTTTTCGTTCAATTCATCTTTATTTGCTATATGTTTTGAAAAATGAGAACCTGTATGTATAGTTATCATTTCTCCCTAATATAATTGTTTATATTCACATATCAAATTTAAGCAGGCCCGAAGTTATTTCCGTCTGCAAGACTCTTAGGTCTCAAAGACAGAATGCTGAATAAGAAGGATTTTCCTAGCCAAGAAGTCAACAGTCTAGATAAGAAAATCAGCAGTTTTGGTCCATACAAGAAAAGAAGAGCACATAGCTAAAAAGAGACAGATGTAAAATTATGAAAGTGCAAAAGTTTAAGGAGGTTGTGGAACAGAATAGGATACCATCCTTCAAGTTCACTTTTTCTATTTCATAGACAGGAAGCTAAATATTGGGAGAATAAATAATGTGAAATAATAAATAAATAATTAACAGCCAGTAAATCATGAAACTATGATTTTTTTTATCTTGTTCTGGCTTCAAAGCCAGTATTTGTTAAAACATTTTGCCTTCCTGTGAGTGGTTCCACATGGTGAGAGAAGAGAATTATAGGGACAGTGGCAGAACTGCAATGTCTTTTATCTTTGCCTCTATCAGTTTTCTGGTCACTGAGGTATAATACCACAACTCTAAGGACAAAAGTTTTGTATTGGCTCACAGTTTGTAGAGGTTTCAGTCCATGGTGGTGACTTCAAGGTAGGACAACATGGCAGAAGGGTATGGTAGAGGAGGAACAGCTCACAGCTTGGCATTCAGGAATAGAAGAGTGATCAAGGGAGGAGGGTGGAGATGCCTCCTTCCAGGTCACAGCCCCACTGAAGAGTATCATATCCCCAAGATGCAGTCATCTCCAAAAAGCCCCACCTGTGAGAGGAAGAGGCTTCAAGGGGACAGCTCAATATAAATCACAGTAACATGGCAGGTGAGAATGTAACCTAATATAACCACTATGGAAATTAGCATGAAGATTCCTCAAAGAACCATAAATAAAATTTATATTTGACCCAGATATTCCCCTTTGAGGTATCTTCCAGAAAGAGTTAAAGACATTATATTACAGTGATACATGCATACCTATGTTTATAGCACCACAATTCATAGTAGCTAAATCTTGGAAGCCATCTATATGCCCATCAGCAGATGAATGGGTAATGAATATATGATTCTTATACATAATGGTGTACCACTTTGCCAGAAAGAGGTATAGAGTCATTTGTACATAATGGTGCATCTTGAGGCCACAATATTAAGTGAAATAAATCCAACACAAAGGCTTAAATATCACATGATTTATCTTACATATGAAACTTAAATATAAGTAAACATCAAAATAAAAGATAATAAAAAAGTAGGGAAATAGATCCTTTGCACCGGGGAGGAGGATGGGAGATGCAACCTTCCAGGACACAGCCCCACTGAAGAGTATATATGCCGTCAGCAGTCAGCAATAGAGAAAATAGGAAAGAAGGGTGGTGAGGGAGATAAAAAAAAGAATTGTGATTTAAAACCTTAATAGACTTTGTTTGATTTGTTTTGACATTAATGGTAGTGGGGATTGAACCTAAGGCCTTTGCACAGAACTACAGCCCAGGCCTTTTTATTCTCAGATTCTTGTCAAGTCACTAAGTTGTCCAGGCTGAGACTAAACTTGTGATCCTCCTGCCTTAGCCTCCAAAGCTGTGCACTGAATTATTTTAGTACTCAAAATTCCATTCATGAATGGAAGTTAGTTCTTCTGCCAGAGTACTGCATGACAGATGACACAACTTTTCTGATTTTGAAAAGAAAGACATGAATTTTTGCATTGAGTTTTCTATGGGGTAGTGAGAATGGGGACTGACCTTGTGCATGCTGTGAATATACTTACCAGGCTTTACCACTGAGCCACAATCCCAGTCCTTTATTATACTTATAATATGGGAAACAGGTTTTCCTTTTTTTGTAGACTGAATCCTTCTTTTTGTCCTCTACCATATTTTAGTCTTTACTTCCTACAAAAAAAACCTTATATTTTATCGCAGAAATCCATCCATCATTTTGCTTTCAAATATTTCACTTTCTAAAGAGTAATTAATTTTTCTTAGCTTACCCTCAGTATTCCCGTAGTGATTTGTATTTAAATGTCCCCCCAAAGACTCATGCAGTCATAGAAGTATCTGAGTCTAGTGTTTGTGATTGGTTCATTGCCTAGCACTGGCACTGGTGGTGCCAGGGGCGGGCAGCTGGCATACAATATAAGTGAGGGCAGGAGGCGTGCTTTCCCCCTTTTGCCCTTTCAATGTTGTTACTTGTGACGGCCATGAATGGTTGCCCCTTAGCCCTGCCACCCTGGTTTGGAGCCAGCTGAGTATAAATTGAAACCTCAAAAAACTGTAAGCTAAAATAAACCTTTTCTTCCTTCATTTTGGACATCAAGTATTTTGTCTCATCAGCAAGAGAAAAGTAACCAAGACAATCCTCAAAGTAACATATTATTTAGTGATGTTTATTTGACTTTCCATTAATAATTATTTTTTTTTTTGGTATTGGAGATCAAACTCATGAACTGACATTTTTCCAAGTTTTTTTCATTCTGAAAATTTAAATTTCCTCTTTGTTTTCTCTTACTTATACTGAATTGCCTTCTTCCTCTATTTTCCTTAGCCATGATTACCTGCTTCTCTCCTTGTTCTGTTAAATGTGCCAGAAGTGGCCACCATTTGGAATAGACTCACAGTTTTGTGTGTCTCAGATTCCCGTGATTTTATTAAAGAGACCTTTTGCTTCCTCATTCTTCCCTAGTGGAACTGTCTTTGACCTCAAAACTTCACAGCTATGTTCTCAGTCTTTACCCTCAACTGATTACTTGTGTCTTGTTTAAACAAAACACAGAAATAATTGGAAGAGAATATCCACTGTGCTCTGTTTGCCTGTTCACTCCTATCCATACTGTCATTTTCCAGGAAGGGCAGACCCTTTACTCGTATCCTAGACACTGTATCTTTTTGCCAACTTGTGGACATTGCGCCAAATATTTTGTCCACATCCCTTTTTAAGAGCCATTTACATTTCTCTCTCTACTGGAATATTTCCATCAGCATGTAAATGTAACTTTTGTCTTTAAAGCTATTCTCACTTCCGTATATATTTTCTCCAGACTTCTAGCTTGAAACAAGATTTATGAATTTATGATGATTTAACTATCTTCTCTAAATTTCTCTAAATTTAGATATAAATATTCTGCTACCTATTCTTTTCATTTCTACCTTGATATCTGGAATTATCTCAAAATAACATGTGCAAATTGTTGTACCTTCATAGTATTCTCACTCTCTGTCTCTGTCTCTCTCTCTCTCTCCCTTCTTTCTGTGTGTCTCTGTCTCTCTCTCTCTCTCTTCCTCTCTCAAAAGGAACACCTGACATTTAGTGTTTTGGTCAAAAACTTTAAGTCATTCTTGATTTCATCTTCTTTTCATACCTCGTATTTAATAGGTAAACAAATTGTGCTGATGATATTTTAATAATAAAGGATTATAAAAACTTTTACAATAAAAATGATAAAATATTTGGAGAGAATTGATTTAAACATTATGCAATATATTCCTGCAGTGGAAAATCACATTGCCTCATTAATATGAATAATTTTTATATATGTGACCAGTTAAATAATTTAATTAAATTATTGGAAACAATTTCAAAACAGTACATCTGAAATCAAAGTTTTCCTGACATATCTACTCAGAGCCAAGACACTGCCCTCTTTACATTGAGTAAAGCAACTCATTTCCCTTGCTACTTTTATCTCTGGTTTATTCTCAATTCAAGAGCTTGACCAATCTAAGTCATATTGTTTTAGAAACATAAGCTATATCATATTAACTCATGTCTCAAAATCATCTGTTTGCTCCTTTTCCACTAGGAATAAGAGCCAAGTCTGTGGACCTAGAAAGACAAAATGTAGCCCCTCTAATTCCGCCGAGTCATCAACCTCTATATTTTATCAGGCTTCATCCGCACTCATTCCCTTAAGCAAAGTAAATGGGAACTTTGTGTTATGTTCTTTTTACTAAGAATATTCTTCCTCCAGAATCTGTGGGATATGGTCTCTCAGTTTCTTTAAGTATCCTCTTAATGTCTTCGTAACCATAAAACCTTCTCTAATGATACTAACATGGAATTTCAATGACAATTTTTATGCATTTGTTGTCCTGTTTTCTCTTAATGTTTTCCTCTTTCGAATCCATTACTATCTAAAAATGACTTTATTTATTTATTTTATTGTTCATTTCCCCATAAATATTCTATTATATGAATTTTTGGTTATTTATAATTGCCTATATCTCATGTTTAGGATAGTTCTTAGCATATAGTAAAAAGTAAATAGATACCTGATAGACAAATGAATATGCATGTAGGAAAAAATGAACAAGAATTCTGTCACAAGTCCAACTAATGCAAGAAAATAAATATTCAAAAACATTTTCTAAGTCTTAACTCCAAATCCCACCAAAAATGCATAAACCCCTGAAGTCTGTAAGGCATTTTATTTTCTCTTCGTTTTTTGATTTTTTTGTCATTGAGTACTGTAGAAAAAGATCTACATTTTTTTTTACCACTTTTGTGTCAACACTCCATCCATTAATTGCTTCATTTCATTAATACCCAATTTTAGTCTTCGTTACCTTTCATCACACAGTTTTCCATGAAATGTCACCTATATTTGCTACAATCTGCTTTTGAAAAATACAAGTATGAGTCAGAGGAGTGGTTAGTGGCTTTGAAGAAAAGCGTTATGTGAAAAAGAAAGTTATTAATTTAAAATGTCCCAGACAGTATTCACTTTAGAAAACTGTTTAAACCAGAAAAAAGTATAAAGTAGCTTGGTAATTTTGCTTAATCTATGTGTATATTTATTCCATTTAATGAAAATAGAGCAAAATCATATGATAGGTATCAAATGTTTCAGTACGTTGATATTATATTGGCATGATATCAATGTACTCTAGTATTTAATACTAGGATCAATATCTGAAAACAATTTATTATAACATTTTATGATTAAATATGATCTTTCTTATTAACTGATTTACAGAAAGACATAATGCTAAAATGTGAGTCCATTTGTTAAAAAACTACTGAGACATCATTTCTTGCAATGTTTATGTATTTTGAAGGCAAGAAATGTCATTTCAGATAACTGTACATTTTATCTGACACTTGAGATGCAGTAGGTCCCTTAGGATCAATGTCAAGAGTCAGTGGTGCCAGAATGGGAAAGAGCACTGACGAGGCTGTCATCAGGAGCAGAAGCAGGAGCGTACAGACAGAACATCAAATTCCAACACCATGGCTCTGGGAAGATTGAACGGCAAGATCGGCTTACTCTTCACATATAAGTGCATTGTCTCAGTCTTTGTAGGCAGATGAAAAAGATGAGTTAATGTTAGGAAGGGAAGTCGAAACCACGACCCTGAGATATCAGGGAGTGTAAACTTGCTATATTTGCTTTTCTCAGACTAATTTTACAAGGTTTTTTTGTTTTCAAAAATACATACTGAAGTTTACATAGATCATTATATGAGATGTGCAATCAAATATTTTATAAAGAAATGAAGAAACACAACATATATGCTGAGAATAGCCTACATCTTCATATTTATAAAACTTAAGATGAATAATATAGACTGAATTAAGTTTTCCTTCAAATACTGATCCTGAAACTGTAACCATCAAGGTGACTAAATTCAGAGTTAGCACTTTTAGCAGACTATATTAAGAAATAAAAGTTGTATTTTTACAACTTTTTTATACTATTGGGGATGATAAAAAATTGAGGTGCATTAGCTATATGTACCGACTTCCAATAAGGAATGTAATCACTGTTTAGTGCAAACATGTACTAATAAAAAATAAATCTAAAAGCAAAAGAAAAGAAGAAACAAAGGGGAAAAAATAGAGATTTTTTTATTCTCTATATTTTCAGGTAATTAGCAAAGACAATCCAATTATATAGTGAGAGGCTGGCTGTCTACCAGCAGGGAAAACAGTTCTCATCAGGAAATGAATCAGGCTGCATCTTGATCATGTATTTTCCAACTTTCAGAATTAAGAGCCTTTTTTTTTTGTTCTTTTAGAAAGAGGGTCATGCTATGAGTTCAGGTTGCTCTTGAGCTCACTTTGTAGCCCAGGCTGGTCTCAAACTCAGAGGAATTCTCCTGCCTCAGCCTCCTGAGTGCTGGGATTGTAGGTGTGTGCAATCACGCCTGGCCATAGATTTGTTTTCTTGAAACCACACAGTCTTATTTAGTTGTCGAAATTCTCCAAGAATGAGACAATGAATTAATAAGAATTTATAATATTAAGATCTTTAATGGTATGCATTTCAAAAATAGGGATCATTTTGTTTGAATTTTCAATGTGAATAAATTGCTACTGAAGTTAGAAATTTAATTTTACTCCTCTTAGCCCCTAACCTCAATCCACTTGATCTTGTAGTTTTCCAATAATTTATCATACATAGTGCTTTAGCATCTATAAGAGAAAGCCCAAGATGTGTAGTCAACCAGATTTTTTCCCATCAGTGCCAAATGAATTTTTCTAGAAATGTTGCTCACTGCTATCTGTAACATACCTTTATAGATCAACTAGATACCAAATGTACATCGCCAAGACCTTCCCTCTCCATTTATATTTGTCATGATTAAGATGTTTTATTTTATGTTAAAATGAAATAGATAACTAAATGATACTCAGCTATATGCAGCTAAATAAATGAAAATGATGTAGATTGTGATGTCAGCCAATAATGTTTCCTTTCTAGGAGGCTGGTATTAATTTTCAATCAGTGTGGCTAAGACATTACTGCCAACAGAACTTAATCATTCCCAGAACTCATGCCAAGAGTTCCACTGGTGTAGAGTGCCCTCTACTTGTACTGCTTTTATTGATGGAGTTTTAGTTTCTCTTCCACATTTTCCCCTTTTCTACCATCTTCATCTTCATGCAGACCCAATACCTCAATTTTGACCTAGTCATATGCATTTCTTACTCATTTTGCTCATGTCAATACAACCAACCTTGCATATATTTCAAATCTCTGTTTGGTTTAAAAATAATGTTTCAGCTGGCCATGATGTTTGTGATCCCAGTCCTATGGGAGACTAAGGCAGGAAGGTGGATTCAAGTGTGTTTTCAGCTTCAGCCATTCAGCAACTTAGTGCAACTCTGTCTCAAAATAAATTTCAAGAAACAAGAAAAGGTCTGGATATATAGTTCAGTGTGAGGTCCCTGGCTTTAAATCCCTCATCTTGCAAGAAAAAGAAAGAAAAGGAGGAAAAGGGGAGGCTAAACAAGAAGGAGGAGAAGAGGGGAGAAAAATAGAGGAGAGGAAGAGTAGGGGATCATTAATCTATACTTCTAAGTATCTTGTCTTTTCTATATTAAAAAACTCATTTCAGAAATCATTAGATATTCACTGATATAGATTCAAATAAATTTGTATAACTTCATATTTCTCAACAAAAATAAATCACAACTTAACAATTTCCTTATAGAAAAATTTTCGTTTTTTTTATAGTTTGACACAACATGATGAGTCAATGGACATCTTAGTACAACGTAGTGGTTGTACTACTTTTAGAACGGAATCTGGTACCTGTATCTTAATTTTTAACACATTTTCCACATTGCTTTCCAAAGCTTGTGGCAGGTACTTTAAGGTGCTTTAAGTTATTTATTAAAGTATTCTATTACACAGAAGAATATGAAGCATGCAAGCTTTTGACTACATGCCCATCTAGTGGGGAAAACAGTCTTGTCTTATGATTAGTTTTATTTATATTTTCTTCACTCCCTCAAGTGATTCATACTTCTGTGTATCTACTGCTGTTTAGATTTTTTACATACATTTTTATTTTTTGCCATTTTTAATCTGTCAGAATGTCAACTTTCCTATCAGTTTTTAAAATCTTTTAGTTTATGATGCATGGTAACACTTTTAACATATTTGTTTTCTACCCTCTCATTTGCTTATTGACTGCTTAAAGCATATATTCCATATACAAAATTTAAAGGTACAGGTAGTAAGAACATATATCATTCTGCATAAGTTCTGCATTGCTTATAACAAAATCTAAAATATCTAGGTTGTATATACAATCTCTCCATGGTCTTTAAAGATTTTATTGTTTTATAATTGCAACTTTGATCAATTGGAATTGGAATTGGATGAGACAAGTATCTAATGTATTTTCTTACATTGAATAGTCAAATGTAACATGTGTTTTCTAAATTAGAACACACTCTTTAAATAAGTTTACATATATTTTTAGTGATTCATTACAGTCCATAATATATTATGATCTATTTTTGAGCCATGTGTACTTTTCTGCTTAAATTTTTGAATTCTTATATCATATTCTTTTTCACTGGTTAGAAGTCTGTCTTCTTGGCTTGAGACTCAACAAAACCATATTTTTATTTCTTTTAAGACAATGACCACTTCCTTACTTGAATTATATTTGTATGTATGTATGTATGTGTATCTGTATATACATATATGTGTTTAGGTATGTTTTGAATCTTCTTACTTTGAAGAGAAAAATCTACATCTAATATACCTTTAAAATTTTCACCTTCTCATGAGAAATTTAGAAACTTGTTTCTAAACGAATAGGTACACTAATGAGTTTTTGTGTGAATACGCTAATGATTTAACAAAAATTGTGCAAACCACTGTAGCTTCTTACAATTTAAAAAACAGAAATGAAAAAGCTTATGGCCAAGATGTGAGTTTTTGTTCTTGTTTTATTCAAGAAGTTCTTGATCAATCAATGAATTGGGGAAAAAGTAAAAAAAAAAATACATTTCTGTAGTATCTTAGTGTTTTATTCATTGACTCAGAAATTTAGACTATTTCTTTTACATAGTTTATTGCAATATATGAACATGTAGCAAATGGTTCAGTTTTATTTAGTTTTATTTAGTACCTTTTCCTATTTATTAAGGCCATGGGTGACATACATGAGTTCACAGATCTGCGAGATTCTGGAAAGTGTGATAATATTAAACCAAATCAGAGAAAAGTATATAAAAGTCAGTTGCTAGTATGTTGTCCTTTGTCATAGCTTTTGTGATGCAGATTTTGCTATAATTTGAGTGTTAGCAGAAATAGCACTTACCAGAACTAATATTTCTAATTCATTAGTGTGTTGGTATCACACAAAGTAAGTATTCAAGTCAGCAAAGTGAAACAATTAACAGATGTTTACGTAAAGCTACCTAAAATTTTCAACTTTAACTCTGGACCCATAAAAATGTTTAGAGGAACTTAGTGCTAGCCTCTGGGTAAAATAAAAAGAATTCAGTTTCATTTCCATCTGTTTTGGGTGATACACTAAGAAATGTTGAGAGCTGACTCAGTCTCACACTTTTTGCTGCAGTGTTTTCTCCATTTACACACAGCATACAAACTGAATAGAAGCTAATAAGCAACAACTTTTAATTCCAAAATATAATAACAAATACTGAGATAGTGTCCTCATGAGATAAAGCAACCTAAATTTCTTGGCTCAGTAAAGAAAGCAAATCCCACAGAGTGGCCTATTATGTCTCTTTTACTGAAATGAGAAAGAAGTTATCACCCTGGAGGTTGGCAAAGGTCCCAAACTAGGAAGTAATATCGGTCAGAAAAGTTTCATTTAGTGGCTATGGGAGATGATTGCTGATAAGTGTCAGGGAACCTGTGTCAACATTCAAGTGTCAATCAAAAGTAGAGTATAGTTAAATTGTGACAAAAGCAGGAAAAACTGATGAGACAGGTAGATTGGTATGTGTCATGGAACATATCTATCCTTTCAATATTAATTCATTGTGGGTAGCTTATTCTGAAATTGCTAATTAAAATAAATTGTAACATTTCTGAGATCAGGGATTCCTCCAATTAAGTATAATAGACTTCTTTAGTTCACTAGATTTCTGACGGAATTATTTCTTCTTGTCTAGTGCTTCCAAAAGTTTGCAATTGATAATGACAAAGCCTAGGCTCTTACATACTCAAAGATACTCTTTTCATGTGGACTTTTTATAAGGAGCAAATAACTGACATAAAGTCAATCTTATAAAATTGACTCAAGACTTATCAGCCTAATATCAAACACTTTAAAGCAATTCTAGCACGAAACCCAGAGAGACATCTATGTCTCAGAGTTCAACACAGAGAAACAATCCAGGGAAGCAGTTGAAGGATTAAGAGAGTTGCAAATACCATGTAGTACTAGTGAGAAATTTTGAATCATTATTCTAGGTCAATATGATTACTGCATTTCTTTCTTTCAAGACAGAGAAAAAGTCAAAGATGGTGCTTCTTTATTTTTCAGTAAAAGGGAAAGTAGTTTATATTAACAGTGGTTTGCACAAAATGAGACTCATAATAAAAGTGATGGTATAAATATCTGTGCCTTTTAAAATTATTAAAAGAAATGGACAACAAAACCTGTGATTAAAATCTGAGATGAAATATATGGTAGCTATATAAAATATGCAAATGATGTTATCCTTTTCTTCATTTACTGTGCCTTAATGGTGGGGGAAATAATGTACTTCCAAATGATGCTAAAAAGAAACTGTTTTATTATGTTTACTACACAATGGGCCTGCCTAAGGCATTCTCTAGTTATGTTATACATTATTAACTGTTATAAACCATTACTCTGAATAGTACCCAAGTGGCCTGAAAGTTAATGTATCTCTCCAAGTGTTTAGCTCACTACAAGAGAGTAACTTAGACACTGAAAATGACTGCTTATACATTCACTGACTGTGTTTCTGCCAAGATTAGAATAAAGTTTAGAGTGGGGCTGGATCATGTCAAGAAATATAAAAGGAATAAAAGGAGAAAGAGCTAAATCTGTTAAAACAGAAGTTCCAAACACTAATTTTATGAGACTCTGGGCTATTCATTTCAGTAATTATTATGGAATTCTCCTAGCAATAGGGTTATGTAAATTTGTCTTTAGTTCATACAGACAGAAATACACACACGCACATGCACATGACACGCGTGCACGCACACACACGCACACACACACACACACACAGTTTTCGATAACCCTGAGACACATTGTTTCGGATTTCTCCAGACAGCAACCTTTTCTCTGCTACTATTGCTAATAATTAAATGAAAAGAGCAAGGCTTAGGGGGGCTATTTATTTATTTTTTCGCTTTCTCCTGTCAAAATGACTAGGTCAGAAAATTTGTCTACGCCTCATCTACCAGCAAGGAGAGAAATTATGAACTATTGATTATTTATGCATGTTATTTTAACTCATGATATAAAGGAATAAACCTTTATCCTGCTTCCCTTCTTTGTCCCTCCTTCCACTAGAGTTTAGTGCATATTGCTTTCTTTGATTGAACTTACTTCATCATTGTACAGATGTTCATTCATACATCTGTACTATGCCTGACAATAACCAGGAGAGAGAAAAAGGTATGTTCTATGTCCTGTTGAAAAAAGAAAAAGGGCTACACAATGGAGAGTCATAATTTTTGTTTAATTTTTATACTGTAAACATAATTTTAGCTTGAAAAGACTTCTATAAGATTTCAGTTTTCTCTAAAAGATCATTCTCTTACTCTAAAAATCATTTATTTTGAATGTTTGCCTAGATCTATGGAATCATTTTTTGACACTATGCAGTTCCCCATTTAATTCATTAGCTGAGACTGGAATTGTCCCTCCCTTGAAGGGAGGTCCCTTCAACTTCCTAGTAGACTCCCCTCTTTTTCACAATTGAAGATATAAGAAAAAGAGGAAAGGTGAGTAAGAAAAGAAACTAGAAAGAGGAAAAAAGAAATGAGAGACAGAAAGAAAGGTATGAGAACAGGAAGCCAAACATCAAAAATGTTAAAGAAAGAAGCAATTTCACTTCTCATTTATCCTTTCACACATTAAGCATTGTTAGTGTTTCTGTGAGATAAAGTCACCCAAGTATTTGCAAGAAAACCTTTACTGTGTTTAATAAGCTAACAAACACTTGAGACATTGCGTTTAAGAAGTTAGAAAATCCTATTCCTCTTTGCTTTTGAATTTCTTTTCCTTGGGCATCATCAATCTGAAATGACCTGTGGAATTTTGGTACCTTTACAGATGAATTTCAACAACAAATCTATGCTCATAATAAAGAGAAATTTAAAAGGAACCCAAATAGTGCAGCACAAGGGAGTCTTTAAAGCAGTTTAAACTAGGTGTGATAGACATGTAATCCCAGCACACTGGAATGTTGACATTGAAGGATTACAAATTCAAGCCCAGCTTGGGCCAGTTAGAGAGACATTGTCTCAATACAAAAATAATAATGATAATAAAAATTTTTTTTTAAAATAGGGGACTGAAAATGTAACTCAGGGCAAAGACAATGAGTTTAATCCCTGGTGACAAACGAGGAGGAAAAAAAGATGACTGTGGTCACCAGGGAAAATAAACTTGATATTATCTAACATTTTCTCTGATGTGGAGGTATTGTTTGCAGAGAGGAGATGTTAATTGGACTCTGTTTGATCAGAGCTTCTTTATATTTTCCATTTGCCACACAGACCAAAAACAGGCTGGTACTCTTACCACAGGGTTGTATCTAGAATGAGTTACTAACTCCTATTTGGCTCACCTGCTGATTATCCAAGAGAGAGCAGAGCCAGGAAGAAGAGAAAGGCTGTCTCTATTGATTCAAAGGTCTACCAGGTGGAAGATGTGCGTTTATTTATGTAGCACAAAGAGACAGCAGAAACACAGAGTAGTATGTCCTAGCTGGCTTTGCAGAAGCCATTCTCATAAGCACAAATGCCAATAGTAAACTGAGATAATCCAAAAGTTTTAATGCCACCTTACCAGTAGTCACAGTTAGCTTAACCTGAGGACTACTTAGTAAGAATACTCTTGAAGTATTCACCCACTGAGGGAGGTAGGTAGTTAAAGCAATTTCTATATCTGTTTTGCTCTGAATTCAAATAGAACATATTTATACAGAGTTCACCAGCCTATTGATAGATATACTTACAAAAAATTTTAGTATAATTTTCTTATAATAAATAAATTTTATTACCTTATGTTATCAAACTACCAGACATGTACAATGCTTTTATATTACATAGGCACCCTTTGACATTTCTCGATGAATATTTTATATGTCTTCTTCAATAAAAAGAAAATATCTTTTATCATTAGGCCTTAAAGATTAATAAGTGAAAAGGTGTTTCAACAACTGCAGCTGGAGATGGTTGTTTGTGTATGTATACATTTATGAAGAGGAAACTGATTATTTAGGAAAAGGATTATTTCTGACTCATATAGAATTCCTCCTGGGATAAACTAATGGAAAGGAAATTCTATCATCTGGACCCCAAAAAGCAATTCTCCACATAGGCATGAGCTTTTTCTATGCTTTGACCAAAATAATAGGCGAAGAAGCAAAGAAAATTTACAGGTAGGCTCATAAAGAAATAAAGGAACTGAAATTCCTTTTTACCTACTTATTTTAAAATTGAAATCTTTTCTTCTATACCACTCTATTTTTTCTAGAACCTAAAAGATCCAGCGAGTGCCTTGGAAGAATGGTAATACTCCCCTGGAGAATCTTACATAACCTCTTCACACTTACATCACGTCTCAGTCTGTAGCTTTGAACACTGCCCAGTTTCGTTCAATGCCTGGGCCTTCGGGATGGACTAGTATCACGGAGAGCCCTAATGACATTGTCTTCCACACTTTTATTATCTGCTTTCATGGGGGAATGAAATATTTTCCATTTTCTTCCTACTCATTTTATTCTGATGCATATTTATTTAGTTCAAGGGTCTCTTCTATCATCACTTTCTGCCATTTACCACCACTTCCCTGAATTCCTTCAGCTCTCTCATGTCCTTTATATCTTCCGGAAGCAGGGCAGGCATACATTATGTTACCAGAGTAAGATTTAATGGAGGAAGACATTTCTGCTTTCTAAATCCCTATCAGTGGTTGCTACACAGATGCACGAAAAAATACTTGAAGTCTTCTTTAACTTTTGATTTGTTTTCTTTTCCTCATATTTTTTCTTATTCTTCCTTATTTTTCTTTCTCTTCCTCTTATCATTATTAGGAGCAGTTAATTAGTTGTATTAATAGCTACTAATTGAACATTATAAGTATGTACTTGTCATCTTACATACATTTTATATAATCCTAAAAATAGCACTGAAGTGTTATTATTCCCCCACTTTATAAGAGCAAAAACAAAGGAAAATAGTTAGAAGACCTGGTATTCTGCACTGAATTATTTTAGGAATTGCAATAATAGTAAATCTAAAGATACTCATAATTTGTAAAGGTAGGAAAAATAGTCACAATGTATTTTGAAAGAAATAACAGTAAATTTATTTTTATATAAGTAAATAATAACTGTTTTCATTTTGCAATACAGTAGTATGGTTGTAAATCAAGACCAGATTTAGACTGAAACTATAGTATGACTATTAAGATATAGAGTATAATTAATTAATTCATAAAGGGATATAAAATTGATTTTACAAAATTGGTATTTAGATACAGTGATTGTGAAAATTTTATTAAAAAATATCTGCTGCATTTATCCCCAAATTATCTCTGTCACTGATGTGCTATTCTCTAGATTAGTAATGATAAAACAGTAATTACTATTTATCTTGAGAGAGTATTTTAAAATGTCAACTCTAAGTAGCTAGACATGCTTACTGTGCAATTATAATGTGGAAATAAATTAATAACCTAAAAAACAAAAGAAACTACTGGCATATTTTCCTTCAATAAAGAATATTTACCTTCTAATAAACACTGAACCAGAAATATATAACTAGTACTTAAGGCAGTCCTTTAAGTTAAAAGGGATTTCTCATGCTTGATAAAGAATTATGTTGTTTCCTTCCATAAGGAGACTAACACATACCTGGTACATTCATTTGCCATAAACTGGTAGACAATAATGAGCAATACAAACTGATAATTTGCTTGTACTTAGGGTAAATTTATTCCTATGGGTTGGAAATGATGGTCAAAGTATTTGCAGGTGCACTGACTTTCTTGAGGGCTACAGAGATTTTTATCTGAAGGACATTTAAAAAGAAAAGAATTATTCAAAGAGTTTAGTATACTGACCCTTCAATACATATCATGATAAATTTATTTCTTTTAAGTTAAGAAGGTATTTAATTTATACAATCTGACATATACATCACATAAATATTATTTGTAGAGTTAAATATATATGTGTGTGTGTATAGTCTCCTAATCTCCATTATTTACTAAGTAAAAAGAGTGCATCTAGAATACACAGTGAAAATTCATTCAGTTTGGAGCAACTTCTCTAAGAAACATATTGATTATCATGGTAACTTATATAGTTTTACATTTCTTCAAAATAAATGATAATTCTAATGTCTAGAACTAGTCTAGAAAAAATAGGCCTTTCTCAAAATCCCACAATTATAAAACTTCATATTTAGATGTAATTGCTTCCATTATTCTTTCATTATCTAGCTTGGAATAACTTCCTAATTTTTATTTTAAACAACTTCCTTTGAAAATATAAAGATTAAATGTATTTCAATCATTTAGGTCATTTCAATATTTCCTTATTATTGCTATTAATTGGAAACAAGTTTCTAATATTGATTCATATATTTTCCTATTTGAAATTCTCTCAAAGTCACACATACTCATGAAGTGCTTAAGTAAACTAATTTAGGAGATGGAAATTAGGAAACCGTATGTATATTATATACATATATATGCATATATGTGTATATTCCAATGCAGTATTTGATCAAAGATTTTAATAATGAAAGAAAAGTAATTCATTGTATTTCAGAGAATATAACATCTATTCTGTGAGCACAGAAACAGTCTTTGTGAAGATCCTCTCTAATAAAATAGATGCATTCGACCAGGCGTGGAGGTGCACACTTATAGTCCCAGCAATCCAGAGGCTGAGGCAGGAGGAAATAAGGACATTTGGACTACAATGAGACGCTGTCTGTTAATTGCCTGAGAAGTTACAAGAGCTGACTTTAGCTACTGAAATAGTTGATACACTAAGTAGGTTATTAATGAATCAAAATCAGAGTAAATTTTCCAGCGCAGATTTGTCTTTTAGGATCTTCAGATGTTCATCTTCATCACACCCCTTTAATGAACTGAAAGACTTGGTGTCATTACCATTCAGTTTATCTATCCTTCCACCCCCAGAATTGTGGATTGAACACAGCACCTTTGTACTGACCTGTAACACCCAGTCTTTGTAAACTTTGAGACTGTTTCCTTAAATCATTAAATGCCTCAGATCGGACTTGATTTTGCAACCCTCTTTCCTCAGCATCCCAGATTAATGAGATTGCAGGCATGTACCACCATACTCAGCTTCAATTTACACTTTATATTGTATATATACTAAACATTTTTTCAGGTGAACTTTTCGTTAGTCCTTTTGCATGGAAAAATAATTCTTTGTAAGATTTGTATGGAAAAATATTTGTCTTTTAATTAGTTTTTCTCTTTTTACTTATCAAACACGTATAGTACTCAACCAGGTAAACTTTGCGTGTCTAATGTTACTAATGAATTATTATCAAAAAAATAAAACAATAGCCTCAAAAGCAAAATTAAGCTTTTATTTGACTGAGATAGGTTTCTGTTATCTTCTGTATATTCAGGGTCCAGAAAACCCAAATTAAGACACACATTTCTGGTAATAGAATATTAAGCCAACATACCTAAAATTCTAGTTGAAAGCTGATCCTCATAGTTTATTTGAGAATACTATGTAATACCAAGGAAAATGGACTGTGGATCAAGAGACAATTGATTCGTAACTCTAGCCATGTATGTGTCAGGAAAAACAACTTGAAATAAATTAATTGATTTTTCTAAGTCTCAGTTTTCTGAGTCCGTCAACTTTGAAACAAGAAAGGTAGTGTTTCTTCTAGAAAAGACTCTTAGGGAGAGTGAATACGTGAATGTACGTATTTCAATTAACACACAGTAAGCGTTCAATTGAATGAGAAATCAAATGCCTGGTGTTTTGTGTCATTTTGGCATGTAGGTCCCTTCAATATTCATAGCACACTTTGTGAATTAAAAATGTACTGCAAATGCTCTGAATCCAGAGTCCATTCAGCTTATGAAGTAGAAATACTTTGCTTTTTGTTTCCTTGGCTTACAGGGTTCTCTAACCTGTCTTTCACCTCCCCAAATCCCTCTGACTTCCCAGCTTCTTTTCAAATGCACTTCCACAAACAATCTTCTATGGTGAACCTCACAGAGAAATCTAATTGCTCTTTCTCTCCCTTCCCATAGTATTTCACATTTTCTGCATTAAAATTCTATGTCAGTCATCTTGATTGTAAAGTGTGCCCAGGTCTGCCTTCTCCTTACATCGTGAGACTTGCAAACAGATGAGGAAAGGCAAGATGCAATTCTTGTGAAGAGTAGGTTCGAAAAAAAAAATCGGTCTGTGGAATAGGTTCAAGCTGAGTAGAAAATGAAGAGCACCCTGACTTTTGTGACTCATTGTAATTTTGCAATCTTATTCCATCATTTAAAGTTAAATCTATAAACTGAAATACAAATGCAGTGATTAGGGTATTTGAGCATATTGAAGAATTTCATAATTTGAGAAAAATGCAGAGGAAGTAATTTGCTTGAATGAAAAGCAGTGATAAATCCTCTCACTTAATTGATGGGACCAGGTAAATACTCCTTGAATAAGTAAGTACTCAGGAGAACGTGAACTATACAAGGTGTATACGTGGCACTGTATTTTTAAAATTACAGCTAGCAAACATAGAAAACTAAGACATTTATCATTCATCTGTTCACTTAAAAAATTACTGATTTTTATCTTGACTCTAGGATTGAAGGATTAAAACTGTCCTCCAATAAACCAATATTGTGAAAACATGGTATATGGATTAGAATTCTTTGTTAGTATATTTATGTCAGCTTTTCATGTAAGAAAATTTTGGAGTGTGTTAAAGAGATATTAGTATATGATGTGTTGTAACACAGAGTCTTTTGGGAAGAATTTGCATAAGCAAATGGAATATAATTATAATATATGCATATTTAAACATACGTGTATCCTCAAAGAGTTGAACTCTCTTGCTTAATGTATTACAGATAAATTGCAGTATTTTTTTCTACAACCTAGGTATGTTTCAGTATTCCCTAAGCATTAAATTCCTAAGACCCTATAGAACAGTGTTTCTTGAGACCTCACATTAAAAAATTTCCAGTTAGCACCATGTGATATAGAGCTGACATTCTGCAATTACACAATAAAATTGCAGTCCTTTTAAATCTTGAATTTAACCAACGTTTCCTTACAGTTAGTATTAGGCTAAAATCACCAGACAATTCTTTAGTCATCTTTTTTTCAAATTTTACATATATGATCTAGCAGCATACCTTGTAACTGTTTTGTTTTTGGCCTTGTCTAAGATAGAAAGGTTTCATATTAATATCTTATTAAAATATTTCATCAATCTTTAATTCAATTGAGCTATTTACATTATCATTGAATACAATGTATACTAAAAATTTCAACCTAATAATATCCTTACTTAAGGAAATGAAAACTACTTAATGAAATGTCATTTCTTATTGCATTAATAATTAAATTAAGTGCTTATTTGTACCAGGTACTCTTTTCACTGTTAGAGGTAGTGATAGTTTAAAAAAAAAAAAAGCTTCTATACTTGTATTGTAGTGGGGAGAGATTCATGAATTTAAAAAGAACAGAAAAGTTTCATACAAAATATAAACAATGATGTCTTAAATTGGTAAGTTTAAGGAAGTAAACAAAACTTAACAGTATAACCCAAAAGAAGTATGTAATCATGCAGATGCAAAAGGCATAACTTTCTAGCATAGTGGCGTTTAAACTGAGTTATAATTCAGAGTTAGTCACATGAGGGACAGAAATGAGAATATTCTAGTCCAGGGAAAACGGCCTATGCAAACTCATAAAATTGGAGTGTGCTTAGACATTAAAGAAACAGACAGAAGCACGGTCTGGAAAATGCCAAGTCAGGTAGAAAGCAGCAGAGAATGTGGGCCAGGATAAAGAATCTAAATTTTTATTTTATTTGAAGATATTTGGGGAAAGGGTTAAAAGGTTAGTGACTTAATTGTCACTACACAAAATCTTCGAAAGCAGACATCAGTGTGTGGTCCTAAGAAAGTCAAGGCAAATAATAACAGTAACAATAACAATAATAATAATGCTCCAACAAGGTCCTTCATTAGCAAGATGAATAAAACTACTTATAAAAATCTAAATGAGTCAAGATAGGGTCTCACATCAGTTGATGAATGTGCTTGGCCAGTCTTCTGTCTATGGCCACTCGCTATTGTGCCCTAAGTCTTTTGCCATCTGCATATCCTATTTTATTAACAGAAACTTCTAGATTCAAAGTCCTTTGGAGAGACAATGACTTCTGTTGTTTGTCTGGCCAAGGGGAGGGAGGAGCACATATAAAGTCTTCCACAGCCACTCCTACGGTCACACTCCAAATAGCTCTCCTGTGGGTTCTTTGTACTCGCTATACTTCTAGAATATGCTATTTCCTAGTCCTTTCTTGGCACTGAATCCTCCTTTTATGGGAGGTTTTATTTTTTCCTGAGCATCTTGGATAATGGTTTCTTTGTGCAACCAGGCTCATTATTCTCTGTCTTTCCACCATTCCTTGAAGTTTCAGAGATAGATAGGTTATATTATTTGTATATGTCATGACATTTCTAGACATTTGAAAACTGAAAGACAGCATCTTTCGTCTTGACTCAGAATCCCTTTAATACAACACACACACATGCACGCACATCCATCATAGATTAGTTTGTATTTGATCAACTTAATTTAGAGTATTATCCTTATCTCTACAACATTTAAAGTCATTTAGATCTTTTAACTCTTCTTTTTTGGAATTACCTCTTAGTTACTTTATAGATTTCAGATTTGATAGCTTATAGTTCAATCCTTCTCAAACACTGAATGTACAGTTCAAACTTTAGATCAATATATCAAACTTAAGTCAATAAGACAGATTCTATTTTTCATCAAAAAAGCAAGTTGGTATTTTCCAAGTATTTAGAAGAATGGACTTATAGTGTCTTTACTAAATTTGTAATTTAAAAGGATAAAATTGAAAAAACTCAGATGCTTAAAATAACTTTACATTCTTCAGTACCTGTTTGATTTTGAAATGCATGTATTTCTTCTGATGTGCTATTTTATCTTCTAATGGGAAAGCAATGCTCTCTCCTATGACTTTGATCTGTATAGTTAAACTGATCTGGATTTGAACACGGGCTCTGCTCTTCTCTCATCTTGGATAAAGTATTTACACCTCTGATGCTTCTTTTACCCGCAATGCAGTTGAAAATCATATCTAATCCATGGACTTGATCAAATTAGTATCATATCAAAGTTATTTTATTAAAAAATCCTACTTGTGTTTAGTAAACCCTACTTAATATTGTCCTCATTACAGATTCTATATTGAATTTCCATTTCGGCATCACCATTTATCAGTTATATAACCTCAAAATATTTTCAGAGCATAGAATTTTAGGTTAATTAAATGTGATAATAAACACTGAAGTACTTTTTAAAATTACTGTATTATATAAATCTAAAATGCAAAAGTGACATCTTTTGGTGACTTAGATCAAAAGAAAACACATCACCATTGCACAGTTACAGAATAAAGTAGAGATACAGAAAAAGAGATAACAATCACATGATAAAACCACACAGCACTGAAGTTAAAGGAGAAAATAATGGGTGAGGGTTTAGTTCAGCAGTTCAAGTGCTTGTCTGGTAAGCAAGAAGTTGTGAGTTCAATCCCCAATACCAAAAAAATAAAAAGGAGAAAATCATTATAGACATTTGAGTACCCAAATATCACACCACAAACCCTTATCTATTTCAGATTTCTGATGAAGTTCCTTACTGTACATTATCAAAATCATTAGTTTGTCCATTCAACTTGTACTTTTCCTAGAGATTCATTTCCTTTTTTTTTTTTTTTTGTACCAGGAATCAAACTCATGACCTCATGCTTGCCAGTCAGATATTTATGCCACTGAGCTAACTCCCCTGACCTTCCTTTCACTTCTTCACAAAAACATCCTAGTGAAAAGTCTCCACTTGTATTTTTCTTAACTAAAGTTATTGCTTGCCCATGGGGTTCCAAAAGGTGCAATTGTAAATAAATGCAGTGTCCTGAAAATATTTGGATGCTAAACAAAAAATTTGCCTAGAAATTGTGACATTTATTACCTCTAGTCATTTGTCATCTATACAATTGTTTTAAGGAGCCCTTAAAATACAGATGAACACTATGAAAATAAGAAGCATGTAATTCGTTTATACTATGTGAAGAGTTGGATATATTTAGGAAGCCATGACTACTGAAATCGTGATTACAACTTTGCTTTTCTATCATTTGTAATATTTATCACTTTCAGTATTTACACAGATTTAGCTCCAATGATGTCAATAAAAACAATCAATTTACACTGATGGTAAGTTTTAACCTGCAGCCATGCTGACTTCTTGATGGGGTCCTCATTACGTCAGCAGTGAGTGTAAATCTATTATAGTTGATTAGCTTTCAGTGAGACTTTTTCAGTATCTTAGATGAGATGGATAATCAATTTATTGATTAAAAGGAATTTCCTCATACTTGATGACTCTCTATATATGAATGACCTGGCTATTATATTTTTATTTTCTCTATGCCCAAAAATAACATGTGTGACCTTCATATAATTTTCCACATGGGTGACTGATTTTGTTAAAGTAGATGGAGATATTTCTCTGATTCTTTCTTCTTATTGACTGAAAAACAATTGTTGTAGTAAAGTTAGATACATGGGTTGTGGTTGCAATGCAGTAATCATTTATGGAACAAAACTTCCTGAGTTCCTCATAATACTATTTGTGATTCTTGTCATAATTTTACCATGCAAGATCGTAATCACTGTAAAATAAAATATAAGATCGGTGCTGATTAATTCAAAAATTTTGAACTGAAACTCAGTCAAAATAAAATAACACTATAACTGGAAAACAATAACATTAAAAACCCAAGCTCTTTAACAGCTACTTTAAATCTAGCTTCTTCTCATTAGCTTGAGCAAGTTCCTCAGTGTTCTAGAAGTTTCAGTGTCCTTATCTATTAATTGGGGACAATAATAATAATACCTACTTCATAGAGTTACTGGAGTAGAATAGATGAGCTCATTCCTGTAAATCTGTTCTCTCAGTGTCTGAAATATGTGGTAGATGGATTATGTAAGCAAACCTATGTGTGCGAGTGCCAGGCTCTGTCACTGAACACTGATAAGCATTCGTCATCACCTCCAAATTCTAAGCTGACCTCAAAGGGTTGACGCAACTTTTCAAAGTATCTATTTCAAGCATAAAAGTATCTAGCACCTTTGTAATTGCTAATTAGAATAATAATTGCATCCCCATGTTCGGGTGGTTAAATGTGATTCATATCTGTTCCAGTATGTTCTTTAACACTATGATCACGTGAATTATTAATAACATCTAAATTTTATTTGAAGTGTTAAAGTTCATCTTTGGTAACAGGTTATTTCTGTTACTCAAACTAAGGTTAAAGTGTATTTTAAAATAGTACATAATTTTTTTAATATACTGTCCTTTATGAAGTCACTTTCTCATTGGTTTGGAAACAGGTTGGGAACATAGTAGAAGCAATGTGAAATTTTCTTGGATACTGAAAAAAATCCATGTATAATTAATTGCTGTAAATGGCAGATTTTTAAAAGGAAACAAAGGAAGGTAAATTTTCCCAAATGTGTACTTACATTTACAAATATGAGTGCATTGTTCATACAGGTTTACTGTTATTTTTTCTAGTTTTACAGACATCTGACTTAGTTTAAAATTGAACTGAAAATTGATCAAAACGAAACCTAAGTGTCCATCAGTTGATTATTGAATGAAGAAAATGTGATATGTAGGTACAATGAAATAGACTGGGTCATAAAAAAAGAAATAATTATGTCATATGACATAAGCCAGACAAAGAAATACAAGTGCAACATGATCCCAGTAATACTTTGAATCTAGAAAAATCTATCTCACAAAAGTTGAGAATAGAAAATTTTTTGCCAGAGGCCAGAAAGAATAAAATGTAGGAATGAGAAAAGTTGGGATATTAAGTTATAGTTAGGAAAAATAATTTCTGGTTTTCTGTTGCACAGTAGGATTAGTACAAATGATAATATTGCTAACATTCTTAAAAATTTAAAGAATTGAATATTTTTTAAAAAATAGCTTTTGAGTACATGCACATAGCTGTGTGCATATGACACAGTTCTAATGAATATGGAAACATCACAAGATAGCCCATAAATATGTAAAACTTTTACCTGTAAATTAGAAAATAAATAAAACTTTGAAAAGAAATATCTGCATATCCCTACCACTATTGAAAAATAGGAAAAATGGAAATGTCTAGAGCCTTGAAATATATGTAGGAGACCTTATAGGTAGTGGATTTTAGAAAACAGACATGATTTTTTTGTTTGGGCCATTGTTTCCATTTTGCTACAGATGGTTCTTGCTGGCAGAGCATAAGGTCAAACAGAAGCCAATAAACTTCCTTAAGAGTATATGAGAATAACATATTTTTTCTATAGTTCTGTATTAGTATTTGCTTTATTTTACTTATTTACCTTAAGGTTGCTGCACAAAGACAATATTTAACTTCCATGCTTCTTATGAAATATATATGCATCATTATTGAGTGAATTTTGTCTTTCAGGTGTTCAGTTCTTTACAATATAGTTAATGTTCCAAATATGAATGGCAAAAATCAATTTTAACTGTGAGTTGATACTTTTTTCAATAAATAATTTTTAAACATATCATGTTTTTCAACCATTAGAACAAAAGTAGAATTTGATATTAATAATTAATGTTATACATGCTAAAGAAATATAGATAGTTAATTTAGATAATCAGATATTATGGTAGATGTGCAGTTAAATAATTTATAGTATAAAGAATCTTCCTATGGAGTAAAAGTAAATACAAAATTATGCAACTTAATTTATATATGTAATATGCATGTCTCATACAATACACAATTAAAATGAGTGGGATAACATCACATTAAATTTACTATTCATTAAAATATCAAATGTTTGAAATAATGCAGTATTTATTTGTAAATATAACATTGTTTTCAATGTATTCACATCTAAAATTGTGAAAGTAAATGGTTAGACTCTACAAGCAGTACATCTTTTGATAAGCCAGAGCACTTTGAGATTGGATTCTATGGTTGATTACATATTAGCCTCAATTTTTTTTATATTAACCCTTTTGTATAGTGGGTGTAGGTAATAATACTTGATTTTTCTTATTAAATATATTTATCACAGAATGCACTTTTGTTTTACTGTTTTTATCATCATCTTTAACACCTTATATGCTTCCTGTAAATATTGTAAATATGAATTATAGTTATATCAGATGATGATTATAACTATATTACTATTATGAAAGGAGAAGAAATTTGACTAAATTTTTAGAAGGTTTGAAGTATAGGTATACAGTTACTTTTGAATTCAAGTAATTTCCCTTGACAATTATTATTGTCCTTCTGTAATTATGTAACAAATGGCTACTGAGTTCCACAGTGTATCTAATGCAAAACCTAAGAGGTGACTTCAGGTACAAAGATGAATTTGAAATGGTCTCTCTCAAAATCTGTTGGAGAAACAGTACATGTATCAACTCAACTGAAAGCACTCTGACAGGGCCCAATAATATGGCTGGAATGGACTACTGTAGAACATCAAAAAATCTGTTTTTTATAAAAAATGAGAAAATAAGAATGATTGTGTTTCAGACATGTACATTTTGAGAAGGGCTGTCAACTAAAAATCTGACAGTATAGGTCCATGCCCTGAGTAATAATCTTAAAGATGAATAGCAGAATGTGGTAAAAAAAAATAATGACACATGTTTTACCTGTTTTCCTACATCAATTATAATTTTGCAATATTTTGTGAAATGTTCATAAACTGTTCATTTAAGAACTTCTTTTAGCCAATTTTTCAATTTTCTCAGCTCTGTTTTGCTAAAAAGTAGTGCTATCCATTTATCTACAAGAACTGTGAGTCAGAGAATTAAAATAAATGAATAGAATTTCAGAACTAGATGCCCAAAATGCCATGCAATTTCTAGACAGCTGACCATGGAATATATAATTTGTTCTTTGAAAAGTCCATATTTAAACTTAAGGTTCACATTTTATCCTTAGTTCACGCTACAGTGCTTCTCACTTGCCTACATAGTAATGACAGTTAAAGGTTGTATTAATCTACAGTGGCCAGTGCTGTCACTTGGTTCATATATTTAATGATGATTCATACCTGTTTCTTTCTGCATGATGCATAAACATGTGCTTACTACTTGTGTATGCACATGTTTAGTGAGGTCATAAATGAGTTAGAAATATCAGCATCATATCCAAAATGCAAATTGCAAATCTGACTCAAGAGCTTAACAGCTGAAATAATTGCAATGACAAGTGCAAATAACTGGAAGACTTGGAAGTTTCAAAAAATTTTAGACAAAGACAATGTGCGGTCCGTACTGTTAATGCCACGTGCACTGATAATCAAAATAATAGCATCCCTTTTGCTAATCCAACGGCAATGTTGTTCTCAGTGGTCATTTTATCGATGAGGTAAAACTCCAATACACTTACCACAGCAGAACATTATAATTACTTGGAGAAGTTAATATTTATCCAAAAAATCAATGAAGATTTTGAGTACAAATAAAGTCAAAGTGTCACAGAGCAGTAATTGATCTAAAAAAAATGGCATTGAAAGTCTTCCCAAGTATTTAGTTGACTTGTCCCATGTTTACCATCAGGATTATGATTCTGATTATATATATTACATGATAAAAAATAGTACACATTCATGATTTTTACCAAAAAAAAAGAACGTATGAGTGAAAAAGTAAAAACCTAACTCATTTTCTATATCCCTGAACTCATTTCCTAGAGGAAACAATTTATAATAGCTTATCAGATAACCTTCTATGAAATATCTATATATTAAACATAATATGGTCAATCCTTCTTCTAGACAAGTAGTATATTTTCATACTATTCTGAAAGTGCCTTTTTCTTTTCATCATATTCCTTAGATAATATTTACCATCATAACATGCATCTTCCTAATAATGCATTTCAGTAAATTTATAAAGTTGAACTGGTCTTCTGCTACAAATTAATCTATTTCAGTTGGTGTCTTAGTTACTCTCTTATAGTTGAGACGTAATGTCCGACACATGCAAAGTAAAGGAGTAGAGGTTACAGAGGTTTCAGTGCATAGTCTGCTGATCCTAAGGCAGGCAGCATGGCAGAGGGACTTGATGGAGAAAAACAGCTCATGGCATGGCAGTCAGGAAGGACATAGTGATCAAGGGGTGCAAGACAGACCCCTTCCGGCCAGGACCCCCATGACTCACTTCTTCTTAATATCACATTTGGCTCTTTCAGTGAACCAATCCACTAAGCGTCACATCCCTAGGACCAAGTCTCTCCCAAAAGTCCCACCTATGAGTGAATGAGTCTTTGGTTGGGTTCATCTGCATCTAAACTATACTAGTTGGAATTTTAGCTTCTATCACACAAATTTTTACCTGACTTCCTGGATACATTGTTATCAAAGCCAGTACTTCACTTTTGGATTTGATAGGACAGTTTGATCTTCATGCAAATATTGAATCAAGACACAAGCTTATCTTTAAATAGGAGCTTAAATATGGCTTTAAATAGGAGAAGTAACTCTGCATTTCAGTGATTGTTTTTGTAAGATGGATGTATTCACAAAACTGGCACGTTAGCCCATTATCGAGAAAGTGGTTAGAATAACCCAGTGAAGCAATTTACGTTGAAGTATTTTGAAAAAGATAATATCTTTTTAAAACATGAATAATATTTAGCACCTTTATTCTTAGTAGAGTCATAAAATGTAAGTTTAAACTTGGACTTTGTTAGAGTCCTCAATCATGGAAAAAGAACTCAAAGTAATTTTATTTTATTAGACTTTGCTCAATCTGAGATTTAGGGGAAGTTGAGATCCAATGGGCAACAGGTCAGGAAGAGAAAAACATTTCCTCTTGTTTTGCTCTTTTTGTTACCTTTATTACAACCTGCCTTGTGGGTAAAGCAACCTTACCATCCAAAGGCTTCGGAAGGTTTTAGTTGTCTTCATCTAATGAGTATGGTAAATAGGGAGAATAAGACAAATCAGATATTGAATGTGTTGCTATCAGGCAAATTAGAGAAGACAGGGTTTTCCAAGAGGATAAGGCACATACAACACCTAGCAATATTCCAGAGGCTCACAGGGATTCAAATGTCACTTCCTTGGAATACCGTGGAGCACATTAACTAGAATACAGAAGAGGCAGGCGTTAGCAGAATCGCAGGAAAACAAGAAATAATGAAGGAAAAAAACTATGATCAAGATATTTGTTTTACTAATTTTGATACAAGAAAATGCTAAGCATGTGTTTGAAACTGATAATATAGCAGTTTTAAAAACTTTTGTTAGCATGTATGTGCAATATATAATAATTATATTCATCTCAGGGAATTGGACAGTGTACATATCATATGCTGATCACTTCTGAGCACTGCATATTTTCTTAGAGTCCAATTCCTCAAAGCATTTCCTATTTTATGAACATTTGTATTCTATGGATTTTTGCTCCAGGGAGTAAATAGTAAAGTAACTGTAAGTATTTTATCTGCTCGCTCTCTTCCCTGGGAAGCCCCTGAGAGAACAGGCAAAGGAACAGGTGTCGCCCAGCAGCCTTTATTGAGTGCTCAAAGCTTGCCTCATCCCCTTTTTTCATATTTCTATAGCCATCTATGAATAAAAACTGGCATGGGGATTTTCAAATCTCAGATTTATATCTTTTTTTTACCTTTCTTCATTTATCTCCCTTTGGTTTAAGTATTCACCACTAATTTGCATTTCTTTTTTAGAAAAATCTAAAATCACTATGCACCTATAATAAAAAATAAAATTTTTTGTGTACTGATACAGAAAGATCTCCCAGATACATCGTTGAATTAAAAAAAAATCTTCAAAGCAGTTAATGTAGCATGTCATATTTTTATGTATAAATGAAAATGAATAAAAATGAATATAATTTATAATTGTTCATACCTATATAGTTTCCTTCATGGTGTGTAGTGAACATGAAAGGATATTCACAAAAGCAAAGAGTCATTACCTATAGGAGTGAGGATGAAAGCTAAGAATGGGGAAAAGATGGATGAGATGGGAGTATAATTTTGACACACCTTCATTTTTATTGTTTGAATTATACATTAAATTAATAAATTATTTATTCAAAAATTATCAATCCATTAAAAACATTTTAAAAACCATAATGCAATAAAAAATGATCCACAATTGATATAGGCTATAAATTTAAGGGATGGCAGAAGTGGTGGGCTGCTAGTGTTATATTTTCCACTGTTTCCTGTAAGTTGGATCAAGTCACTGAAACTCTCATTCTCTTACTCCAGTGTACTTATTTGCATCAAACGAGGTCGAGAAGATTATCTCATTTTTAAATGTAATGTTGAACATTTTCTTTTTTTTTTCTTTCAAGATGGGGCCTCACTATAATGCAAGGGCTAGTCTTTAACTCATGTGTTTTAGCTCTCTTCTGGTCTCGGCCTTCTCTGCCTTCTGAGTGGCTGGATGCTAAGCTATTTTTAATTTATCTAAAATTGCACATAATGCAGAGTTATTAGATTAGTACCACTGGCCGCTGGAAGCACAGAAACATATTCTGTAATGTGTTTTCCATGGACAACATTGTCACGCTATTGCTTTGAAGAATTTTATGTAATGTTGTTTTAGTCATATCTTTTTAAAGATACAAATATTGTGTGGAATAATCTCTCTCTTAAATTACTTGATTAAATGGTAGGGTTTGTTTTTCTGTATTTTCTTCATTCTTTCTTTTTCTTAAGGGGGTGAGGGTATAGGTTTCTTGGAAATTGGAAGGGGTTCAGGAAACCAAGATAAGAGATTAGAGTAGTGTTTCTTTGGAGATTAATTTATCAACAAAATGTTAGCCTAGAAATATGCACTGATGAGATTAAAAGACGGCATGGAATGCTGACTGTATGCTAAGTAATGCATAGGAACTCTACATTTGTGATTTTCACAAAATTTCAATAGGATGTTTTTATCTCCACTTTTTTCCTGACAAAATAATGCTGAGGGATGCTTAGAGCATGAAATAGACATTCTAAGTTTAAAATTTGAATGTGAACAGAGTACACATATTTGGAAATGTAAGGCCAAGTATGAGTGTCTCTCTGTGGAATACAGAAGCTGTATTCCATAAAGCCATAAAGAACCAGATAATTTCCTTGAGTATTTTTACTTACAGAACAGGTGTGGGAGAAAATACGTATTAGAGGGCCTCTCCTATATGTCTTCTTTGCACAAGCATGCTCAACAAACAACCAGGGAGACAGGCACACTGAGACCACCTCATCGTGGTGATACTTAAGTCAAAGAAACACAGAGACCTACCTAGAAACAGAAAAAGAAACACAGACCCAGAAAGTGCCACTGAAGAAGCTTTGACACAGAGAGACAACCAGGTAGACAAATGGAAAAATACAGATGAAATGAGGCAAAGGGTGCTAAAGACATTCAGAGAAAAGAAAAGATACTGATAGGTGGAGGTACATAAATATATACCTAGACTGGTGGGGAAAAGCATACCTCTCATCAGAGAAATGCACATGGCAAAGCAAGGCATGGAAACTAGAAGCTGATAGGTATAGTCAGGCAAAGTCTCATACATTCAGGGACATTTACAAATAAGAATAGTGAATAATATATACCGCCACAAAGGAAGAATGAAACCTGTGCCTAACTAAACTCACACAAATTTACACATGAACAAGTATAAACACAGTCAGGTATTATATACACACACATACAAAGATAGGCACAAATATATGAGAAATACAGGTGTTCATAACCTGAAGACAAAGAAAATAGGATGTTAAATTCTCTCTGTAATAACAGTTTCAAAGTTGCCCTTTTATTTTACGCTGGCACCTGCACGAAGCACAGTCCACAATTCCTTTTTTCCTGGGCCACAGATGATGTGACCACATTGAATCGTAGTGACTTGTTCTTTTCGTAGTTTTATATTTTGATTTATTTCACTACATTCTGGAGACCAAGTTTTTCTCTCATTGACATTTACCTGCTATATCTTCAGGTTGAGTACAACTAACCTGTACATGATTGTTCTTATTTCAGTCCGAGTTTCATACGATATGTAAGACAGTAAAGTGGATATTCTTGATAATAGGTGGACCTCAAATTATCTAGAATATTGTCAGCTGTAAATTATCTATAAGTCAATATTATATGAAATATTTTCAGAAATAAGTTTTCTTGATTTTTAAATATGAAAGGAATTTAAGAGAACTACTTAGTATTTTCATGTCACAAGTGAGTATATAGTTTTATCTATATATGATCTAAATATATATATATATATATATATATATATAACCTATTTTAATTATACTTGTAAAAGTTATTTTAAAGGAAGCCCCACTATTTTTATGGGCACTGTCTTCTCAGGGAAAAGAAAATATTTGAGTTGAGTTTACAGCTTCCATTTTATGTCTATCTGATGTGTTATAGCTAAGCGTGTACTAATATATAATCAATTTCTTATATTCATATGTGGTTTTTCAATTTACCCCCAATGACAGTTAAAATAAGAAAGGATCAAGTTCCTAAAAACTGGGGTCTGAATCCCAAGTTTTCCTCAAAGTGCCATTCAGAGACCTCATTCCTCATTATATTGCTCAATTCTAGCCTGTACTGCACCATCTCAGGGGTGAAGGTACCCAGGAATTTTCAGTTTTAATAAGATCTCTAGATATTTCTTATGCACACTGTGCTAGAGAAGCACTGTCTAAAGAACTGAATTTTATTAGTTTTTCTATAGGGATTAATTTTGAAAGATATGTTCAAATACAAGCAATAAGGAAATATTTCCCAGTTGTGAATTTTTTTTACATTGAAATTGCCATAAATATTTATGTTATAGAGTTGTGTAGTTGTGTGTGTGTGTGTGTGTGTTGCAAATTGAACTCAGGGCCTCCTGTTTGATAGGTAAGCCATGTAACACTGCAGTACAGTCTCATTCTCTTTCTTCCTTTTTTTAAAATACTGAATCAATTTTAATTTTCTTAGATTCTGCTCTAAATGAGACTTCTCACTGTCCCTCTGCTCATTAAAGAACGTTCAAAATAAACTGTGCAACAACAAATTTCTACTGCATGTAAAAACAATGTAGAAAATGTTTGATTCTAAGTAAAAATTTACCTTTAGGTTAATCACAAAGGAGAAATATACCCATATATTCTACGTGTATATAGATACACATATAAATATGTATGAAAATATACATATATATAGAATTCATATTTATAAATCAAGCATACTCTCACATTTATTATGTAAACAAATTCTAATATCATTAATATGCAACTAAACATTAGATACTATTTCATGTATCAGAAAAGGTGAGTTTTAATACTGAATAAATATACATGTTTCCATATTTGAAGGAAAAGTACATAGTAACAGGAATTTAGGGAACTAATATAAGGATGATTATTCTCTTCTAAGAGAGACTTACTCTCTCAAATAATTCAGCACAGGGTGTTCATCCTGGTACCTTCTCTTAGTTTATTTAAAATTAACAACCATTAATTCATGTGCAAATTTTTATAACACCTCTCCTGCCTAGTCTACTGCATGTCTCTATAGCTTTAAAATTTAATACAGCTATTTCTAGATTTCCATATTAAAGTAAAAATTCTATAATGTAAAATACTTCACAAAATCAAATGTGATTTCCATTTATGAAAAAATATGCCTCCACTGTAGAAATATAGTACAGTAAATTGGAAAAAAGATATTTTTCTTCAAAAGCAATCTTGCCTGCCAGTAGCAAAATATTTGTATTAAATGTGCTACCTTTGATACATATTATTATTCTGAACTTTCTCACAAAAGATAACTTGATTTGAGGCATTTTAATCGCTTAAAGGGAAGAATGAGAATTGCTAGCAATGAGTAATCAATAGAGCAGGGGGCCTCTTCTCCTGTATTGATTCTTGTAATCCAGCAACCATTAAATACTTGAGAGATAAGCCTCTCCTAAAATGGCATGTTTACATTTTGAAGATCAAATACCTTAATTTTGCTCATGGGTTTTCCAAACACCATTCATACAGCAGATTGAAGACAAGCTTCCAGCAGCCTAGTCTCCTGTTTTGGGTGTTTTTAATCTGAGCATACCAAAGGTACACAGTGTGTGAGATGGTCGTAAAGCAATTGCTTCTCACAGTGTTGGTGGTCATAGATACCTTTTAAGCATAATCACACAGTATAAAAAATTACTGGAGCAAAGAAATTGGCAATAGAATTATCAAAAATATTTTAATATTCAAATAATTTATAAATATTTTTTCCTCCAAAATATCATTTTAACTTTCTACAGTTTTGTTTTTGCATTTTAACTGAGCAATATGAGAAATACAAGCTTATTCAAAACCTGCCAACTGTCTTCTCAGTAGTTATTATTATAATGCAAACACCACATATTGCTTTCAAGTATATATCAACTATTGCTATGTTCTTTTGCGTTAAAATTTTCTTTGTTTTATGCTATAAGCTCAGATCTGAAATTTTTCAAATCTTATTTTATCCTCAATTATGAATAAGCAATTCTAAATTTACAATGACTAGATATTACATAGTAAAAAAACATGAACCCTTAATTAGATATATTTGGAAAGTTCACTGTTTAAGACACCTCAAAATATGTATGTTGTTCTCCTACAATTGTTACAGTGCTAATTAATCTATTTTTAGGCTTCACTTGACAAGTTATAATAATTTTAATATTTATATATTTACTATATATCAAGTGCTGTTCTAAAATATATATATATATTACTGTTATTAATCTTGCAAACAATCCTATGAAATTGCTAGAAATTGTTTCTGTCCTCAATTTTCTAATGGATAAATTGAGAAACAAGCGTTAGCAACTTGTCAAAAGTCTAACAGCAGATAAAGTGCTATAGACATAATCAAAATCAAGAACTCAGATTCAGAAACTGTGTTTTTGTTTGTTTTGTTTTGTTTTAAAATAGTAGTTTCACTATTTAGTCCAGGCTGGCTTTGAACTTGCTTTGCAGCTTATGTTGGCCCCAAAATTGCAATTGTCTTACCTCTCTTTAAATTCTGGGATTATAGGTATATACTACAATTTCTGGTTCAGGCCTATTTTTTTTGTTTGTTTGTTTTTGTTTTGGGGGGGTTGTATAGGGAATAGAGCTCAGGATTTCTGCTTGCACTATGAGCTAAATCCCTGACCCGAGTTTGTGTTTTTTATAGACAAATAAGGATGCAAAAATACCTTAATTTTAAAATAATAATATATTTTCCTGTACAGTACAGAATTAGGTGCACATCCTAGTAGATATGGAGAAATTTGAGGACTTTCTAAGGCCTAGATTCTTCCTCAACCATTTCTCAATGGAAATAATAATCTTGAAATGCTGTGAACAGTCAGTAAGATAATCCTTGATGAGTTTTTAGCATAGCATTATTTTGAGCAAATATATTAACTTCTAGTCCCCTATCTATAAAATGGAAATGATGCCACTTACCTCTTACAAAAGCTAACACTGCTTTATCACTTAACAATATTCCAAGCTTCTTATTTAAATAATTTTTATATTGACTAATTCATTTCTTACAACTAAATTAATAGGTATAATTATTACCATCCCTATTTTGCAAATAAATAATTGGAAGCAATGAGAAATTAAGATTATAGCGCTTGCAGATAGCAGGATTCTGTGAAACCAGACCATAGAGTTTTAGAACTTAGGCATTCAATCACAGTGTTATTTTTTTTTGTTTACGCCAATGATAACAATATCTAAAAAACCATCATGTTTTAGATGTATATTACAGGTATGTAAATGATTACTCACTTAGAAAACTGCTTGTTAATGTTAAAAATGGAGCCATGCATAGGTAACAGCAAATCGTTGTCGGATATAAAGCCGACTTTTACTTTTATAACTTCTCTTGAGGTCTTCAGTAAGAAGTAATGTTTCTATAGTCAGTGGCTACATGCTCTTTTGGACTTTGGTGCTCAGCCGAAGTCATTAGGATTGTATACTATCTCCTTTTATGAAATATTTATGCAAAGTGCATTTGTCTCAACTCTTGTCATTGTGAGTGTGAAATATCATAATCACCATTTATCTGATATATTTTAGGAATAGATTATTAGAGAAATGCTGAAATCTTAGATGGTAAGTAAGTATTTCTATAATGCAAACAATGGAGGACAAGATCAAATATGTAAACTCAATGGAAACACTATTCAATGTGTTAGAAACATGTACAAACAAATTAAGATAATTCATAATTCAGTGATAGTTTTCATTATGGACATTGTACTCTAGATCAGGCAGTATGCTAGGTTATCTTACATTCAGGTTCTTGAATCCTAATGATACCTCTCTTATATGAGTTTAATCACACTGTACAGTTTTTAGAGACTAGTAATAGGATAAGAAGATCACCAAGGCCACACAACCTTGAGTTTGAGCATGTGTCCTAGTAAGGACAAAAATTCTAAATGCCTTTTGCCTTAGCAAACATTATGTTAGCAGATATATGTCTAAATGTGGTTGTGTGCATTAAGTTTTTTGGCAGCTGTGACTAAAAGAGAGATAATTAAACTGAAAACCCTTTTCTGGGCATTTAAAATTATTGTAGCAACTTTCCTAAGAAAGGTTACACTATCTGTTGAGACTACATGGAATTAAATGCCCAGATTTACATATCTAGTATTTATTTGAAAGAGCTCAGTGTCCAAATGTCGATGAGGCTGACATAATACTTATATAATGCACATTAACACATGTTTAAGAAATGCATTTTAGTCTTAGATTTCTGGGTTTGGAGATATCCTTTAAAATAATCTAGAGGTGATATTAAAAATTTAAGTTCTTAGATATCTAATCAGCATTACAGTAGTGTAGCTGAATGCTGGAGTTAACTGCTAGGCCAAATATTAAACCTTAACTTTTCTTTATTAACACATGTTTGTGGTACATAATGATCACATTTATTGTGGGAGAAGTTTTACATGTCCTAACACATCTCACTTCTTTCCCATTCCCCTCCCATCCCTTCCTGTTCTCTCCAACCCTCGTTCCCCTTCTCATCTGCCAAAGTTCTGCAGCAAAGAAGGACAAACTTGGGGCATTTGTAGGTAAATGGATGCCCTTTATAATTTAAAGTGAAAGAAATCTGACACATGGGCTGGGGATTAACTCAACTGCTTAAGCACCTGCCTAGCAAGTGTGAGGTCCTGAGTTCAATCCCCGGTACCAAAAAAATAAAAAAGAAAGAAAGAAATCTGACACATAAGCATCTATATTGCAGCATTTCTCTTACATGAAATGTTCCAAATATAATAAGAGCAATATGAAAGATAGATAATAGGAAGTAGTGAAGTCTTTTTCAAATTGCAAGGGCAGTACGAGGTAGAGGAAGGGAAAAGGAAAGGACTGAAAAAGAAACAGAGAACTAAAAAAAAATAACACTTTTTCTTCTGATCATGCTGCATTAACAACATCAAAAGAAAGAGTCTAAGCCATCAAATCTTAGGTGCTAGGACATCTTAGGACAGGAATGATTTGGACCAATAGTTATTTCCTAACCTGTCTGGAGTATGTAACTACTTTATTTGTTCATTAGCTCCACACTAGCCCTAGCTACTGTTTTTCCTCTTTTAAATAACTTTAATTACCTAACTTTTCCAAGCTTTACATATTACACATACCATTCAGTTTCACATTATGCACTACTAAGAAATTATTCCTTTTAAGGAATGATATTATTTGTTTTGTTTTCTTACATGTGAATTGATATGATTCAGTTGCTACTCAATAGGGTCCTTCTTAATATAACATTAGAGGAATCTGTACATATAATCACTGGTGCACGAAGGTCACTATGGTAAGAAATGTTTGCTTAATATGTGTTATATCAGACTGGAGAGATAGAGAGATAGAGATATGGAGAGGGCAAGGGAGGGAGCATAGAATTGTGTCCCCAAAAAGTATACCCTGTGTGGTAAAGGGATCAACTGTGCAATACACAGAAAACAAAGAGAGGGAAACTGCTTAGCGAGAAGGGGAAGAAGGAAGTGGGAGACCAGAGCTTTCAGGAAGTCATATCCGGAGACCCATGGTCACCAGACGTTTAACTACCTTAGGCGGATCAGCGTCAGAGAGCTTTTCCCTTTGGCCTTTTCTTGGAAGACACAGACAAATAGGATCTTTACAATGATTGCTTTGACATTTTCATGTCATTAATGAAGTTAAAATTTAGAAGTGATGAAGAATTGCGGTGTTTTAGTTTTGTTTCACAGTCAGACCTTGCTAACCAGTATTGAACCATCTCTGATTTACATCCCGAAGACAGCATATGGACAAAACCACACAATACTCCCTTTCTTTTTTGTGCAAAAAGGTGCTGCCCATTATTCTAAAGGTGCACGAAGGTCACTAACAGTGACACCTTCCCTCTCCCCTGAGGTGAGTTAACTATAATTTAAACCACCAAGAGTCAACTTTATGAAATAAACACACAAGAGGAATGAGAGCCCTCTTCGTACAACAATAACAGAGCTCACAATAGGAAATGATTTATTTAGGAAAGGTGAGAAGCAGAGATCAAGTCTGAAATTAGGGAAGAAAGTCATATGGGTCAGACTAGGACATTTATTCTAAGACAACAGGAATAAAGAAATACTAAAAAACTTACAGGCAGTAGTGAAAAAACAGAAGTTGCATTTAAGGAACATTAATCTGCTCTGCTTTGAAAAACATTTTAAATTGCTCATATCCATTCAGAATATAAAATATCTTACTTTTGCTTATAAATTTCTAAGCAAAGCTAGAATTAAAAGCTACTATTAAATCTTATTTAGTATTTGTCTGTCTTGTTATAGCTATTTTAAAATTCACAGTACAAAATTCACCATATCTAAGAAAGGCTTTATGTTTCTAAGACCCTGCTCTCCTAAAGTGCTTGCAGTTTTTAGTGTTGGGAGTTAAACTGCATCTATTTTAGCTGATAGCGCGTACAATGATTAACCGTTTTTCTCTTGTAGGTTACCCCTATTGTTTTATATGACTTCCAAATTCTATAGCATGCAAAACGAAGTGAGAGGAAGTCTAGAGTCTGCATGGTGCAGCCAGAGTCAGCTGCGGTCTTTCTGGTATGCGGTAATGACAGCCAAGAGGAAGCCAACGGTGGACAATAGAGACGGAGTGGCAGGAGTGGGGCTTCTTGGAAAATTATGTCATGTGGCTGAAACCAGAGGGAGAAAGGGGACAGATAAAGACTATCTCCATTAGGGTGTAGGACCAGAAGAAAGGAAAATCTGTGTTGAAAAATAAAATTGGTTTCTTCAGATGGGGATGGAGGCATCCTTGTTCCACTGAGATACAAGAGAGATAGCCAGGTAGATATAACTTGGAATATTTTATCTTGGTATGAATATTAGAGAAATTGATATACATTAATTTGCATTCAAACACAGTATAACTTTATACATTTTAAGAAACTATTTATACAATTTTTTAAGTACTAGAGTCTTAGATTTTGTTATTTGGTGATATTTATTTTATTTACACTCAAATGTAGGTTCCTTTTCTCTCATACGATTTCATTCTAAAAAGTGTTCTTGTCTGATGAGAATGCAATTCATTGTTCAGTATAAAATATTCTGTGCCGTATTTCTTAGTATGACTTTGCCTCTTTCTGATTTTTCTGTTTAAGATTCAGATAGGTCACAATTTACCAGTTTGCACTTGAAACCTATAAATGGCTTGCTATTGCTTTCAGGATTAACACAAGCAATCTTCAGGCTGAGGGTGTGGCCAGTTCCAACTGCTGCTGCTCTAGATCTTCACCCTCATTTCCCAGTGGCCTTCTCTACTCCTGGGACAGCCACGCTGGATCCAGGCTTCTTTTTAAGAACTTCTTACATTTCTTTTAAGCTCTTCCTACATTTTTTTCCAGGCCTAAGTGTTCCTTCCCACCCACTGTGCCATCTTCAGCCTCTGCCTACTGGTGTCATCTCCTTTCACAGCCCACAGACCACACTGAACGTATTCACCAATACATTCTAGGCTCGGCCACCTCATGCTGTGTGACACCTCATGACACCAAGATAGTCCTTCCTTGATAGTTGTCGGAATTTTTAAGGCTATTTTCATATTCATGTATACTGGTTTAATATTTTTTTCTTAAGCAACACTTAATTTTCACAAAGGCAGTTGTCTTGCCTATTGTGTTCACTCTAAATTCCAAACACCTATAATAATATGTTTTTGTTGAATGGATGGATGACTGAATACTGAAGTCATGCCAAGGAGATCACTGTTGATGTTATCCCAATCCCATCCTCAGTGAGATAGCTCTAGGCATCTGGCAGCCCGGTTACCTCTTTCTGCCTGCTCCTGGTATATCTCTAGATAATGTACGGCAAGTTAGGGATGTGGGAGTACTTCTTCAGAAAGTGCTAAATGATTTCAGTAGCACAGATCAGCATTCTTTCAGATGAAAGGGGAATATTATTCTAATGTTCTTTACAGAGTAGTCATAATGCATCTTCACTTTAAAAGTCAAACAAATATAGTGTTAAAAATAATGAGCTTATGCAAATTTAGCGATGTTCAGATCAGGAGTTAACCCATTTTATTTGCTTTTTATGTGCTGAGTTTTTTTTCTCCCAGATCTTATCATTTTTGTTCTATGCTGGATGGCGTTTGACTTCAAAGTGTTGCAATCAAGGTAATTTTATACAAAAGAAGTGCTTCTCTTATAAATATAAATCAGCTCTTTTCAATATATAAAGCCAGTGAAAATTTCTTTCTCCCTTTTCCTGACCTTGAACAACAGATTCTCTTTTTTTGTTTTCGAACAGAAATTGCAAGCTGTGCTTTGTGTCTGAAGAAATATCTGAAGGAATACATGTCGAGTTCATGTAGCTGCTCTCTTTAAACACAAAGCTAGGCGTAACGTGTACTTGCAGTTCTTGGGAACTTGAAAGCTGGCCCCTTCCAAGCCACGTCTACATAGGAAACTACCCTACACCAGCAGCTCGCTGAAACAAAGCTCACATTTCACTCAGAATGGCAGAGTGCCACCAGCAAAACTTTGCACAGAAACAGATTTTTTTTGAGTAATATCAATTATTCCAAAGGTTACTCTTAGTAACTCAGCACAGTGGTTCACGTCATATTTTAACTTCTGTTTAATGTAGGTTTATAATATTGATCAAAAAGTTTATCTTTCTTGGCAGTGTGGTGGTGCACACCTATTTTCCCAGTCCTTGGGAGGCTAATGCACTAAGAACACCATGCGTTTGAGACGGGCCTGGGATACCTAGTGAGTTCAAGGCCATCCTGAATTGTATAGTGAGACCTGCATAAAAAAAAAAAAATCTTTCTTTAAACTGAAAAAATATTTAGGAATAAAATGAACTTTAACAATGATTTTTTTGTATTCTGTCTTAAAATTGATTATTAAAGAAAAAAATAACTTATTAAATAAATATCAAAGTAACAAATTAGCATTATGCAAAATTAATCACTTTTATTCATTTCTATGATACCAAAAGTTGTATATTTATTCTAGTTACGTAAAATCAACAGAGCTTCTATGTGTAAAATGCAATAGGCTTGATTATACTAGTGATAGAGATATCTAATACCTTGAAATCATGATATTGAATGTTTGTCAGTTTTGGAAAAGGCACATGATATGTTCCTATTGTTGTTTATACTGAACTCTGCCATTGTTCTGCATATGGAGCACAAATCCTTGATCCAAGTTTTGCAAACTAAACTTTGTTCCAAGCAAATACATCTCTAAAAATACAACCTGCTTCCAATTTGCTCCAGAACAATAGCAGTATCTTTAAATTCTCTCATTTTGTGGAAACAGACTTAGCAATTCTTTATTGTCAGTTTACCTCAAAGCCGGCTGGGTCAAGAGGGTGTGGTAAAGGCGGGCAAGGTCATTATCCAGGGCTCTCCATCTTTCACGGCGGGACCTGCAGAAGCCTGGAGCTCTAAATAATCCTAAAAATATCAGAAGCCTGCTCCCTTGATAGGAGCCCATTTCTCATGGCCAGCCTTCTTAGTCAGAAGCTAATAATACCCTCAACCGACTTGCCTCTTGCAGATATGTATGACACAAAGTATGGATAATTTCTGCTGAATTGAACCCGTAATGAGGGAATTTATAATCAGTTCTAATGTATTTGAAATCTAAAGTATATTAGCCTTTCATCAAAGAAAATGATAAAAAGCAGCATTAATATGGGTAGATAGATAGTAATTATTGCAGAGCTCGTAATTATTCTCCAGTTAACTATGGGGAAACGCTGATATTTTTACTCCTCTTAAAAAAATAAAAGCCACCGTGGTCAGATTCTGAAATGTGAGGATGCACCACATGTCCTATGTAAAGGCCAATACTTTAAATTATGCTTATGTTAATAAAGGAACTCTTCTAGAATTAAATCTGAGTGTGAAGTTTGTGATTGGGAGTTCTCTTTACCTTGGTTAGTTCTATTGTTTTACCCCTGAATCTATTTATTGCCTATAGGATATATAAAATATAGTGATTACTCTCACTCCCTTTCAAAATGACATGAAGTCTGCTTTCCTATTAACTCTAATGAGACTTATGTGTGTAGTCCTCAGGGAGGAGAGACTCAAACAGGTTTCAAAGTAAAATAAATCTCTTCTGCACTCAGGTGTTAATGGTCTCATTTGGTTTTTTTATTTGGATGCTTTAAAATCTCTGCTTGAAACCACTGGTATTGAAAATGCAGTAAGTGTTGATAAAAAGTATGAGCTGTAGTTATAATACTGTTAATGATTGTTGCTCCTATTCAAAGGATAAATGGTTTACCCTTGAGGGTACCATGCGGCTCAATTTACAGAAACACATGATCCCTGAAATGCAATCATCTAATTTCTGTAAGAAAATTAATGGCAACTACAGTTTACAATGTTTTTTATACTTAAAATGTTTTAACATCAGTAATTACATCAAGTATAACACTTAAGAATAAAGAACATCAGAGTTACTGAAGGTGCTAAGGGAACCTAAGGCAATGGTCTGTTTTGCTTTCAGTAGCGGAATAGGAAATCTTGAGATCAGAAGGGACATGCTTCTGAAAGTAACAAGCATGCACTTACATACTCTATTGAATCAGTCTCAGAGAAATACATGTTGAATTCTCAATTTGTAACCCTGGACTGTCTTAGATATTTATTCTTGGTATGTTTAGGCATAGAGAAAGAAGAGCTGAGGGCTTTTCCTTTCTTATTTTGCTATCATTTTTCCAAAAACTGTGATCAATATTTTTTTTCCAAGGAAACATTAAAATTAGATGTGTAAATATCACTTGAAGTTAAAAAAAAAAAAGTTAGGTTGGAACTACTGAAATACTGATGAAATCCATTCTTGGTTAACACATTAATAATACTTTTACTTACTAACAATAAATGAAATTCTCTACTTGGAGGAACTCAGTTTAATCCACCTCTAGGCTAATGATGTCCCCATGTACTTATGATGTTAAATAAATACCTATGTCTGTTTCTAGCTTTTCACATTTGTGTGCATGCAGTAGTTATCTCATGTCAACTAAACAGCCCCCTGAGTAGGGAAGGGATCATAGCTGAAGGAGCAAAAAGCTCAAACTCTGTAAATACCATATCATTTCTGTGATTTTTCTACTTAGGCCCGACCCAAGCCAAATAGCAACTGAGACCTAGTTCACTCATGCATAGAAACAGAAGATCATGTTTAACAAAATCCTATATTATTGCATCGTATGTGGGTCCCAGAAGTAACAATTTGGGAAGCATTAGAAGTACATAAAACCACTGGCTCAATAGCTGTAGAACCTGGGTGGTTTCCAATAGAAATGTAAATGGCCTTGAATACCTCAGGAAGGGAAAGCAATATTCTTCCATGAGGTCCTTGAACACAATTAAGAAATTGGTTTAATTACAATGGACTTTACATGTGTCTCCAAGTACAAGGGTACTAAAATGTTGGTTTAGCACCAAAATTTCGAGTTTACATTGTTAGCTTCTTACATAGCCAGATTTGAGCAGAATTAGGTAGCTTAACTGAAATTGGAAAGTAGACAGTGGTTTTGACAACAATATATCTCACTGCACTCAATTTATTTGATAACTAGCAAATAAAACATCTAGTATCTTGGAAAATAGATTTGTGACAAAATATTTTTGCACTATTCACCAAATTATAGAAAATAAAAATTTGAAATTACTATTCTCCATATCTAATATTTTGAAGATATTTTAAAATTAGAAATATTTCCAGTACTCTGATTCAGCAATTTTTAAATTTAAAATATTTATATTTTGAAGAAGTAATGACATTGGGTGATCATCAAATAATCCCAAGCATGCTGTTTGCATTTGAAAGGGGTCCTATTAAAGCAATACAAACATTTGTGAATTTGCAATTGAGTGTCAATTAACATAAACTATTACTTTCATCTAGCTTTCTCAATAGAATGATTGCTTGCAGGTGTGATTATAAAAGTGCATCACATAATTTGTTATGTACAGTTCTGTCAGTATTTTGAATGACCTTTGAAACTACAACCTTACAGTTGAAGTACTCCCTAAATCTTGTCAGCTATAGCATAAGTTTCTGTTTTTTCAATTTTTGTTCTTTGCCAGTTATTGACATTTTTCAAAGCAAGCTGTCTGAACTGATGAAACATAACTGTGTTATATCTCATTTTTCCCTCTGTTTCTGGGATGGTGTTTTTCTTTCTTTGAGGGTTACTATAGTAGGTTTAGCTTTGAATTGCAAATATAATACATAGTACAGTCTAGCAAAGACCCAGAGGTCTTTCTTAAAATGTTAACAGTCCTTTCCTGTGAGGTATGCTTAGAGTTAATGCTTGCTTCTTTACTATTTATGTTAACGAAATCAACATATGACTTTTGGTCTTTTTTCCTTCTTTTTTCTATGAATCTTATTTTATGCATGACAAAATTCTCTTGCTTACTGCTATGTGGCTGGCTGTCTTTTAACTTGAGTGTCCTGTGCTTGTAGCGATTGCTTTTTGCATGAGGATTATGAAATGTCATATAAATTAAATGGTTGTAGACATGAAATGAGAATGTGGGCCTTCACTTGGTTTTTTGTATGTTGAGTATGTTAATTATATGACACTTAAAATTACTTTCATATGGCCTTTGACTTCCCCTTTGGTATGCTCCTTTATTCTAGCAAATTAGCATTGTTAAGTATAATAAAACATTTATTAAACATTCACAGTGTTTTAATGCAATTATTCTTCTAAAACATGATCCTATTATAAATAACTAGAGTGGGCATGAAATTGCACAAGGGCATAATTCCATTATATTATTAAATTGATTATGAAATATTGGCCCTGACTCTGTAACTACCTTAATAGGGAAATGCTGATTTATATTGATGGTACCTTTTCTCTGCCAAGTGATGAGATTATCTGTTGATATATTTGTGCAAGTGGAAAATGTCTTCTATCCACAGCTAACATTCAAATGAAAACAGAGGGGAAAATATTTGCATAATGATAAGTAATTTTAAAGAGTCACAGTTTTTTTAAATGTATATATTAAAAAATGAGTAAAACTGAAGTGCTAATGCTCTTACAAAAAAAAAGGAAAAAAATCCTCAAAATGTTCATATCTCTATTTTTCTAATGTTTTTCAAATTAAGGAATGCATTTGACCTACCTTCTTTATTATTGTCACCAATACAATTAAAAATGACACAATATATTCTTTCAGCTAATAAGATTACTTTTTTGTGTGCTGTGGGTATTTTTTAAAAAATAATTATCTTTATTCTAATCGTAGTATATTTTTTTGCTGGATATGTAAAAAAATCAAGTCTATGGGATATTTTGGGGAAAAGGTTGTTTTTTTTTCTTAAAATAGATAAGGTGATGTAACCATTTCCCCACTTTTTGGAAATATCCTTGAGAATTTTAGTACTTAATTTATTTTTTCCCCCTCAGTATTGTTTATTCTTGAATTGTCTTTTTTTTCCCCTCCATTTCTCCACTCTCAATCCTAGGTCCCCTTACAAAGAAACAGACAGATGATTTAGGTGATAATGACGGTGCGGAAGATGAAGGTATTTTTTTTCCACCAAATCTATTTGCATGATAAGGCCCTCAATCACTTTTTCCACCCCTTTCTATTTTTTTACTTCTTGTCTTTTTTTGAAGAGTTGTTTTTAATTCCTGTTTTTTGATGTGTTTTGTCTTCTTGCCTGTTGTTACATATGAATATACATTTTTAATTTTTAAAAAAATAAATGTTAAGTTTTACATTTTGATGCCAACCATTAAAATGTTTTAAAAAGAGGGGCTTTTTTTTGTTTTCTTGAACTGACTTTTGATCTGTTTCATCCCACGTTCTGACAAATTTGTCCACATTCTTTGAACTAACAATCTCTCCCTGAGTCTTTCTGTACCCATTTTTGCATGTTTTCTAATCTATGTAAATATAACAGACAATATAAAAATGTGTTTCATTTTTCCATTTGACTTTCGTTTAAAAAGAACTCCATACTGAATGAAATGAAAGAAAAGCCATAAGCTGATATAAAGTGTTTCTTGAGCAAGGTTTTAGATCATAAAAATACTGTTTTGTATTGGTTTGGTTAATGGTCAAGTAAATAAAATGAAATTGTATAAGTAACAAAAGGCATCATAATTATTTAGTAACCAGTTAAGACCTCTAGCCTCATCATATTTTTGGGAAAAATTTCTGTATTTTTTTAAAGCAAAATGTAATGCCTAGTCTTTAATTCCAAATTATGCTTTCTAGTTTGGCAAATATAATATTCTCATTATTAATATAATACCAGTAATAAACAAAACATATTTTAGACTTTATTAATAACAAATTGTTTTTATATAACTAATTTTGATTTGCTTTGTAGATCTAAGTACACACTAGATTGATGTGACATTTCCTATTCCACTGTACTTTAACCTGGTGCTCATCTGGTGTGCACCACTGATTCTTTCAGCTCGTTTCTATTCCATTCTGTACATATATTTTTTCTTATTTATCCCTTAACTTTGCACTAAATATAATTTTTACAGAGAAAATACTGTGATATCAGATTTAAGAATGATTTCCTGAAACCTCGAAATTCAGTCTCACACAAATATTAGTGCTATGGTAAGAAAGGTTTTGCAAAATAAAACAATTGACAATGAGGTCAGCAGGTTTGCTCCCTAACTTACAAAGAATCCAATACCAAACGACTCTTTACTAAACAGTTTGCATTTCTAATTTTCTTTCTTTCTGTTTTTTTGTTTTGCTTTGTTTTGTTTTTTTGGTAGAGGATCAAACTCATGACTGTGCTCTTGAAAGGCAGATGCTTATGCCGTTGAGCTAAATCCCCAGCCCGTGCATTTCTAATTTTCATGGTTACATATTTTATAAACTCTGTGTAGTAGAAAATAAAATTAATAAGGTGAAATACTGAAAGCAACAATTTTATTTGGTTTCAATATTTTTATAAAATTTTAGAATTATTTTGTTTAAATGAAACAAGGTACTTAATTAAAAATTCATTTCCTGCAAATCCTAGCAGTGGATTAAAGAGTAAACACAAAATATTCATTAATATATGAAATAAATCATTATGGTTATTTGAGTTATCATTTTGAATGCTAAATAGATGCAAAATAAATTTATGGTAGTAAAATGAAGTTGTGTTTTTTAAAAAAAAATTGTTGGATATTGGATGCCTTCAAAAATTCTGGAGATTTACTGACTTTGTAGGATATGGCTACTATCCCTAGCATTCTATAAAAGACTTTATCAATTTTCAATCTGTGGAATTTGTTGAACAACCAAAATTCCTATATTTTACATATCTTTATCTAAATGATTCTTAAAATCTGAGTCACTTTTTAGTATATACCTCTTAAATTCCAAACTTTCCAAATTTAATCAGAACTTTAGTATACACCACTTCTCCATTGAGAAAATATTTTAATTGCTGACTTAATGTGTTTCCTTTTTCTTCAACTTCTTCTGGTAAAACATAGACTTAAACATTGATATGTTGTGGATGGACACCTCTCAAAAGCCAGTGAGCTAAGCTCTCTAAGCTTGCATCCATTTTATAGACCTGCCTTGAAGCACATTTAACATATTTAGTTAGGCATTAAAAATATTGCACACCCTTACTTAGGTTAGCAGCGGGTATTCAGTTTAAGTACTAAGCCACTCAGTCACAAGTTACCAAATCAATAAATATTCTTTAAATGCTTGAAAGCCTAGAATGTCAAACCACTTAAGTCTTCTACTGTATTAGACAAATGTTTGAAGAGAAGATGAATTCAAATATTCTTCAGGAGAGAAAAATATAGAAAAGTCTGGGCATCTTGTATTGAAAAATTTTTTAGAATTAATTTGTATATCTGTGTGTGAGTAAAAACAGAGTCTAAATTCCTTACTGAATTTGTTCCAAAACTCAACATTACTGGCCACAAAGAAAATAAATTACTTGAAGCACTACTCTTTTTAGTTCAGCCCCAGTTAGATTATGTGACTATTTATATAAAATTACCCATTATTATCGGAGACCTCCGTATCTCCCCTGACTAACTCAGGTGCTGAATTCTGAGTTTGCCACAGCTTTCCCCAGGCAAACCTCACCCCTCATTCAAGTAGCCTGACGAAAGGCTTCTCAGTGCAGAACTGTGACTTCAGTTTCTCATGTGTCCCTGCCATCACTGTTCTGTCATCTCTGGACCAAACCACAATAGTCATTTTCTCATCTGTTTTAGGATAATCAAAGCTATTGCATAGTTTAAATAAGAGTAATCTGAAACTATAAATATGACTCAAAGCAACAGGTAAGATTTCCAGTTATTTATTCTAGGAGTATAGGAGATTTTTATTAACAAATTAAAATCATGGTAAGAATACCTTAATGTTAGCTTTTCAATATTCCAGTGCAATTTTATATTCTACATAGAGCTTTGTAAAATCTGTTTTGCAGATGTTTTGTGGTTTTCAAAACTAAAAATGTATCTATGTAATACATCCATTAACAAAAACAAATTCAGCCAATATTTTTATATTTAATTGATGGTTCTGCATGATAAAAAAAAAGGTCCATAAAAATGAGTGGAAAACAGAAAAATTTCTTGAAATGCCTTTTATACATAATGGAGCAAGATTTAATTGAGCCAATGCTTCCATAAATCTGAAACAGTTAAATCTCAATATGGGCAGGTAACCATTTCATGAGTCCTTGAAGAAGAAAGAATCCAGTAAACATATGTAAGGATTTATATGACTAATAATTATTCAATAGTATCATTGAAGGAAATTATGATCACAAATGCTATTTGTGAAGTGCAAATAAATTCTAGATCTATTGACTCTTTCTGCATTAGTTTCAAACTTTGGTTTACCAGAAAGATGAAGTAATCAAATGCTTACTCAGATTCCAAATTCATTACTCTATTAATTTTTTTTAAAGTTTGTAATTGTTTCTTCATCAATGCAGTATTTTCTCTCTGCTATTTCACTGCTTTCAGAGACACGTGGGCTATGCAAGATTTAGAAACATTGCAAATAACAGAAAATATAATCATGCTTGATAAAAGTTTGTATCTTCACTGGAACTCATCTAGTGTTTTAAAATCTCTGAGAGTGATTTGACAACTTTAGTAAAGTCAGTAGTTTAACCAAAGCACAAGTAGTAAGTTAAACGCATAGCTCACACGTTCCATATCATTTAAAGGTGGCTAAGTAAAATACAGGTTTTAAAAGGACTATTTAGTTCTGAAAGTGTCAATATAAGTTACTGAAGTACATTTAATATATTTTCAATGAAGATAAAGGAACTCCTAAATTTTGACTATGAAAATGATGATAAAAGATCAGTACAATGGAAAGCTATCTGAAACATTAGTTTCATTTATAAAGTATCTAGTTGTTTTTAAATACAAAGTAAATAATACTCATTTGATATTTCTACAATAATTGTTAATGTCAAAAATGTATACAATATATCAAACAAAGTCTAAGGTGAACCACTCTGAGAAAATGCTATGGAAAATTCATTATTTTATCTTGATCTCTAAGGATTCTAGTTTCTCAGACTTTATGAAAAATATTAAGTTGTGTTGTATGCCCAAGACTTTTATCTTAGTATTTAATATTTCCTGTAATATTAACCTCAGTATTCCTTCAAACCAAACAAGTTATTTCTCACAAAATATTAGAATTTTATAAAACCTTTAGAAAATATATAATACCTTAAGTGCATAGGGAAGGCTTACTTTGAAAAGTTTGAAAATATAAATGGAAATTAGAATCCTCTAACTATACTTTTAAGTCCTATTTGCAAAGAAATATAAATTCTGCTCATAATATCTCTTTGAAACTTCTGTCATATTCTTAGCATTTCCTGAAAATGCCCACTTCATTGTGTTGTTAGACGTAAAATGTGGCAGGTTTTCTCAATGTGTGCCTGTATTGTTTTCCAGGTGAACAGAATGGGTCTACCAAGATTTCATTACTGTTCACAGTTGGTGCTTTGTAATTCTATGTAATTTTAATTAAAGAAGAATTCTGAAACAGCCTCCCTCTGTGCTACCTCGAAGCATACAATTAGCAGAGTACAATGTCTGCTGTGAACAGTCAGTTAATGATTTCAGTTTAATAATTTATTATTGCTTCTTCAGTGCAAACCATATTAGAAAAATAAGAAGCTAAAACTTTATGTAACAAGTGAGCATTTAGGTGCATAGTTTAACAATTTCAAAAGGATTACACTCTCTGTGTAAGTCCAACATCTCCACAAGCCCCCAAATCGAGATTGTATTCACAAGGATTGTGGATTGAGGATTGCAAGAGAAATATATATTTAGGTTTCCTTGTTAAATATAGCTATGTCTAGCAGGTGATGGCTATGTAAAAGCATCCTCCTCTCACTACTTAAAAACAAGACATTCTTCTGGAAGACATCCTTGGAGGAGGGAGGTGTGTCTGTAAGTTTATACACTAGTATTAAGACAATTTAAAAGTCTTTTTTACAAAAATCTCTTAAGTTTTCCCCTGAGCCATTTCCCAATTCAAAAACTGGAGCCAAATATTTGAGCCGCAACTCTGATCTTGGAATGATTTTTCCTTCAATGAAATCATTTTATTATTTTAGTAAAAAATTTAGATACATAAATTAGCCATTCTTTTATCTAATAAGTAATGTAAGGCAGTCTCTTCATAATCACCAGTTCTTTCAATAAATTTGTACCATATTAGTACATTCTGAAAGTTGATGCCTCTATTGGAAAGTTTTAGGAGAATTTAGTTTGACCAAAAAATAATTTAAAGTAAGTTAAAAGCAAAAGACCCAAAACCATAGTTTATTTTTAAATGAACAAATGATCAGTATATTACTTTTTTCTGTAGATATTCATGCAGTTTTCACATTGATTAAAAATATCATTTCCCCTTACATATCACTTTTAAAACTTTTTTTGAAAAGTTAATTTTAGAAAAGATGATGGACTTTATAATTGTAAAGACTTTATCATAGAATAGCAAATGATACTTGACTAAAATTCGAAGTTGTAGAATTATAATATACACTACATTTTAGCACTTTATAGTTAAACTTGGCTTTAGCCTGTCACATATATACATGATTTAAAAAAAAAAAAGCACCAGAGTGAAGATTAAGAATGTATTAGCTACAGGAAAAGTTAGAAAAAAATGTAATCCAGTTGTTCTTTTTTCCCAAAGGTTAAGTGGAATGAATGGGTACCCTAGGCCTTCCAAAAAACATCCTTTAAGCAAAATTCCCCTGAATACAAAGATAGGAATTCAAGCGCACATGACTTTACTGCCTACATGTTTGACAGTCTTTAAGCAGTTAAATGTGACTTCCTACACAGAATAATACAGTTCCGTAATTATGTCCACGAACAAAAGCATACATGACAGTGTAATCACGTTACATTTGATACAAAGCTTTCCAGTAAATAGGAAGGGAAAAAAACCCAGTATACTCACAATAGCTATGAAATTATTGCCCTTAGCTTATGGTTCATAAATTCTGTGTGTCATTTTTTAAAAAGTAATCTAAAGAGTCATCATCACTGTATTACATTTTTGGCTTTACTGTCACTATAGAAGTTAAACCAAATGCGTTAAAAATTAGAACTCCTTTCAATTTGTCCAAATGTGCAATTCCATTTAAAATTTGTAAACAAAATTCTGCATGGAAAACAATGGATGCCTTTTTGCAACTCCTTTTAGTAGAGTTGCTTAAGAAACACTTTAGCAAAAACAGCAACTTAAAGACCTATATTAAAATCATGCCCTCCAGTCTCGGAAATTGAAAATGAGTTCTTTGTTTCGTTATGTGCTTGTTTGAAAATAAGAACAATTGCCAACCGTTTTCTTTTTTAGATATCCGAGACAGTGGAGGCCCCAAACCGGTGATGGTATATATCCATGGTGGCTCATACATGGAAGGTACTGGAAATTTGTATGATGGGAGTGTCTTAGCAAGTTACGGCAACGTGATTGTCATCACGGTCAACTATCGACTTGGGGTACTTGGTAAGAAGTCTCTCTCTTTTTCACCATTATTTTGTGAAGTATGCGGTAATTTTCTTTTGACTTGTTTTTCTTTTTTTACTTTGTTTCACCCTTTTTCTATTCTTGTTGACTTTTCTGACTCTTAACTGTTCAAAGTTCCAATGAGTTCTACAAATTTTCTTAAATTATATAACCAAAAGGCAGCAAATGAAGATTTGAAATGCGAAACTAAGTAAGAATGAAGTTATCACATAGGAGGAGTGTGCTTTCTGGTTTGGCTTTGTTGAATGATGAAACATAACAGTGGCAATGCCTTCCTTAAAAAATGTTGGTTCCAGGACCAATTTTTCCTCTTTCTACTTTTCTTTTTTACAGTGCTATAAAATTGCTTGAGGTTTGCCCTGAACTTAGAAACAAGTTTAGATTCTCTCCTAGAATATGTGTGTGGACTAGATTTAGTGAATGATTGTGTCCTGTTGTTTTGTAGGCTTGTGGGTTTTTTTTTCTTTTCCATCCTAAAATAATTTGGAACATTTTGTCTGAATTCATTTTGCTCGAATTGTTTAATTTGGAAAAATATGCATTGCTTTTAAAGAATGACAAAAGGTTCAATTTAATAATGCATATCATTGATAACAATTTATAAAGCATTCTTAATTTTGAAGAAAAGTATTAGAGAATTATTTGCACAATACTTTTTCATTTAGTCTGCAGTAGGCATGTTACTTTATGTAATAAGCAATTTATAAAAGATAAATTCACTATTCTATTGCAAAAATTTCTCATAGAGCTGTCACAATTTAAGGAGTAAAGTTAGTATATAATTTAATAAACTTGCATAATTGTGATATTTTTAGTTAATAGGATTTACTAAAAAATAAAGTTCCGCTGTAAAAGATTCAATTCTTTAGTTTCCATTCTCAAAATTGTATCCCATTCCTAGACTCAGACAGTACAGTTTATCACTTTATTTAGACAGAAACATGTTACTCTTTCATTATCTGTTCTAAAATGCTTTGAATTTGAAATATATTGTGATTTATAATTGTTTTTAATATTATAAAGTTTTAAGCATTGAAAATCACATTTTCCTTGTTAAATGCTAGTGCTCTTCTAACTTCTTTCTAATAATAATTCTATATTTATGCTTATAAGAATAGATTAATTTTTGTCAGTTAATTTTACACATCTTTGGGAAGGAGATATTTTTCTAGTTTGTTATTGTCCTTGTTGGTTGTTTTGAAATTTGGAGTGCGGTCTATGATATAATGGATAAATTGTATCAATGTATGTATAAAATATTTCTGTAGTAGCTGGTCGTGGTGGCTCACATTTGTAATCTCAGCACTGGGAGGCTGGGAAGGTGGATCTTTGCGAGTTCGAGACCAACTTGGGCTACAAAGTGAGCTGACGGCCAACCTGAGCTGCATAGTTAGACCCTGTCTCAAAAAAGAAAATAACACAAAAAAACCAAAAACACAAAAACATGAAACAAAAATATTTCTGTGGTATTGCTTAAATTCACATTAGTTTCCCCATAGTGTCTAATCTTGCATTGTTTCAGGTGTTCTTTTATTTTCAGAGGGCAGGGTTGAATGGCTTCTCTTCAATGAAAACCCTACATATTAAAAGATATATAATAATGTTTTCATAATGACAATTATCTTCTTCATGTTATTGATTTATTAGGAGCCATTTAATATGAAGGTTTCAATATCTTCAATTATTTTAAGTTGAACTTCAATATTGTTCCTACTAAAATTTTTGTTTATTACTGTTTTCATAATTTTTCTGAATTTCTCTAGATGAAAATTCTGAATAGTGGGATTGAAAATTTAAAATTATATGCTTATGATTACTGCTTTTAAAGGACTAAAATATCAAGTTAATCATAGATGTGTGTGTATGTATAGATATAGATACAAACAGATCTCTTTTGTTCACATTTTATGTGATTTTTTTATTCTATTGGTTGTACTTCCTAATATACTATTTCATAAAATAAACTTTTTAATTTTGATAGAAGCTTGCTTCCTTTCTCTCTGTCTCTTTTTCTCCTCTTTCTTTCTTTCTTTCTTTCTTTCTTTCTTTCTTTCTTTCTTTCTTTCTTTCTTTCTGAATCCTGCCCAGATCTTATCTTTAAATTAATAACTGAACCACAGGTCAACAGATTAACCAGATAAAAATGAAATGAAGAACAAAATCAATTGCTTGGTCTGTATAATGGCAAACAATGTTGGTGTTGATGAAGGATAATTTTCTCAGTGTTAAATATTTATTTTGACACTACTGAATTGTAAAATATAGCTTGTAATTGACTATTTATTCCTCTTAAACATAATAATTGATCCAAGGCTATGCTTTAATGATTATCTCGCAATATGACAAAGTACAAACTCTGGGAGTGAAACACTTTGAGGTTTATCTTGGTGCATTCATACTAGAACAGATGGGTTTTTGTCATTTTCACTTCTAAAAATATGTGTGAGGCCTTGTGAAAATGACTTTAAGTAGAATTAATTCATGAAAAAAGAAGTATTAGAAAAAAATTTAGTACCATTTTTAGGTAGTGTGGCACTAAATCAGATCAAGTTCATTTCGCAGGACCACAGTGAGGTAGACCATGGAGTTGTGAGGATGTTGTGTATAATTTATCTAACAGGAACAAGATAGGCCAAAGTTTTGCTGTGGGTTGCAAAAGTACTGCTGTATACTTTGCCTTCGAGTAAACATTAGATTAAGTAAAAAATAAGATTTGATCCCACATTAGAGGAAATTTTGAGGTGTGTTTTTCTTTGGGTGACTTGTGAAGAAACTAAATTTGATGGTGCATTTCACAACTGGCTACTAAAGCTACTGCTCTGAGGTGAAAAAGAACTCAGTATCCTTGGAACAAGTGATAAGCTTTGAATTTACCATCCTAAGAATAAAGTCTTACAACTTTTATTTTAAATAATAAGTGGAAATGTAACGTTTCAATTATAAAATTCCAATGTCTAGTGGCCAAGGCTCCAGTTAAAATAATTCATGTTTAAAAGTAAAGCTGTGTTCGTTGCCAAGTAGGAATAGCGTGGAAGAAAAATATGCATCCTCTGCAAACATTGCTCTGGAGATCTAGTAAAGCTCAGAATTAGTTCCTCCAAAACCTTTTGTGGATTTTTTTTTTTATTTTGAGTAGTAACCTAGACCATCACTATTGTGTCATGTCTGGTTCACCCCTAGAAATGCTACTTCTTGTGATAAACATTACTAACAATACTGACACAAAGCACATTTTTCAGTACTCTGTCTCTATAGTCACTTCCCCTATTTACCTGAGAGCTCAACACCCTACCCTGATTCCTGCAAATCTGTCACATACACTTAACAGTTAGACCCCTTTCTACCTCTTACAATACATACATTTTATTTCCGCAGCCAGTTGTGACATAAACTCTTCTTGTATTTAAGTTCTTCAAAATTTGTCATGTCATACATTGTTACGTACTTCTTTAAAATTATTTTAAATGAGTATTAGTGTGTTAATTTTCTAACATTAAATGTTCAGTTAATAAAAGTTATCATCTTGTAACTTAGGGAGAAATGTTTTGATTGTGTATTCTTTATTTTCTTAGGATTTTTGAGATAGGATCTCACTTTGTATTTCACACTAGCCTTGAACTCACTCCTGGTACGTAGCCCAGGCTGGCATCAAACTCGCAGCAAACCTTCTGCCTCATTCTCCCAAGTGTTGGGATTGCAGGTGTGCTCCACCAATTCTGGCCTGCTAAAGAATTCTTAAAGAGGAATATAATCAATAATAGATGCTTTGATTGTCAGTAGGGCAAATATGTTTTCTTGTAGACAGGAAATAGAAAATAATACAGAATACAATGTTCACTCTTAGCCGGGCTTGGTGCTCACACCTGTAATCCCAGCACTCGGAGGCTGAGACAGGAGGATTGTTGTGAGTTCAAGACCAACCTGGGCTACAAAGTAAGCTCAAGGCCAGCCTGAACGACATAGCGAGACCCTGTGTCAAAAAAAAAAAAAGAAAAAGAAAAATGTCCACTCTTGTGAGATATTGTGTACTCATGTTTTTGAAAATAGAAATTATTCAAATAATATTTTTAAATATCAAAAAATGAAAATATCCATTAAGTCATTTAATATTAAAATGTATTTCAATGCCTCCCTAAATTTAAAATAAATTTGTGAAGTACTTTTAGAATAATAGGAAAATTTTAACACTGCTTAAGCAAACATAAGATTTTGATGGTAATTTGATGAGTTACTTTTGTCTTAATAGGGACATTTTGGAGACATCTATTCAATGTATCTTATATAGCCTGTAACTCTTCCTCATGCAAGTCATTTCAGATAATATTTCAGAAATACTCATATATATTTTGAAATTTGTTAAGTTTTAGACAAAGATTTAATTAATAAGTTGCTAAGTAATACAACACTCATTCATGAAGAAAACTTTTGAAGCAGTCTCACATCTATTGGTATTTGAAGAGCTAGTTTATTTTATAATGTCATGTATGATTAAATAATCCAAAACAAACTTTTATTAACTTATTTCATATTGATTTTAATAAACTTCTAAACATATTTTAATCTATTAGACTTGGTTAATGAGATTTGTTAACTCATAACTAGATTTTTATATGTTCATACTGCTTCAAGTATTATCAAATAACAGGAGTAATTATAGCTTGCTGTAGTCAGTTGCCAACAGATAACACTTGATTAAACAATTGTCTACGAGGGATTAAAAGTAAAGACAACATTGTCCTTACTTTTAAAGAGCTTCCGACTGAATGAAAATAAAAATAAGCACTCAATAGAGAAGAATCATTGATTTTGTACCTCATAACAACATGTTTATTAATTCATTTACATGTTGAGTTGCTTTATACATTAAAAGAAAAATCTGCAACAACAAAAAAGAAAAATGAAGCAGAGTATCACATGGATTAATAAGGATGCAGTAACTGAGATTCATATTTGAATCCTAACAGCAAAGAGAAAGATTTTCTAAAGTCTATGTCATGCTCATAATTTAAAAAGAAAAACATTTAATTGTATAAGCAGTAAAATGTTTTATCTTTTATTGTTGTGCTTTTTTTTTTTTTTGCACTGCTTTTATTTCTATCTGGCTCAAATATTCTAAAACCAAACCAAGAAAACAAAAACTCCAAATGTGACCTTATATTTAGGAATAAATATATACTTCATTTCAAAATTCTCTGATGATAATATTCTATTAGCTGTCCACATGTGATCTCAGACCATTAAAATAAAGGGAATAAGTATGTTCTTTGAGTCCAGAATGTATTCAAGGACTTAGTAGCACTTGAACAAGACCATGTAAGGTAATTATCCCTGAATTTATTTGAAGGGAAGGCAAAAAGACATTCTTTTCTTTTCATGTATTCATATTCCTTTTTTGAAAAAGTGTAATTGTAACAAATGGACACACACATAGGGGTTGCCAAAATCATAAAACAACAAAAAGGGCACAGAAACTTAAGCCATGCAAATTTATACTGGAACAAAAATGCATATCTTAGTTTTCAGTGAACAGAGTAATAAAAGTAATAGAATAAATTTCATGAATATCATTATCATGTAAAGGAAAAATACATAATAAAAAGAAAAATACTTAAAATTAAAATATTCCTGACTTTACATTTCACAGAAATTCATCATATGTATTGTATTACTTTTATTTGGGATGTGGAGCAATGTGGCAATTGTATGGGTGTCTGTATATTATTAGAAGATGCAATAATATCTTTAGTGTAGGATTATTTATAGTATTCTTCTGTAACAGCCAAAGACATAATAAATGCGCGCAACTTCTATACTGGCATTTAAACAAACAGCCAACTAAATCCAATTGTGCTAAAATACTTGGTGATTTCTCTTATAATGGGATAAAGCTGAACACCAATTTAAAGAAGGGACATTTAGCTTGGTCCGTAGATTTCTTTTCTCAAATATCAGTTGTCTCTACTGAGATTTAATAAGGGTTATGTGGCCATCAATTTTAAATTGAGTACTAAAATGAGCTCCCTGAGTAGAGACATTGTTTGTCCTTTGAGATAAAAAACTTTAGACAGGTAGTATTATTTTACTTCTGCTTATTCCTTTCAACATAATATTAGGTAGTTTGGAATAAATTCAATAATGTAGTTATATAAAAAACAGAAATAGCCTGAAAGTCAACATGGCAGTCAATGTGGAAATTATATATATATATATATATATATATATATATATATATAGAGAGAGAGAGAGAGAGAGAGAGAGAGAGAGAGACAGACAGAGAGAGAGAGAGAGAGAGTACATTTTGCATCCATTCATTATAAATACTATGAATTGGAATTCCATAAAGTATTTTCAGAAACAATATAGTTCTGATCTCTGCTATCTTTCTAGCAATTTGGGAAAAGTAGAAAAAAACTGAAAAAAAATTATAGACATTATATACTATACATAGATAACAAGGTGGTGAAATATCAACCTTTTTTACAATCATCTATATAAGTCCAGAGAAATGACAATTGCCATTCTATTCCAGACACTCGGGAAACGTTCCCCCAGGAGGTGACATTTATGTTTACATTTCTTTTGTCTACTGAGAAAACCAGTGTCAAAATTTCCCAAAACCTTCAGGTTGTCCATTGGCAACTTTTCTGTTCTTAGTTGATCTCTCCAGCACAAGACAGTGAACTAGTTTGTCCCTGGCCTGCTTGTTTCATTACATCGCCCCAGGGCTTTTCCTCCTATGTCGTTTTCTACTGATTCCTTCACTGTCTTTCTCAGGAGTCATCCTATTTGGACCTCTAAAATGTCATTAAGTGAAATCCTCAACTTACTTTCCTTCTCCCCTCTATGGTGCTTCTCTTGGGGACTGCATGTTCGGGTATCAACACAATTTCTATAAAAATGATTTCTCAATTCTCTAAGTGCAGAAACTGCAATTTCAGGACTGACCATTCTTCCAAACTCCAGACAGACTTTTAAGTACATCTGCTTCGTCATATCGATTTCCTCATATAGATGTCTAATGAATATCTCAAAATTGACACGTGTTGAATTCCTCAGCCTTGGTAATTTTGTTGTCTTCCACATCTATGTTATAACAATAATTACAACAACAGCAAAAGTCAGAATAGCTCCCTTCTTTGGAGACTTACACTTATTGAAATGTTGTTTTAAGCAGTTTCTATAGACAATACTAAATGCTCACAAAAATCCAGTGTGGTATGGTTGTTGTTTTCCACATTTTATAAATGCAAAAACAAATGAATAGAGAAGCTAAGTAAAAGTTACGCAGGTCATCCAGTCTTCTCTTCACTACAGCACTGTATTTGTGACATTGACCTTACCTTCTATTCTGGTGATCTAGTTAGAAGCACAGTTTCCCTGATTCATCTCTCTTCTTTATGTTCAACATCTAGTTGGTCAGATTTTGGTACTGAATTGTACCAACATATTTTTGGTTGTCTCCTTCTTTCTGTTTTCCTCTTAAGCAAACTAAGCCGTGTCTCTCTCAGCTTCTTATACTATTTCCATGTTTCACCTTTGCTCCCTGCCTATAATCCATTCTGTACACTGCAAGATCAGATTGTCTTTTAAATACGTGAATTATATCATCTCCTTTCTCTGCTTAATACTGTCCCAAAATGGCAATCCATTGTTCATATAGAATAAGGTTAAACTAATCTCTTGCCGTGTCAGGTTAAATCTTGCAAATCCTGATTGGTATCTATCACTTCATTTCAAAAGTTCTGGATGTCTGCCTCAGCCATTCTTCATGCACATCAAATTCATCCCCATTTTAGGGACTTTGCACTTGCTGTTCTCTCTGCCCCAGATATTTGTGGGGTCATTTTACACACATCTCTTCACAGAGATGGCTCATATTCATCTAAACTAAAAATGTACAATTTTCACAAATCATTCCCCCTTTAAAATGATCGGGACCACATTTATTGTTTAATAATTTCATGTATATTTTAGGATTGTTTGTTTGATTATTGTCTAATCCCTTGAAGCCTGAAATAGATACTGACACATGAAACTTGTATTGAAAGTATTTGCTAAATGAAAATCTTGATCTTGAGTTTCCATAGGTATTGACTCAATGTGGTCACAGAGTAAAAGAGAAGAGGAAGAGAGTCTGGGTAAAAGCCGAAAGAAGGAAGAAAGATGCCAGGTTTGTTCAAGGACCTGAACAAAGCCTGATGGAAGGCTTTGAGAAAGGCATGAGCACTATTAAATAAGGTTGAAACCAGGGTCAGCAGACAGTACAACACCTTGTTAAAGATTTAAGACTTTTGGGAAGAACAAGAAGTAATTATAGATCATTGAATAGATAACTGAGATGATTCACTTTTATTAAAAATTATTTTTAGGGAAACTAGACCTTAATCAAAGTTGAGATTCTGCTATGGAGGCAAAAGTCCTAGCCTAAATTCATTGATATTGGGTAACTGATAGGCAATATATGTGGCACATTTTGTTCATTAAGTTTTAGGCAACATTTTGTTCATTAAGTATTTTGTTCATTGAGTTTTAGACAACAAGCTGAGCCTTGGCTGGGCCAAGTAGGTGTGAAAATCTGTCTTTCATACAAAGCAACAGAGATTTTGGCAATTTCCTTTTCTTTTTTGATAATTAAACTAATAAACCATATAATGAAAACTTTTATGTTCCCTCTTTGAAGAAATAAAACTATGTAATCTGTTTTATTCCAAAGACTGTCCAATGTAAGTGACCATAATATAATAAGCTATATTCTGATAACTTCTTATAATCATGTTTCTCTGTCATTAAAATTGCCTCATGTGAGTTTTTCTAAAAATCCTGGTTTTTATTAACTGTCATATAGAGTCTTTGGGCAAACTGAGAGGAATCAAGTAGTGTGGGGTTTGTGATTTTCTTGAGTTTTTAAGAAACTGGAATAACACCAGTTAACACAATATAAGTTTTCCCATTTCTAGTCAAGTATTCTTCTAAGGCCCAAATCAAATACCTATTTTCTAGTGCTTACAGGAATGTAGGCAAACATACCATAGATGAAAATATACTGAATTTTTTCTGAGCAGAAGATATGCTCTTATTCACTCATTCATTTATTCATACAAAAATTCTACAAACGTGTTAAGTGCCCACTGTCAGTTGCTAGTATCAGATGGTCACGATGTTGGAAAACAATCAGATTCAATCCTTTCGCTTTGCAATTCAGAGAGAGGAAGAATGACATGAAGCAACACAATAACACAAATTTTGAAAAATTGCATTTCCAAAAGAAGAAAATGCAAAGACAAAAATGAAGATTGAATGTTTCAAGAAGGGCCATTTTGTAACTTTCATGCTAACAGAGGTTTGTGGAGATTTTACCTTATGCTTTTACAAAGGTAAATATTCAAACACTGGTAAGTAAACTATTTCTAAAAAGTCTAAGAGACGGAAAATAATTAGAAACAAAATGAATTGTTTAAACTAGCAGCTGTGGTAAAAATGCAAAAATCTAGACAAAGACCACCCACAAACAACCATGAAAATTTCTCGAACTTAATTAAATGAATCTGTGAAATATCAGATACAGAAAAGGGTACAGGGGAGTGGCTTGCACAGGGTAAATACTGTATCTATGGAAGGGGAGGGTAACCTCTGGATTCGCAGAGACAATCGAAAATGTTCTTCCTTATCTACCCTATATGTCTGGGGAAATTCATGCAATGTAAAAATTAGTAACTTTAGTGTTTGTTTGTTTGTTTGTTAATGAGGATTTGGTTCTTTTCCTTATCCAAGGTCACTTTTTCTATCATTTTTCCAAGCAAACAATGAAAGCTTGGATCTGTTTTTTACAGTTTTGTTCTGATTTTGAATAGTGTTCTTTCAAACTCAGATGCATGCTTCCTCAACCAGAGAAAAGGCGGTGCTTGCCACCTTTCTCTGACCTAGCGACATGATCCTTGGGATTCCACCCACATCCACTGATTTGCCTTAAAAATAGACAGCAATTTCATCTGCCCCCACATCTTGTTTCTTTGATCTCTTTCCCCTTCTAAACACTTTCCTTCAACTACTTACTGTATACATACTTGGATACTGTACTTTGTCTTTGCCTTTTTACTTTTAGTTGGTTCGGTTCAACTTAAAAAAATGTACATGATACTAATCTTCTGTTACCATTGCTCCCACTTAGTTATTTTACCTACTAGATGGGCTTCCAGCTGACCCTGTCCTAACAGACCCAGACTCACAATGCTATTCCACTGCATTTCACAAGGAGACACAACAATTTAAAAATACTAGCACTTATTTCTTTTCACTTTTGCTCTATTTTACATCGCTAAAAAATGGCTCTCACGGACACTGGGATCCGTTCCAGACCTTTCTTCCTATTCCTGGTCTACCAGAATGGCATTCCTCAGTTTGAGAAAACTTTACCTTCTACGTTAGTCAGCTTTCAGCCACATAAAAATAGGAAATGTTTACTGGGGCTTTTATTGTCAGAAGTTTCAATCCATTGTCACTTGGCCCTGATTTAAACAAATGACAAGGCAGAACAGAATAGCAGAAGGTAAGAGGTGGATCACTGTTCTTTATCTCAGGCTGGCTGGGAAGCAAAGACAAAGAAGTAGAGATCAGGGTTCTAATATCCATCAGGGAGCCAGGGCGAGTGCTCAATCTTCCTTGCTCTAGACCTCGCCTCCTAAAGGTTTTGCCATCTCCCAAGGTTGCACCACAGTGGTGAATGTCCCTCAGTACTGGCCTCTGGAGGACATTTGAGATCCAAATCATAACACGTACTATTTTCTGAGAAGTCCTTTCCATTTCTTTCAGACCAGACACCTCTCTGCCTACCAGAATCATTTCCAACTGCTCATATGCCACATAAACCCAACTTTCTTAATCATTATAACCCAGCTGTTACCTTCCCTTCAATCTTGCAGGCAAGACTGACTTTTCATATCTATATGCACTCAGTTTACCTGCAGTCATCTACTACATTGTATTGCCTTTTCTCTACGTATTCTCACAATCAACCTCAGTTGGATGAACAGAGAGTGATGTCCAAAAACAGTAATAAACAAGTGTTTTAAAGAGGTGATTTCTAGGCATGTAAGCACTCTTTAGGTAAAATTTCTGACTGGAATTTTATATGAATAAACTATTGATTACTTCACTTTTCTAACCAATTTGTATAGGACAAAGATAATTAGATTTTTTAAAAAAGTGATAATCAGTATCCAGTCCGGTTCATTGATTATCCTTAAGAGAAAGAAGTAACTTACCTAGAACTTTTTAAAGCAATAGTATTAGATGCTATTTGATGGTTAAGAAGCTCAACTGTTTTCTTTTTATTATTCTCTTAAAGGATCTAATTCTTGTGCTAGCTTTCTCTAATCTTTGTCTTTGTTTTCAATCATTATACAGTAAGAAAAAAATTCTATTTTTTAGAAAGGATAAAAATTGGATTTACCTCTGATGCTAGCAACTTTTGCGTAACTTCAGTGAAATACAATAATCAGAGAAAATTCTTAGTTGCTTTGAGATCAGTGAATCCCAAAAATATCTTAATATTACTTTGAAGGATGCAAATGTACACTTTTGTAGTTTAAAAATTGGAATCTAAGTCTAGTTTTGAATTTTTCCTTTTATATAAGTCTGTTCTTTTGAATGCTTTTTTTTTTTTTTTAAATCTCTGCATCTACCCACTACTATTTCTGGGCCAGCGCTGTCTAATAGAAATAAACTGCAAAGCACAAACATAATATTAAACTATATAGCAGATACGTGAATGAAAAGTAAAATAAACAAGTAAAATTAACTTTAAGCTTTTATTGCCTTCTACCTTATATATCCAAAACATGATATTTAAGTTAATTAACATGAAATTATTCAGGAAATAGTTCACACTTTATACTTTGAAATATAATGTGTACTTAAAACTGGCAGAACATCTCAATCTAGATGCCAAGTTTTCAACAGCTAAAGTAAAATTTAATCTTATCAAGAAATTCATTATGTTTAAAAGAAAACATTATTTGGCACTGCTTCATTATAAAATTTAACTAAGCTAAAATCTAAAAAAATTTTATCCAGGTGTATGGTGCACACCTATAATCACAGCACTGGAGAGGCTGAAGCAGAAGAACTACGATGAGTTTGAGGCAACCCTGGGCTACATAAACAAGTTCAACGCCATCTCGGACTACCTAGCAGAACACTACCCCCCTTAAAAAATTATAATGCAGTTCTCAGTAATACAAGCCACTTTTAAAGTGCAGGTAATCACTTACAAATATTGGCCATCATATGGAATGGCACACAGTTTTCTACTGCTGTAACCAAATTGACCTGATTATAAACCATTGTTAAGAAAAAATCTTGAAGCAATAATTCTTAATTCACAAAATAATTTGTAAATTACATATATTTACCATAGTACTCTTGAATTTTATGTGTAACTAAAATATATTTAGAAGGCAAGAAGCATAAAGCTCAATTGATACTATAAAATAATATCATTTTATATTACTAAATTTTAAAACAAATTCTTTTTTAAAATGTATATATTAGTGCTATGGTTTGTGTCTGGGTGACCCCCACAAGCCTCATGCATTCATGGACACGCTGAATAGCGTTTGTGATTGATTTGCTTTCTAGTGCTGAGATTGGTTGTGTGAGTGCTGCACCCACCCAGTGGTAGGTAGCTGGTTTACAATGTCAGGGTCAGAAGGAGGTATTCTTTTACCTCTTTGCCCTTTAACTGGTACTGTTTGCAGCTGCCCATAAACAGTTGCTCTTCAGCCACACCATCCTGCCTTGGAGCCTGCTGCGTACGGACTGAAACCTCCAAAAATCTGTAAGATAAGTAAACCTTTCCTTCCCCAATTTTGGATGTCAGGTATTTTGTTTTAGCAATGGGAGAAAAGCAACCAAGACAGTCAGAAAAACTTTGTTATTTTTAAAACATTCATTTTATTTTTCATCTTATTATCTAGATGCTTAAAAGACAGGTTCAGCTTAATGTTTGGTTTTGATGACAAGAAAAGATAATTCACAAAGACAAAGACACAACACATTTAAGGAATAGTTCATTATTAATCATATTATAAGAAAAATCTAGACAGTCGTCTTCCTTGATAATTCTGAAGGCTGAATGCTTGTCAAACAGAATTAAATTTTCATGGTTTCTACTTTTTAATGTTATAGAGGATAAGATCATTTTTATAAGAAAAAATGAAAAAAAACAGCTTTGCTATTTTTATGGGGCTCATTGGTACTTGTAAAATCTTCAGCCTGTAGTTTATTTGTAAGAATTCTTTGAAATTAGTTACCCCATTTGACTGCTAGTTACATTAATGTCAGATAGCATAGATCCCTGGTCCACTTACCTAGACATATATAATCTGGAATATGCTTTATAAACAATGAAACCCAGCAAAGGCATAACACATTATGAGGCAATACTTGCTACCCTCAGGACGTCTTATGCACTATATGATATGTGTGCATTGGTGTATATCACTTACCTAACCGCTTTCATTGGCATTCCCCGAGAGTACTTCAGCATCACTCTATGTATTTTACAAAGTTACTTTTCTATTTTCTTTTATAAAAGACAAATATAAATATAAATAAATATATGTTTGGCCAATTTCTCCCCAGAGTTAATGCACCATGCCATGTCACCCTTGGGTAACCACATAAACATTGTCAGTACTACTGGACTAAATCAAAAGATCCCTTAATGTCATGCATAAGATTTGGGGCTGAAATTTTGTACTGATAAGAATATGGCTTTGAGGTTTTTCTTTGTCTTTCTTTTCCTTTCCTTTATTTTTTTTTGATTGAAATTGGTAGCAATTTCAACATCTTATTAAAAGTAAGTGGATATATCTTTCATTGAACAACAAGGGACGCTAGGATTTTCTTAAGACAGATTAGGTGCATTCTTTAAGTTCTGTGAATTTGTTTTTAGAAAGCTAATAATCTGGAAACATTAAAGTGGTTACTTAGATCTCTTTAAACTAGAGAAAAACCTAGAGAAAAGTCTAGATAAGTGTGTCATCCAAAAGACAAATAAAGAGTGGAGAAATTAAGATCAACATTTAAAAATATTCCACATTCTTTACTCAGTTCTTAGGATTCAAAATTATGCTCTTATCCATTTCAGGTTATGACACGCTACAAAAACAGATTGGAAATACATTTCAGCAAGTTACATTTAAGTGATGTTGAAAAATGTTGATAGCATTATTTTTATTTATTTTTAAAAATAAAGTTATAAACTGACAATTTTCAAATGACAAGATTTTTTCATATTTCATAGTTACGCAAGATGTCAAAAAACACACCACTTTATTCTATTTCAAATTTGATTGTCTATAGTTATTGTCTATAGACTATTGTCTATAGTCTATTTCAAATTTGATTGTCTATATCTTTTGTCAACCCTTATTTTATTTGGAGTGACTAATATTAGCAAAATATATTGTTATTTTAAGTTTTTCTTTTATTCTATTTTTTTCTAAGATATTAGTTAGTGAAATTTAGTTGATGTTTAACAGTGCTCTCCAAAATTTAAGAAGCTCTCTGTCTAATTAGTTGGATACTCATGTCTGTATAACCAGATCTTTATTTACATGGTGCTTAATAAGCTCCTTCCCACTAATGAGAAGTAGATCTAAGAGGATTAAGTCTAAGAAATGGTAAAATTAAAATCACTACACTTCTAATTTTTATCTTTTATATCAGAACTTTTAAAGCTTCAGGATTCCCAGGTGAAAGATTAATAAGTTTTTTGCTACAAAATTATGGTCTCTCAGCTAAAATGGTCTAATCCTAAACTGTGATTTGAGTGTTTCAAATAAGCCTTGTGATAGAGCAAGAAAGAGTACATTTTGAGTCAGAGCTCTGATGAAAATAGATAAGATCCACTCAAATTATATTCACCTCCTATTTTTTAATCACTGCCCATGAGTCATATTAATGCCAAAAAATGCTACAAATGCAATTTAAGTCATATATAATGTTACAGTTAGAAGCACTGCACCCCTCCCTTCAATGTGTTCATGCGTTGAGGGCTTGGTATCTAAGATGACAAGATGACAGTGACCAGACCTTTAAGAGGTAGGATCCAAAAGGACATAGGTAGTTCATGCTGAAGTGCTGCCTGTCAAAGAGATTAAGGTACTTCTCATGGTATGCTGGGTTAATTCTCACAACAGTAAGTTATTTTAAAATCTCAGACTGACCCCAGGTTGCTCTCTGGCCTCCAGTCTGGCTATGTGATCACTTTCTCCTGCTAGCCATGAAATCGTCAGTAGAGCTGAACTGGATGCTAGCTCCACCTCAATTCTCCAGAAATGTGAGATAAGTAAAACTCTTTTCTTTGCAAAGTTAACTGGTTTCAGCTATGTTGTCATAGTAATAGAAAATTAATCCATACTTGTATAGTATTTTTAAACAGCAAAATGTGCATTGACTTTACAAGCTGTGGTGTGTGTGTGTGTGTGTGTGCATGTATAATGAAGAGGAGAATTTTTCTCTATTAGGATAGGCTTAGTTCTGCTGCAGGGAAAATAAGTGCAAAATATCAGGGCTAAATATGACAGAAATATTTTTTGTTCACTTAAATTCCTCTGGAAAGTCAGAAAACTATGTTAGGTTGTCCTCCAGATGACCTTTCCCTAAGTCAAATTGCTTTGATGTTGATCTTGTATCTTCGCCAGCTCCGTACTTCATTTTCTGAAGTAGAGAAAAAACAACGGCAGAACAGCAACACTGCTTTTTCATTGGCTGAGCCAGAATAATCCATAACTTTGACCAGAATAAATAGTACTATTCTACCTACTACAAGAGGACTGAGACATGCCATAAGCAAAATAGAACATGCTGTAAACTTTACTGTCTCAACCAGGATACCTTATTTACTTGATCATGAAGAAAGTGCTTAAACTTCTTATGTCTGATTTATCAGAGATGCATTCAGAAATTCTAACTAAATGTTTTTTTTTTTTGAAGTGCTAGTTGGAAGTGTTTGAAAATAAAAGTTTTCATAGAGGGTATTGTTGATGATTCATTCTTTCATTTGTAAAATGGTTATTCGACAAGCCATTTATTTATCTAGACTTGGTATTGGGGATACAAAGAAATGTGAGACAGTAAGTGTAAGACTTTTGCTCTGAAGGAGATTGCTGATTATTTTGCTAACAATAAAATATAATGCATAAATGAAAATTCATTCTTCCATCTTCTGAACAAGTATTTATATATTGCCTATTAAATGCCAATTTCTGTAACACTCACTCAGGACATAGCAAACAAGAATTGCCTTTGATATTTACTACATATGGGCATATGGAGATGAACAGAAAAAATTACATTAGAGATTAATAAGTCTTGTGAAAAAAAATGTGTAGTGCTAGAAAATCTACCCTAGATTTGATGATCCGAAAAGATTGCCCTAAGAGGGGCCCTTTATGTTGACACCTGAAGAGTCAGATATTCCAAGATCTGACGTAGGGATATTTCCGTGCTGGAGGAAAGACTTGAAAGGTCAAGTTTCTTCTGTTGTAAGTATTCAAACTACAGAAATCAAGCTAGTATTATAGCAAGTTTGTATTAATACACTACGTGTATTAATACACTGAATCATACACTCTTAATACACTGAATCATAGTGTATTAAGAGGGGAGTGGCAGAGATAAATTTAGAGATGAAGATAAAATTCAGTTATGTAAAATCTGAAGGATGATGTAGGGACTGTAGTGAAGAGAGCTAACCTGGCCAGGGGTTTAGCTCAGCAGCATAAGTGCCTGCCTGGCAAGCACAAGAGTTGTGAGTTCAATCCTTGGTATAAAAAAAAAGAGAGAGAGAGATAATCTAAGGATTTGTATTACATACATATTTATTCATTTTATTAGTATATGTATGCAGTACATACCAAAACATTCATCATGGGGAGTTGGTACATATGCTACATGCACAACATATCTTAATTCCTTTTGTGTCTCTTTCCCTTCTTATCATTCCCCCATCATTCCCTCAAAAGATCCATCACTTGATCTTTTTCCTTTCTTATTTAGAGCCCCACAACTGCGCTAAATATGAAAAGAATATGAATCATCATCTGATCATTTCAGGATCCGTATAGACAGAAAACACTACGAAATGCATGACTATAAGATTTGAAATTAAGAACCAGGCAACAATAAACAGATTTGATCGAATCACTAGTTTAGCGACATGAATACAAAGGGACAGCACCTATTGTGTGCATGAATGAATAAGGAGATTTATGATGGGAACTGGCTCAGAGCACTGCGGAGCCTGAGACATCATGCCTATCTGCTATTTGTGACCAAAAGAATCAGGAGAGCTGGTGACATAATTCAGTTTGATTCTGATTGCTGAGACCAAGAGTTCTGATGTTGAGCAGAAGCTGGAAAACCTGGCTCAGGAAGACTTCTTTTGCCCTTTTGTTTGGTCCAAGTCCTCAGCAGTTTGTATGATGCCCATAGACACTGGTGAGGGCAGATTTATTTCCTTGGTCCACTGATTCAAATGCTTATCTCCTTCTGAAAGTTATGCCAGATACAACCTGAAATAGTATTTTATTAGTTATCTGGGCATTCTTAGCTTAGGCAAGTTGATTGATAAAGTTAACTGTCATATCAAATTAATACTCTGTTTTCTTAAAGAAAAAAATTAAATATATTTTATAACTCTCAAAATCTTACACTTACCTCAATGATTTTTGTAGGTTCTTTTAAAAACTTGAGATAAGAAACTCTAGGCTGAAAGTTTATGTGCAGAAGCAGAGGTCCCTTTGAAGTGTTATAGGAAGGTGAATACTGTCTCTCCTAGGTGATATCAGCATTTATCCCTTTAATATTCACTGAATACGCTACCACAGTAATGCTGCTCTAGGTACGGCGGTCATCAGGAACAGAAGATTAAAAATGTCTTCCCTCCTGTATCGTATTGTGTGGTGTTGTGTTGTAGTGAGAAGAGAATGGTAAATGACAAGTGGGTAAAATTTAGAGTATGCTTGACAGTGATACTTGCCGAAAACCAAATTGTGGATGGTAGATGTAGAATTTGAAGGGAGCAGCACATTGTTAGAAGGTAGGCAGGGATGGAAGAAAGAGAAAACCCATAGTATCTGGAAGAAAATTGATTAAGGCAGTTGGAAATACAAAGGAATTGAGCAAGGAAAGGGCATGGTAGACTTGCTGAGAAACTGACTGGCCTGTATATGAGGTCAGATAGACCATGGAGAATGGGAACAAGTGAAAGAAAGTTGGCACTGGACAGAATTTGGTTTTTCTTTTCCTTGCTGAGCAATACGGAAAGGTATTGAAAGGTTTTGAGCAATATTTCCATGTCCTGAATTACCTTTGAATAGTAGTCTCTTGGCCTTCATTGACATGACATCAGAAGGCTAGTAAAGTAGTCCAGGACCAGTGCAATGATTGTTAGATGAGGTTGTTAAATAGGGAAGCAGTGAAAAGTGATTGTATTCTGGATGTCTAGAAAGTGGAGCTCACAGGCACTGAAGGATGGCTTAGAGTAGTCTAGAAAGGTTTCATGGGTTCTGGTCTAGGCCACAGAAAGTTGCAAATCTCATGTTTTAAGGAGAAAGCCACAGAGGCAGTGACTTTGTAGTGGCAAATAGCCATTCAGTTTTGAATGTGTAAAATTTAAAAGGAATGTTAAATACGGATGTAAAGATTTCCACTTGACACAGAACTGTAATTTAGATGCACAAGTTTAGACTTCAAGGGAGAACTAAAGCTAGAGAGAAAAAATGTCATAATCAATATATGTATGACTAGCAGAAATAGAATCATTATAAAAATAATTCACAAAAGATGCATACATTTAAGGTGTATAGTATGACAATTTGATATATGAATACATTGTGTACAGATTATCACAGTCAAAGTAATCAACATATTTGTCACTGACTATATTCATCATCTTATAAAATGTATATGGAAAGAAAACAAAGTTTGCTTCTTTCTTAAATTTCAGATAAGCAGAATTTTTTTTTATTATAGTCAGAATGGTTTACATAAGATTTTCAGAATTTATTCATCTTATAACTGAAAGTTTGTGCCTTTAATCAACATCTGATTTTTCTGTCTCCTTCCCTTCAAATTTCTGTTCATTTTTCTGCCCATTAGTGTTCTAACAATTTATATTACTTCTTATTTAATATTTAGCCTTAGGCATAATCATAGCTATAATGTTTGAGAAATTATCTAGAGGTTTTATTCTTACCTGCATGAAATAGCTACTTGACCGAAAAAGGCCCATTGAGTAGCTGGAATATTTACCCGGTGTGTTTCATCAGGTCATAGAATTAATAGAGGTGGGAAGTGTGATTTAGTAACTGGATTTATATTCAATCAATTTATCAATAAGTTCCCATGCATTTAAATTATATTTATTTGGATTTATTACATTAAGCTATGTATGCAGCCTTACCTGTATTCACTGAGATTTACAATTCTCTAATTTCAGAGGTCAGTTATTAGGATTCCCATTCAGCTCTCAGGATGTTGTAACTTATGACATTCAAGTGTTTGTTTCAATACAGTCTTAGCCAAGGGAAGTCACGTAGCCAGTGAAGCAGAGAGAGGAAAGAAGATTGCCGTACTTGAATCTGTACCATCAAAATGACAAAATGGGTCTATAATACACAATAGGTTAGTGGTTTGATATGCCTACAGCATCAATTTCAGTGCACAACAGGCAAGTTATTTATGGAATGTGCCTCTTGAAAATATACAACTCTCATTTCTATGTCCTTTCCAGCAAAATAGATCAGCATTTTGCATTTATTTAGAATACATTGTTGCTTTATTGTTTTTTAAAATATGATGACACCACACAAGTAGAAAATATTGAGGAATTTCAAATAATCTATAAAGTGAAAATTATTTTTTAAAAATTCTTTTGTAGTATTTGGCTATTTTACAATTTAGGAAATAATAAACTATGGTTGTCCAGGACCAAAATAATGTGTGCTGGTGTCATTTCATATATTTGGTACATTGTATACAATAATAATGATAATTTTAAAATATCATTTACATATGCTGTATACAAGTGTTTGTCATTACAGCAAACATTTTGGAAGCAATATTTGAATAATTTGTGTTCACTTTGTATTCTCAAACAAAATATTTATTCTAAGTTCCACATGAAGATTGAAGCTTAGTCCTTCCAAAGGAGACTAGCACAAATTATCATCAATGAATAATATTCTTAACTTACAGCCTTCTTCAGTAAGAAAGGGGAGATCATTTACTTTTTGATATCATGTTCTATTTTTCAACTTAGTCCACTTTTAAAACTAACATTTTGATATTTCCCTAAATATCCTGGGGAAAGTACTCATTTAGTAAGTTCTATCCACACTTACAATTCCTTTTTTTTTTTTTTAAAGCAAACACATATTCTAACTTTACAGAATTTTACACTTAAAGAATGTAAGAGGAGCATAACTTTTAAAGAAATGTATGTCTCAAAGGGCAAATTTGCATCAAGACTGTGCTACAGGATAGTGAATGAAGTAACCAAATGCCTCAGGCAATTCTTAGGACCACTGTGGGTCAGCACAGCAGCTGCAACTAAGGCTGACAGCCGCTGGCCGCTGGACTCTGGGCTGCTGGACTCTGGGCTCCAGTACCATCTTCGTCATGGTCCTTGGATGGTGTCATTGTCTAACGTGGTGTATGTGGCTGGATAAAACTTGAAGCAGGATAAAGTGCAATACTTTACAGAAAGTTAAACTTTTTTAAATGTTTTGTGGAAATTAGATTTTTTTTAATGACAGTCATCTGTATTGTTTGACTGTCTAGCCCACTGGATATCGTTCAAAAATTTCAGTCAGAAACGTTTTAAACTTTATATTTGATCTGGAACTGGATTTTACTGCTGTACAGTACTGATTAAAATGCAAAAGTGACATATATGTAATCTGGAGACAGTAGTCAGATTCTCTTTCTCTGTTGTTTTTCTTAATTACCTTAGAAGTTGAAGAGTTAGATTGATTGTTAATATTTTCCATATAATTATGTCTATATTCTTCCTTATTCTTAAAAAAATGAGTCTTCCAGACTGCTGAAACACCAAAGTTCTCATATTTTATCCAATATATATCTAATATGCTATGTTATTAATACTGAAAATTTTCCTTACAGGGAGGGAGGAGAGAGAGAAGCAGAGAAAGAGAGAGGGGGAATATATTTTACTTCATCGTTCCCAATTTTCTCACACAAATATAGGGTTATTATTCTTTATTTCATGCCATTCTTTAGTTACACTAAGTCTTAAACGTTTTGCTCTGAACAAAGGAGTCACTCAATTTGAGGTTGATGTTTGCTAGAAAAGCATAGATAAACATTAAAACAAACAAAAAACCCATCAAGAACCTCCCTTTTAAAAACGAGCAGACTATTCAATATAGGCTTAAATCTTCCTAGGAACATATAAAAAGCCACCTGTAGCCTATATTAAAAACATATTACATTGAATCATTTTTTTATTATAAAAGCAATCCATGTAAATGATAAACAAATAAATGTATATGAGAAATATTAGCTGGCTGCCATACTCCACATTCATCATCTCTCAAGTGGTAAAAATTATTGACTTTTTATTATATTCAGAAATTTTGTGCACACATTGACCTAGTAAATTTTTAAGTCATACTGGAGATCTTATTCTCCTCATAAACATAAATACAACACCATAAATTCAACCTATTTTTTCCTCAACACAAGTGAGGAAATTTAGATGATTTAATATTATTAAAAAATCTTGCTTGTATATTACAACTATGATTTATGTTCATTTACATTTATATACTAACTACTAAATGTAAGATAAACTTGTGCAGTTTGGCTTACTACATTACATCATATGTGCATTGAAAATTTTTATAGATATTGTCAAAGTGTTTGCAAAGCAATTGAACCAAATTAGACACTTATATATGTGAGATTACCTGATTCCTCAAAACCATCCAATGAATATTTTGAAATCATGGGCATCTCACCAGTTTGGTTATTGAAAAAGTTCTCAATTTTAATTTCTGTTTACTTAATTATGAGGAAGCAAATCAGTGAAATAAAATTTATCTTTCTTTTTATCTTCCTTGAACTGCTCATTCTTACCTTCGGTTGGTTTTAAAATTACACTTAATATTTTTTAGCAAATAAAAACTTTCTATATTGTATAAATTTGTTTTGTTCCTATATCTACATATGTGTCAGGTACTGCTCATTATTCACATTTTACTTTTTTATGGCATATGTTCTCATACAGGAATTTAAAATTTTTATACAGTAGGGCCAGGGATTTACCTCAGTGGTGTAAGTGCATGACCGGCAAGTGCGAGGTTGTGAGTTCAATCTCTGGTACAAAACAAAACAAAGCAAAACAAAACAAAAACTATATATATATATATATATATATATATCCATATATATTTTTCCTTTATGAAATCAGTATTTTCTATTTTGCTTCAGGGGATCCATAAGTGATTTTGAAATTGCCCGAAGCTCTTTCATGACTTATTTTTTAACTAAATATGCATTTATTCCAAGATTTATTTATGTGCATACAAAATAAGGTTTACTCTGATATATGAAAAATAAACACTAAGACTTTATCATCTACTATGTTTTTTTAAAATAGAAAACCCAATGCCATGTACTAATTAACCTATTTCCCACTAATTTAAAATGCTAACTTTGTATTCCAAACATGAAATGTTTTCACAAACATTGTATTATGGATCTTTTCCTTACCTTTTATATTGCTTATATATTCATATACTCATTCCAAATTAATTCAGTTAAAGTAGTTTTTTTGATTTTGGAAATGTCTTTTCCCCACTTTTTATCATTTTATGTTTTGGAAAATTCTAGTCTTTCCCATATATTATTTTCTGACATATATTTTACAACCAGATCATCTAGATTTAATGTTTTATAGTACTTTTACTGGATTCCATTCAATACTTAAAAAAGAATTGACTTTTCATAATGTTGAGTTATTCTTTAGAAAACAGAAGCAATTTTTTCAATTATTCAGGCAGTTTTTAATAAACTTTCATATTTATAAATCATGAAATGTTTCTAACTTCTCTAATAGTAATATTAACAATAGTCAGAAAAACTATCTTATCCAGACATTGTGCTACAAACCTTAAATGTGTAATCTCATTTAGTTCTGATACCATATGAAATTGAGTGAAGAAACTGATGGATGCCAAGGAACTTATGTGTGTTTGTATCACTAATGATCAATCTCAAACTATTAAGTTAAAATTCTTACCTCTTCTTACAGCACTTAACTGTATCTATTATCACTATTTGATGACTTTTGTTTATCAAGAATGGGGAGAATATTTATGAAACTTAGCAAGGGTTGTGGCAAAGGAAAAATCCAGTAGACTTTAAGAAGATGCCTATTTCTATGCTGTCATGCCAGCAACAAATCTGAAATGCATTCATTGTTTGGTCAATAGGAACATATCAGGCTGCCTAATTCTGGCAGTACATGAAGGTCCAAATTACACGACACCTAATAATCATCATAAGTGGATCACAGGAGGAAATATTCTGTAACAATATATAAAAGTTTTTCTATAATCATAATTTTACCTGAAGTAGATAATGACTTTGTAGTTGACTCTTGTATTATTTCACTTCACACTTTGTTTAAAAATGTTTCCTGAAATTTCAGACATAGCTGTTGTGTCCTCATATTGGAAATATTAAGTACTTATAGGGCACGTACAAGGTCAGGAAGAGGATAAACTCCTCAACAAAAGATCTTTTCACTTTGCAATTAATAGTGGACAACATTTCTCTTGCTAAAATATTCCTTGCCTGGTAATTTAAATTGTAATCAAATTTAGGACCTACATATTTTTTTGAAAACATTTTATTATCAATAATCTATTGACCATAGAGATATTCATCTTAATAGTGATAGATCACTATTAAGATCATACACTGAGCAATATTATGTGCATTACATGTAATAAATACAATACCTTCAATACTTCAAGCATTCATTCTTAAATTTCCTCTCTGTCTCTTTCTCTCTTACACACACACACATCTCTCAGAGGCCATTTTTTATTTCCAAGAAATTTCTAAATATTTGGTTACAACACCTACATAAAACTCAAAGTTTTTAATATTTAATGAAAATTATGAATCGCAATCTATCAATACTGAATGTTTGCTTAAAAGAAGGCAAGATAAGGTTGGTGAATCTTGAAAGTGAATTCAACCCAGAATGAACATACGTCAATATATTTATGGAAATTAGAAAACAAGCATTCTCTTTTGGAAAAAGATCAATCTCCCTTTTTTAAAAAGGGAAAAGGACCAAAGATGAATGGAAGATGAAGGGAAGGCATGAAAAGGGAATGAAAGAAGAATTAAGATGTGTTTTATACATGTACCAAAAGCACATGATGAATGTAATCATTATCTAGTGCAAACATGTACTAAAAAGTTAAAATTATTAAAATTTAAAAACAACAAAAAATAAAATAAGTATTGCCATGTATGAATTGTTTTTATAATTCTTATTTCTCTTGGTCTTTATAACATCACAGTGATGCAGGTAAAGAAGTATCATTCATCATTCTGTACTGTGTGTGGAGTGTCTGAGACTGTGATGTTAGCAAGGATATTGCCACTTAAGTACCTCATGTCCCAGCTAAACTTGCAACAAGATATCCTCTTTAGGATAGAAATACAAATTCGAATGTTTGAGATAAATTTAAAGCATAAATCTATAACACTGTGACTCTGGGATATTAAAGATATTAGAATATTTGGATATAGCTCTATTATTTTAAAAAATTTAATTTAATTTTTTTTCAATGTTGGGTATTGAACCCAGGGCAAGAACTCTATCACCTAAGTCATGTCCTCTGACATAGCCCTAATTCAATGCAGTCCAATTCATCAAGTCTCAATCACTGCAATTTTATAATCACTTACATCTTTTGTAAGGCACAATTACTGTTTAAAGTGTTAATGCTAATAAACTCTTGTAGCTATTATTTTTATCAACAACATTATGGCAGTAATAATCACTATATAATAAAAAGTTATTAATTGATTATTAATTATCATTGATTGAACTTACTTTACATGTAAGTAAGAGGATTTCATTACTTTTTGGAGAAAACCATTTAAAATCCTAATTATATACTCTCACCAGTGGAATAATATAAATGAGGAAAAAAATTGTGGCTTCATCAAATTTTCTGTAGCAACTCCTTCCAAGCAACATAAATTTAATTGACTTTGTAATTTCACATTTTAAAGTGCTACTATAATTTATGAAAAAGCCTAAGCTTTTCAAACTTGACTTCTTATTGATGAAAAAATAATCATATCTTTATCGCTGTCCAGATATCATAATTTTCCTATATTCAGACAGTATTATGCTATCCCAATGGTGGTATCAAAAGTTAGAACAGTACAGTATTTCACTTAACTTCAAGCCAAAATGATTATGTCTAGTTTGGTTTTTCTAAGACAGTCAACAAAATGATAATGATCACAAGGGGAAAAGGATTCTGAATATATAATTACTTGCTAAAATGATCTAAAAACCCTATATTGATCTACAGGGCAACATGATATTCATTTTTGAAAAAACAATATAATTTGTGTTATGAAACTCATATAAAGTATATTTACAAAATAAATGCTAATATCTCTTTTGGAAATTTTGAATCCCTCTTACATATTTACACAATGGGCTGAGTAATTTTTAAATTGTATGTTGAAGAAACAATTTTGTTCTTTTTTTCCCAAACGGAACATAAAAATGATAAGAAAAAGGAAGCTAAGAGTATACCATTTTCATTTTTAATCCATCACATTGGCAGGCTCAGATAATAGTTATCTTATTTTTTACAGACAAAAAGATATTCCTAGCAATCATAATAAAAAGTTAATTCATACAATGAATTAATTTAAAATAACATTTTAATTAATTTAAAGGAATGTATGTATGTTAAAGCACACATCCTAGCAATTATAAAACAAAGGAAAATCTGTGATAAGATAGTAAATATAGACAAGTCTCTTCTTATAAGACCATTCTTCATTTTAAAAGAATATCTATTATAAAAGTATTTGAAGGCTCTGAAAAGCTTCTCTTTCCATAATGATATCGGTTAATGTACAATAAATTGAGCAAAAGGCACCACGACTAATACCTCAAGCAGACTCTTGTTATCTAAGTTTTAACCCAGAGACATGCTGAATATTGATACTCCAATTTTACTATATGAAGTATAGTGCTCATTAAACTGGGTGTGGTGGCACACATGGAAAACCAGTGCTCAGGAGGCTGACACAGGAGGATTGCTATGAGTTTGAGCACAGCCTGGGCTACAAAGTGAGGTCAAGGCCAGCCTGAAACATATAGTGAAACTTTGCCTCAAATAAAATAAAATAAAATAAAATAAAATTAAATTAAATTAAATTAAATTAAAATAAAATAAAAAGTAAGATGGAAAGAAAGAATGATAGTCCTCAAAATGTTCATATTTTTTCTATTGTTTAAAACTGTTTTGCTGAGTATTTTCCCAGGATACTTTAATATATACTTTTACCACTATTATTTTTGACTTCAGAAAAGCCTAAAAATATGAAAGAATAACAATTCAAAGTATGTGCATGTGGCTTTGTGTGCAGTGGAAGGTATGTGGGAAGGAGGTGGAGAATATATGTAATTCATTTTTTATTAATTTTATTTAAAGAGGAAAAAAACAACCAGACCAAACAGAAAAATGGTAGCAACAATACAGAATTCCAAAGGGGGGAAAAATAAAAGAACAAAAACAAGCAAAAAAAAAAAAAAAACAGCAACAAATAAAACAAAAACACTAAGAAATCACCAACCATACGTTACATACTGTCATCATTGGAAATAGTTGTTCAAGTTACAAAATTAAAGCATACAAAGTACACATTCAAACAGTGAGACTGTTAACAGTTCTGCTCAACAATCTAACAAAAACAGTAATATGGTCATCTATCTTACCGACTTAAACATACATGCAGTTATATCCTTTAAAGCACTTTCTTTTTCTCTCTTTTTCACAGTAGCAATTACACATTTTGAGTTTTATTACTCCTACATTTCTTATTACTTTTTACACTAGAGAAACAATGTGATATTTATAAATATGATTCTTATTTATTTCACTAATGAGGATAGCCTCAAGTTGTCTCCATTTACCTATGAAGGCCTCAAGATCATCCTTTTTATACCTGAGCCATATTCCATTGTGTAAAAATACCACATCTTTTTCATCCACTCTGCGATTGATGGGCATTTTGGTTGTTTCCAAGATTTAGCTATTACAAATTGGGCTACTATGAACATGGGTGCATATATATCGCTGTGATATGAACTTTTCAGTTCTTCTGGGAAAATACCCGGGAGGGGAATAGCTAGGTTAAAGGGAGCTTCCAATCCTAGTCTTCTGAGAATTTTCCATATTGATTTCTATAGTGGTTGCACCAGTCTACACTCCCGCCAACAGTGGAGCAGTGTTCCTTTTCCCCCCACAGCCTCACCAACATTTGTTATCAGTTGATTTCTTGATAGCAGCTATTCTTTCCAGTATGAGATGATATCTCAATGTTGTTTTAATTTGCATTTCTCAAATAACCAGTGATGGTGAACATTTCTTCATGTATTTATTTGCCATTTTTATATCTTCATATGAGAACTGTGTTTTCATCTCAGCTGCCCATTTTTGGAGAGGGTCTTTGAATTTGGGAGGGTTGATGTTTTTCAATTGTTTATATGTTCTTGATATAAGTCCTTTGTTTGAGGGGTTGCTGGTTAAAGTTCTTTCCCATTCTGTGGGTTTTCTTTTCACTCTGATGGTGATTTCTTTTGAAGTGCAGAAACTTTTCAATAGTATGTGATCCCAGTTGTTGATTCTCTGAAGTGTTTACCATGCAGTTTGCATTTTGTTCATGAATTCTCTGCCTACCCCTATGTCTCCAAGATTTCTACCTACTTTATCTTCTAGTAGGTTTAGTGTTTCTGTTTTAATGTGCAGGTCTTTGATGCATTTAGACTTTAGTTTTGTGCATGGTGATAGGCATGGATCTAGTTTCAGTTTTCTGCATGTGGAGAGCCAATTTTTCCAACACCATTTATTAAAGAGGCTATCCTTCCTCCAGTGAACATGTTTAGCCCATTTGTCTAATATCAGGTGGCTGAGTGTCTTTGTACTTATACTTGCATCTTCTAACCTGTTCCATTGATCCTCAGGTCTATTTCTTTGCCAGTACCATGCTGATTTTATCACTGTGGCTTTGTAGTACAGTTTCAAGTCAGGAATTGAGATGCCTCCTGCCTTGCCTTTATTGCCCAGAATTGTCTTTGCTATTCTAGGTTTATTCTGTTTCCAAATGAATTTTAGGAGTGTTTTCTCTAGATCTGTGAGGTATGTCAATGGTATTTTGATTGGGATTGTGTTACATCTGTGTAACAGTTTGGGGAGTATGGCCATTTTCACAATGTTGGTTCTTCCTAGCCAAGAACATGGAACATCTTTCCATTTTCTAATATTCTCTTCAATCTCCTTTTTTAACATAGTATAATTTTTAGTGTATAGGTATTTTACATTTTTAGTTAGGTTGATTTCTAAGTATTTCATTTTTTTAGATGTTATCGTGAAGGACGATATTTCTATAATTTCTCTCTCAGTGAGTTTCTTGTTTGTGTACAGGAATGCTATTGATTTTTGAGCATTGATTTTGTATCCAGCTACACTGCTGAATTCATTTATTACCTCTAGTAGTTTTTTAATGGAGTTTTTTGGGTCTTCTATATAGAGTATCATGTCATCTGCATATAGTGATAATTTAACTTCTTCTTTTCATATGTAATTCTTGAGAATAGTTCTAATCAAATTCTTAGTTGTTTCAAAAAATCAGTGCACCAACTGTAATTTTGAAACATTTCAAATCACACATCTACAACTGAAAAAGTTAACTAATCTAATTTGGATAAGTGAAAGTGATAGTAAAATCAAGTCTAGAACAAAACTTTTTAAATCCCAGGTGAAAGCATATTCCTTTATACAGGGTTTGATTAACATAGGAATTTCACCAGGAAAATTGAAAGAAACATTTTGATAATTTACTGCCTCAAAAGATTTTATCCTTATCTATTTCAGCATCAGAGTAAGCTGAATGGGTAACTATACAAAATAATGTTCTCGAAAGCTTGGATAAGTCACATTTTATCATATTTCCATTTCTTTTTGCTCGCCCAGCTGCAGGTATATTTAAATATTTTATCTCATAAGTTAATGTTTAGTCTTTATAAAGTGGTTTGTTTAATTACTGATAGAACCTGTAACATTTATCATTTATAATTCTATAGTATATTAGTATATTAACATTTATCATTCTATAGTATAACATTTTGTATACTATAGAAAATATCAATTACTTCTTTATTGCAGGATTATTTACTAACCTTAATCTTAAATTCATTCCACCCAAAATCGTGCTTCATATGAACTGAGAATTTATGTTTGATTTGATGCTCTTTTCTCAGCCTCTGCATCTCTGCCTTTCACAAAAGACCCTTTCAAGAAATACTTGAAGGATGAATGAAAATTTGTGGATAAAAAACTGGGTAATGATTTTTATTGTGTTTCTGAATATTTGAGGAACTTCTGAATTGCTTAGAGGGAGAAAAAAATTGGGACTTATTGCTGAGGCAATGGATTCTATACTCTTAGAGAAAAATTGTCTCTATGTTTGGAATCCTGAGAATATGTGAATAAAAATATGATGAGCAAACTTTTCAGTGCTGACTGATGCTTCACATGAAAAGCCCTACTGATATTGAAATTTATTTTTTCTTCTGTGTATATGCATTCACTTCAGATATTAGAATGTTTGCATTGTTATCCAATAAGTCATTTTTCTTGTCTCTTTGTATTTTATCAAGTCATTTTAAAAAAAAAATTAAAGAGACTAAAACCAAACAAAATAGAATATAATAAAGCCAATCAAAATAAAACACTGAAAATGATATAGGGATCAAATCAAGACAATAGGAAATCAGCAATGGTTACCATAATGCCTCTTGTTATCTTCAAAATTGCTGTCCATACAATCAGACATTATAAAATTAAACAAAGCTAAGTAAAACAAATTGAAATGGAACATTGAACAAAACAAAACAATAACATGGAATGAAATAAAGCAGTGAGAATAATATTGGATTTCAAAGACAAGATAGAAGAAAATCCCCCATATTTCCTGTATTGCATATTGTTATCATCTCAATAGATGCTCAGACTACTGGCTCTAGGCCTGCAAAGTCAATCAAACAGTACGAGTATTAAGTAGTTTCAAAAGCCAAATTTCAAACAGCAAATCAGGCCTGCTTTTTTGACTTCTCAAATTATATGACTAATCTCAGACTGGAATTGATACAATAACTTCAACTTTGGTCAATATTAGTAGAACAAATATCCCACATTCTCTCTTAATCATTTAAATTTATGTAATATAATAATGATAGTAGCTATTGCCCTTTCTGTCACTTTTGCATTTTGTCTTAGTTTCAAATTAATTTAGGGACCATTTATAATGCTTATGTGCATATCAAATTATGTTTTTATAAAACAAGTTTATCCAGGGGTTAGTGGGGCAACCAATGGCAGGGCAAAAGCCTACAACCTCCTCTGCAGTGCTTTAAGAGCAGTGTGCACCTTAAACTTTAATTAAAAGGCTATGGAGATCCTGCTTAAAGCACCTGAAGAGGGAAAATTGAAGAGTAGAAAATTCCAATGGACTGACAAAATTCCTGGACTCTGGCAGGAAATGTGGTACTATAAGTATAATTAATAACTACTGTAAATTTCCTGACTCAATTGATAAAGGGCCCAAACCTCAGAAAAATCTAAAGAACTTGAAATATTCCCACAGGTAGAAAATGATGGATGTAAATTGTGAACACAGACTACCTGAGCCACAGATTCTGCCCTATCCACCTTATAAAGCCCTTTCATTAATTACAGTATTAACACATCAAAGAAACATTGGTAAATCTGTGCTTGTCCCTAAGTACTATTATTGATTTTTATTGGAAAATATCTCAATTTCTTCTGCTTGGGTGTTAGATTTAAACTTTTCCAAAGATACCAGCCAGATAGATAGATAGATACAGATAGATATCATAAGTAAGGTTACAAGGAAAAGTAACTAATTTTATCAGACAATTTACATTTGAGGAAAATGGAAAACTTAGAATTAACTATTTAAAACATGATGAAGGAGTTTGTTCCAGGAGGCAGATCATGAGTTCAGCCATCAATGGAGATACCCTTGGCGAACAGCAAAACTACTATGAAGTTCTGGGAGGAATTATTGGCTGACGATTTGTAACTGGGTGTCATACATATGTAACACAGAAATTTCTAGGACAAATAAAACAGCTAAGGAAGAACTTTGGAAAATTGGTGGAAGTAGAGGAATCATAAGAAATAAGATGGATCACTGTAAGGCATAACACAGCAGTGATAAGAAACAGCACGGAAGAGCCAAAGCATGAACTGTGAGCCAGAGGAGGGTGGATAGTTCTCCAGCACGGTGATGCTAAAATGCTGGTTATCTTGAAGGCCATAGGTGACATTTGGAAACATAGTTTTTTATAGAAAGCTGAAACCAGAAATCAAGTGAGAAACAAGAAATACACATTTCATACCAAAGATAAACCAGCTCTTATTATTATTTTTTTTCTTTCAAGAAGTTTGGTAGTGAAGTTGCTGCTTTGAGGGGAAACAACTGAAGAAACGTGTTCCTCTTGTTTTAGTCTTATTTAAGGGGGGATGTCTGGATTTGTCTGTATGTGGATGCAGGTATTTATAGGGTTGTCCTTCACATTTTAAAGAAGAAATTAGAAAGTTAAAACAAAGCAGTGGTGAATGAGATTTTGATAAGGGGAGGCATAAATGATGAAATAAGTTGTTGAAAAGTGAGGAAAAGACTGAAATATCACAACTCATTTTCCTCAAACGTCTCAGGATAGGAATAAAATTTTTTAGTGACTCAACTTTCTTTGTATTTAGATTTCTTGATTTAGGCTGTGAAAATTATTAAGAAGGAAAGCTAATAATGTTTGGATTGTCACTGTGATTTCTTTAATCAAATAAACAATTTTAGACTTGATTTTTTATGGCTTATCATCATTCTCATTGATTTAACAAATTTCATTATGCCTCAGGTATGGTTTCCTAATAATTGAGACAGAAAAGTAACAGTCTATGAATTCAAGGGGTTTAGTTTAGAAATTTAATAATCAACAGTTATAACACAGAGAATACTTTGACATAAAAATGAAGACTATTTTGTGATCTATATAAGTTCTTTTCTGATAAAATAACATTCACTTAACATACTATCTCTAAGAAAAAAATGGGATTCATTCAATGACCTTTGGATCAGGCAGAAGAATAGTTTATCAATAATGTTGAAATTTAGTGGTTTCCATAATGTGTTATCTGATGTTTCAGGTTTTTTTATTTACATGTTCCCACAACTGTAGTAGGTGTTGTTGAACAAAATCTAGAATCTTAGCAGGTTTATAAGGAAAGTATGATGGAACAAATATTTTTTAAAGGTCTCATAATGTGCCAAGTGACTTGGGCTTAGTGGTCAAATCCTGCAGTTTTGTTACATTATCAATTCATAATTTGGCTTGCTTTTTATTGAACCAGAAATACATGTTGAGCCAACAGACCAAATGTTAGCTACCTTCTACTATCACAAACAACCATAATGAGCCCTAGGGGGAAAAAAACCTAAACATAAAGAAGCAAAATGAAAAACACTCTATGATATCTCAATCTCTGAGAAAATTCTACTATTATGTAGAAATAATTTAGTATTTTCAAATATTTCCTTGTAAGTTAGTAATAGAAATAGAAGATAGACAAACAGATAGATAGATTGATAGATTATTCCAGAAAAATTTAGTAGGATACATTTAAGCTGGTAGGAACATAAAGAACAATTGTATAGTTTACTAGAAGAAATAGATTTAGAATCTAGTTTTACTGAGTGTTGTATTTTTTAGTGACACTTGGTGCTTAATTTTAAAAAGTTTTTAAATTAAACATTTATTGATATTATTGCATTAATAATATGTCATGTAGCCATCTGCTTACCATCTATTTACCATTCCACCCTAAAATGATAATTTTCTTGATAGGCAAGAGCTATGCTATCTTTCTATCACAGTTCAAGTATGTTTTTAAAATATAGCAAATACTTTAAAAAGTTTTAAGTGAATTCTATTATAAATGAGCCATAGTTCCCACATTCTGAATTTAATCTACCTGGTATTTGCTAGTAAAGACTCATTGGGACTCTCCCTGCTACCTAAGTATTATAGTCTGGGGCCTGCAATGATATTCTCAGCAGATGAACCTGAGGTTCAGTATTTCTGTGTAAGGTAAGTTGATCCTAGTATTTTGATAAGAATTCTGAGGGACATACCTGTAGTGTTATAGAATGGAAGAGCAGACATGTGGATTAGGATTACTGGGAGTAGCAGGGGTTGGGAAATACAGAAAACTGGGGAAGAGCCCTCCAAAACAAATCCAAGTCTCTTATGTCTCTAAACGCTTCACCGAGGACTCCGATTTGAGAGATGGAGGGTCTGATTTGGCTGAGAGCCATCTGGCCTCCCAAACCTTATTCCGCAAATGTCTGTGAGTGAATCATAGATCATGCTGCTCTGGAGAAACTGATCATTATGTTTTACTTTACTGAGGAGGAAATTGAGACAGGGGAAGATTAAATAATTTGCTCTAGGGTAAAGTGAATTACGTGTGTTCACAGTCCTTGTATCAATGTGTCACTCTGTGTTCATGTCATACTCTATATTGCTGAATGACACCAATGTATTATTTTGCCCTCTAAATGGAAAATTTTCCTTTTATGACTACATGGACAGTGGATGAACATTGTCCCTAAGTCTAAACAACTCCACAAAAACCCTAGGAAAATATTTTCCTGAATTATCAATAGTGAAAAAGCATTAAAGCCTGTAAGCTAATAACTGTTTCTTACTTTCTGTATGATGAATGCATAAGAAAATAAACTGTTAAGTATCCTGTGATGCTTAACAATATTCCAAAGTAGCTGTCTTAAAAAGCATACTGAAGGTACCTTTTTTACATGCACAGTATTTTTTCATTTGATTAAATGTTTAAAGAACACTGAAATGATGAACTTGACAAAGATAGTTAAACGTATTCTTGTTTCTAAAAAAATGTGCAAAGCAAATGTACAAGGAAAAGATGGTCTAAAATATATCTTCAAATTGCATTCTAAGATGGCAACTGATGAATAGTTTTGTTTTCTTCTCTTTCTCCTTTTCCTACAGTGTTTAGACATTTTAAATATCACAATGCATTTTTATGTCTTTAAGATGATATTTTTGAAATAAAACTTATCAAAAGAAAACTAAATATGAAAAGAAAACACATTTTGATAATTTCTCAATTCTTCAAATATAAGTTTCCAACTGTTACTGCTGCTAACTATATTAAATGTTAGATCTAAAGTGGCCTAACCCACTGAGAATTTTTTAAAAGGTTGCATTATTATATTATTTTAGAGATTTCTAAAAGTTATTTTCATTATAAAAAACTACATTATAAAATTCATTATATTATGAATTCACCAACTTGTACTTTCTTACATATATTTCTTGTACTTTCTTGCATATATTTCTTTAAAATAGCTAATAACATTGTATTTAATCATAGAAATTATTCTCATTAAGAATAATTGTTATTTTCTTTTCACTTGACCAATGAGACGAGAGTAGAAAAGCTTACACCCATTACTAGTTATTTTTATAATTCAACATTTAAGATTTCAAAACAAGTTAGGTAAATATAATGTCAAATAAGTGAATAAAAAATCATTCAGTAACAAGAGATTTCTGTTCACCAGAAGCTCACAGTCTTAGGAAGGGAGGACATTAGTTTCCTCGCTACTGAGTACTTGCTCCCTGCCAGCTATTTTGCTAATGGCAGAGCATGATTTCTGGAGCTCCATTACCTGGGTTCAGACTGCAGATTCCCCAATTACTAGATGTGAACCTTGGAGCATATTACTTAACCTCTAGTCCCTTTTCTGTAAAATAGTGATTATCATAGTAGCTAATGCAGTATGATAATTTAATTAACTGATTAGGGTAAAGATCCTTAGAAGAGTGCTTGGCACACAGTAAGCATGAAATCAATATGAGCTGTTAGTAACTCCAATACCCATTCCATAACTTGAGGGAGGTATCATAATCTCCGACAGAAAGGAAACCTTACAGAAGTCGATTCACTCTCCAAAGGTTGTGCCATTAAGAGGGTAAAGCCATGACTCAGCCCAGTTCAGATCACCACATTCCCCATTCCATTCAAGCCAATCTCAAACTTAATTTTAACAATCCAAGATGCTCATGTCATTTATCTCATAACGTAGTGATAGCATGAATTATATTACATTCCGTTTCTACATAAAATGTCATGACACATTGTGAATGCCAAAATGTCATTCTACTTTATTGCTGTTAGCATCAAAAGTAACAATACAGTTCTTTTACCTTGGATTACAAAGAAATGAAACATGTGAAATAAGCAACAGACCTTTTGGAATATTGTCCTGCATTTACTGAAGTATAAACAGTCACTTTTTAATTTGGAATGCTTTGTTGAGTTTCTCAACTAATTTTTTTTTTTTTTGTACCAGGGATCAAACGACTACATGCTTGCAAGACAGGCACTTATGCCGCTGAGCTAAATCCCCAGCCCCTTTCATTTAATTTTTATGTGAATTGATTTTCCTCCTATTGGTTTTTAAAGAGGTATGAGCTAGTTTATTTTCTAGCTGTTACAAAACTAAATAGTATCCATCAATATTAAAAATTAACTGAAGTTAGCTCAAATAAATTTATATTTAAACAAACTCATAAGGAATTACAAATTAATTTTCTAAGAATAAGGTGTGGTGGGTGTTATCAGTGGCATAGGAGTTGAGAAACCAACTGAAAACTTTGTAACCTTCTAAAATTCATCAGAAATGTAGGATAGACCGAACTATGTGATATAGAGCTTGTTTTTCTAGGATGAAAGGTGAGTTTTAAAAAACTATATATTGGGTTTCCCTATTCCAAAACTCAAAGGGCAAAATGCTCCAAAACCAGTAACTTTTTGAGCAACAACATGGTACTAGACTGCAAAATTACACAACCCTCCTCAATTTACCAGTGACTGATAAAATTCAGATGTTTTTAAAATATTGCATAAAGTTACTTTCAGACTATGTGTATAAGATATATACAAAACAAATTTTGTCTTTAGAATTGGTGTCATTCTCTAGGTATCTCATTATGTGTATGAAAATATTTCATTACCTGACACATCCAAAATCTGAAAAACTTTTTGGTCAAAGCATTTCTGAAAAGGGATACTCAACTTGTTTTGTATAATCTTTGCGAAGACTACCATGTAATGAAAAAGTAATTGCTTTGCATACGGCAAGTGTTATAAACTCTCCCTCAAGTTGATAAAATAAGTATTTTGGTTGCGTTGCTCTCCTAGTCCACTTGGGCTACCAAGTAGACAAGCCCTTAATTTTAATTCATGTCACTTAGTCACTTTTCTGACTCTAATGACCATGGAGACCACAGGAATGAAAGGTTTAACAAATTTTAACCTGAGTTGACTCACTGAGAATCTAGTCCTTCATATTATTAGTCAGTCATCTAAAAATACCATAAGTCAAATTAGACAAAGGAACAAGCATTCAAAAAACAGGGTGCTCCATCTGAATATATACAAACACCCTAACAACATCAGTAGAGACCACACATTATTAGAAGCGATTTTGAAAAATCTTCTCTTCCTTACTTTCTCCTTCCTTGACCTCTCATTCCTTCTTTTCCTTCCTTCCTTTCTCTCTGCCTTTTCCTCCTTTCTTCCTTTCCCCCTCCTTCCCTCCTGTCCTTTTTTCTTTTCTTCCTTTCTCTTATTTCCTTCCTTCCTTCCTTCCTTCCTTCCTTCCTTCCTTCCTTCCTTCCTCTTCCTTTCTTTTAATCTGTTTTTGCAGCACTTGGATCAGACTTTGCATACAAGGCCAGTGCTGTACCAACGAGCCACAATCCCATACCAATTTTTTTTATATATAAAATCTGGATATTTAAAAATGTTAAATATCCTTTAAGACTAGTAATTCATCATCCTTTAGGTATGAGTTCTGCACTGTCTTAGAATATTGCTTAACCCAACACTAATTATTTGTCCCTTGTCAAGAACTAAGGAATAATGATGCAAACCTGGAGGGAAACAGTGTGATCTGGTGAAAGGGGCCCAATTGGAAATTATCTGTGCTCTGGCTTTAATATCTAGTATGAATGTTTGAACTATTTCAGGTTTTTCTACAGATATAAAATTATGACTAAGAAGACTTCGTGCTACTCTACTGTAATGTAATTCTCTGATAGAGTGGGTAAAAAAAACTATTTCAGAAGTACGATTTGTTCTTTGATACCACCAAGTTTATTTGAGCTCAGATGAGTGCTATTTGCTGAAATAACGCATATTTATGAGATGTTTCTGTTTGTTAATATATTCATTTTTATGTATCTACATATTCTTCATATAAGTGCTAGCTCTAGGAAATTCAGAAATGCAGAATAACACATAATGAAGATTGTAAAAGGTCCTGAAGAAGTCTCACCGTTCATAGGTGAGGCTTTTCACATGGTTTGATGAACATCCAAGCAGCCATCCTTGTGTTTACATGCACCAAGGTCACAGGAAATTTAACATAAAATTTCATTTATGTATATACATATGTGTGCCTGTATATATTTGTACACAATATGAATAGGACATTTCTCTATAGTAATAACTACACTGACATTTTAGTTACTTTTCTCATTGCTAAGGCACAATGCCCAACATCCAAAGTTAAAGGAGGAAAGGTTTAGTTGGCTGACAGTTTGTAGAAGTTTCAGTCCATCGTTGTCTGGTTCCAAGGCGGGGTGGTGTGGCACAATGGCATCACAGAGGAGAAACAGTCCTTGGCGGGTAGAAGTCAGCGAGCAGCAAGCAACAGCAGCAGCGCTCTTTCTGTCCTTTGTTTTCTAAGCAGGCTGAAGATGGGTCACATGCACACCAGGGTGGGACAACTTTAGTCCTAGCATCTCACCGTGGGTCAGCCTCAGCATTTTACATCCTTAATCCCAGCATCATGTCCTCTAGATTCATCCGTCTCCCCAAAGCCCCACCTATCACTACATGAGGCTTTTGGGAACATCTAGACTCTAGATACAAGCCGTAACAACTTATTAATTATTGCATGAAATAAATTACAGTAAGCATTCATCATGATTCTGATGCTTCTTTCAGAGACAAGTTGTCACTTTTTTCATTATGACAACATTGTGATTTAGGTTGTTTTAAAATCTTCCCAACCATCCAGTTAGGCAGTATTTATTCTTAGCTCCTTCCAGTATTTCCTCTGTGAATTTGTTTTGTTTTGTTTTGTTTTGTTAGGCGTTAGTATTTAAATCTTGATTTTTTTCTGGAATTTCAGATAAATGATAATTTATAGATATCCTTTCCAAATTAGTAGCCAATTAAATCTATTCTTTTTTTTTAAAATCTATTCTTTTTATTGAAACAAAACCTGTTAATGCATTTTAAATGATAATGAGCATAAATTAAATTTAAAATCTCTGTGCTTAATTGGGCCTTTTTCTATACTATTTTCTATAGTCTAGAACATAGCAACAAAGCCTTTGTTCTATGTGGCTCATAAAGATATTTTCATTTAGTTTTATTATGTAGTCCAGTATCTAGAGGCTAAAGACCACTTTTCACACACTCATTATACTTTGTTCTCCGTATTCTTAGTGATTTTCACATTTATTTTTTCAAACACATTTGAGAAATTTATTTAAATCCAACCTCTTAAAACTCACAATAGAATTATCTTAATTCTGTTCTGAAAAGATAGTTTAATTTAATCGCTATAACTGATTTTGAAAGTATGAAGTCATTTATTTCCAAGAACAAAATCTTTCCTATATTCAAGTCTTTGATGTATATTCATTGAATGTATATACCTAGGTGGCACCAATTTGCAATTATGTTTGTTCTTTTTTTATAATTTTGTTATAGTATTTTAAGACTTTTTAAAGAATCATCTTGTATTTTTACTTTAAAGAGAAAAAAATTGTCTTGAATTTTTAAATGAATTGTCTAATAATTTAAATATTCCTGACAAAAAATAAGACAGTTAAACCTGTGATTAGTATTGATATCTCTTTTCATATTTATATTAACTGTATGAGCCACAGACTGAGATCTGTTTTGTTAACTTTATTATCCCCTTAACACTTCCTGATGCATAGAAGTTTCTTAATACATATCTAAAAATGTATTAAAGTTGTATGTAGTGGTAGTATCTTAGCATTTAAATGAAGGAGGACATGATCTTCTATTGTACTTATTTTTATAGAATGCTTAAAGCATTTTCCCATTAAACTAAACCCTGTCTTTTTATCAGTCATAGCAGGCTCATGTTAAAATATTGAAGAACTACCATCTCATTTCTTACATTCTAAGAGTTACATTGCAAATAGATTTCAAGCTTTATCAAGCACAATTTTGATATTTCTTAGTATTTTTACTTTCACCCATTGTTATGGCAAAGCGCAATGTTTCATTTATGTTAACCTACATTTTAGTTACACATTTTTTTTTTTTATCAGTACTGGGGATCAAACTCACCACCGCGCACTTGCAAGGCAGGCACTTATGCCGCTGAGCTAAAAACCCAGCCCTACTTACACAATTTGAAGAGTTGTCTTTGAGAAAATAATTCTGAATATAAAATTAGGACTAAAACTGAATAATTGTAGTAGAAAATATTGGCTACCATATAGTCCAGAGAGGAGTAGCTTTACTGATTCAAAGCTTTATTACCTTCAGAATAAGTCTGTGTCTTGTAATGAATATGGAAAAATTTGAAATTTTAACACTTTTATTTCTGAGGCTAGCTTCATTTGGTCATAGTATATTACTCATTAAATACCTTCTCTAATCTATTTGTTATTGTTAAATTTTTGGTTTTTGTATTGTTGTTAATATACATTTGCTTTATATTACATTTCTTTCCTAGTTGTATTTCTACAGTTTTAAAACTCTACAAATGTAGAGTACATGTAGAGTAATATGTTTTTCTCATAAGAATAAAGAAGAAAATTTCTTTCCTTGAATTTTCTGTGCTCTGAAAGAGCTTCATGTTCTAACTTAAATTTATAAATTCTTTTATGTTGGAGTTATCAGTGGCAACTTAACTTGAGCTACTAGAGAATGCTCATAAATAGGAATAATATAATTTTACTTTGAAAAAAATCTAAGCTTTTATTTCACCATGCTGATGGTGATAGTGGATAAAGATGTCCTCAGATATTTCCAAGTGATTTTATTTATCGTCTTGAAATGTGCCTATATTATTGCCTATTTCAGCACAATTGTTGGTCACAGCTTTAGAAGAAATGCACCAAATTCCCTGCACATTTATACCTCTTTTGCCTTTATTCGGCACTCTATTCTATCTTTTGGACACCACATAATTGCTTGTCACCTGCTTCATTACCCAACTCAGACAATGCAGATTTTAAAAGTAAGGTGTGGTATACACACAAAAAAGTTAGCTAGTGGTACTGTTGTAAGGTTGGCTTGTAAAACGTATATGCAGAGTAGTATCTTCTTCAGGAATCACGATGCTCTCCTCGCTGATGCTTATGATATTTAAAGAATCAAAAATTCAAGTATGTATAAAGTCTCAAATTATGTTTCAATTTTTTGTTTCATTTAATTTTACTAAATTTATTTTTTGTGGCAATAAAAGTCAAACCCAGAACTTTGTATGATGTGTTTACTAAGTGCATTTTTACTAAGTGAATTTGATTTTCTATAAAATACATTTTTGATGGAATAATAAAATCACAAATATTTGGTTTGTTTATTAAAAAGATAATTTTTAAACTTCCTGGGTTTTTTCAGATTTTGCTTGTTGTATCTTTGGAAATGTCAAGATATAAATATCAAAGTAATAAATGCAATAAGGACAGGAATTCAAGATCATAATTCTGAAGATGTTACTTTCAAGTTTTAATTAAGATTATCATAATAATCATTTTATGTTATTTATCAAAATGCATTTTAATGATGATATATCTTTTTATGCAACTCATATAATTCCTCAAATATTTCTAGTCATTATCTGTGAACATATTTTTTGTGAAAATATTATTTTTAAAAATATTTGGGAATGTTAATTTCAAAACACTTGAATAAACATTTAACAAATATAAAATATAACTTAGTTAAACTTTTGTCGTTCACATTGCAGGTTTTTATTGGCTCAATCTTAAACTATAGAATTTTTAAAGTTTTTCTAAAGTACACGTTTCATATAAAAATAAACCTTGTCTACAATTCAAATACTCATTTTACATTGAGAAGTACTACAGGGTAGCTTTGAAAAATGATAGCTACTTAAGAACTCATTTTAATGAGTGTAATCTTTATATTTGCTATTAAATTAAGTGTTCTATAACCACTCATCCATTTCAATGTATAAAAAGGAAAGCAGTGCAAGTATGTCAACTATAGAAGATTAACTTTTCTTTGCCCTGTCCCAGGAAAATCATCTCCTCTGAAATGCATTTAAGAATTAGAAACAAAGAAAGGTAAGTTGCTCTTGAGTCAGCTCTTAGCTGCCTGTAACCATGTCTACATCGTACCCATTTACAGTATAATCGAGGGTAGCTGCTGACCCCTGCCCTCATGCACAAACTAAAGAATAGCTGATTTAAGTTTTAATCTTATTACAGTCATTTTTTATTGTCAGAATGCCAACCACAGTAGAACATTGCATGGTGAATTTGAAATTATTGGCTGATAAAATAAAATGGAAACTTACGAAGGAACAACAATTGAAGGCAAAATTAACTGGGGAAAACACTATCAATGAATTGATTCTTGTTTGGAACTCAAAGGACATACAACATCAAAATAAGAAGATATAAAAAGAAAGACGTTTCCATTTTGTAGGACTATGTCTAGCAGCTGTATTTCTAGTTACAGGTCATGAGTACAGGAGTTAAACAATAATCTCAGGACTGTAAGTGAGTTTTTAAAAATTCAGAAGTAAGAATAAAATACAATCAATATTTTTAATATTTTAGGTTTAAATATATCTATATCTCTGTGTGTGTGTGTGTGTGTGTGTGTGTGTGTGTGTGTGTGTGGAGGAGACAAGGTCTTGCTCTGTAGTGCAGGCTGGCCTTGAACTCACTACGTGGCCCAGGCTGGCTTCAAACTCACAGTGAGCCCCTGCCTCAGTCTCCTGCGTGCTGGAATTACAGGCTTGTGCCACCTTGCCCAGCTGAAAATATATTTAACATATCTTCCTGCAGTATGCCATTTTTTTTTTTACTATTAGAAGGAAGGAGTAAGAGGAAATGTCAAGTAGACTTTTGAATTTTTGACACAATCCAAAATTTTCCAAATGTATGTGAATTATTTCAAAGAAATTATTAACAATTGATTTTTATGTTTATAGATTTGTGATGTTGAAGTTATATTTTAAAATATAGCCCTATCTGTATTTAAGTACAAGTTGCTGATTAAAATTGAATCATTGAGGGCAATTATAATATAATTAAACTGTAAATATTTTCTATGCTCCTATTGTTTCCTCTAAGCACTTTGAATTATAGTGGCATTAAAATGTATGTATATAAATGCTTAAATGCTTAAAGTATCTATGAAAGCATTTGAAATGTTTAGAACTAGATGCCAAAATTTTCTTATAAATGGCCATTTCAGTAAGCTAAATAGTAGCCAACTAATAGCAGCATAACAAAATGCTGTTGACTGCTTAGAAAAGATGTACCCGGGAAAAGTTTGTTGCACCAAGCTCTACATTTGTGAAACATTAATTTTTGATGCATTGGTAGTAACATAATATATTCATGTAGTCTTCCAAGATGTGCCACATTTTGGAATCGTTCCTAAGTATCAGATATGTCATTAAAAAAGTAAAGAGTGACCACAACTGTTTGAAAGGAATTATCAATACTACACTTCTAAATCAAATTCTATTGCTCAACATTCAAGGTGTGAATGTCAAGCAGTTTTGTTGCTAATTTTCCCAAGAGATTCTAAGTAGTTCTGAGTATTGCCAGTCTCCCTCAGCAGAGATAAGACAGCACACCAATTTAATTCCATAATGAAAACAGCGAGTCTTTTATAACTTAAATAATAAATGGTTGCAAGTTGGGATCACACACTACCACCAAACTATTGTTCTTTTAAACAAGCACTGAGTTTCAGGTTTTCCTATTACATTAATTACCTTGTGATAAAATAGTATTGTTCAGAATCTTGCCTCTCCCTGGCTTCGAACTCACAGTGATCCCTCGCCTCAGTCTCCTGAGTGCTGGAATTACAGGCTTGGGCCTTCTTTATCAGCTATCATTTTCTCCCCAAGAGCAAGAGGACAACAAGCAACTTTTGAATTCTCTGGCAATAGGGTTCTTGGTTGCTCAGCTCTTGTCATGATTATTCAACATTCCTCTTGAGGTACGTCATCAAGCATACAGCCTCTTCATTAGTGCGGATAAAACACAAAAGCCACTCTGGATGTTGAAGGACTTTTTCTCTAAGGAGTGTTGCTGCACATATTTCAGTCTTTGCAATGATAGTGGTGTAATATTAATAAGATAGATGTAGCTTGTTTAAATGTACATGACTATGCTGTGGACTTTTCTCAAGTTACCTCACTTAATCTTTACAACAACTTAGAGAAGTAAGGGGTGGTCTTACTTTATTTTTCCCTTGGCATTATAGAACTTTAGAGAAGTTTAAAATCCTTCTACACATCGCAATTTCAAAGAATAGTTGAACTAGGGATACAAGCAGATCTGGTAAAAACTATCTGACTACAGGTAAAAAGTTTCATATTTCATAACTGTTACAGATTGAGAAATGAAAACAAGACATAAACTTCTTTCAATAATAGCTTCCCTCCTAACAAGGAGTTACTGTCCTGCAAAAGGAATGGTGATAATCTATGCTGCATGTCTGGCAGCTTAGTTCAAGTTAAAATTCAAAACAGACTTTGGGAAGGCTGACCAGCTGATGATTCTTTCAAGGGTCAATGAGTTTAAACTCATATGTGTGGTGACTATTGGACAAGGAGCCTAAGAGAAATAGAAAAGGTCTCGGGGGTGTTAAATGGATAAAGCCCAAAATATCATTCGAAATCCAAGAGTTCATGGGTATAATTTCATAATAGGTTTTGTGAGACTCCATATAGGATAAAACTTAGGGCTATGGTTCATAGGGAATTAAATTTTGAGAGGCTAGAAGTTGGGTGTAGTGATAACCGCCTCGAATTCCACCACTCTGAGAGACCGAGGCAAGGACTGTCAGTCCCATCCCAGGCTGGGCCACTTAGTGATTTAATAAGAATCTGTCTCAAAAAAAAAAAGAAAGAAAGAAAGGAAAGGAAAGGAAAGGAAAGGAAAGGAAAGGAAAGGAAACGATCCTAAGAAGTAGCTCAGTGTGAAAACCCTGGGGGTTCAGTAGCCAGTCATTAAAAAAAAAAACAAAAGAAGAGATGAAGAAGAAGGGGAAGGAGAGAATTAGGGGGAGGGAGAGCTACCATTCTTCCCTTCAGAATTTGTCAGTGTCGTGGTTACTGGAATACTGCAGATTTTAGATGGTAAAAAGGCACCTCTGACATTTTCAAAGGGCATTAGAAAATTAAGCACTGGCAAGTCATGGAACAAAATTTCCTTATGGTGAGCACTTTCTTCTTTAGGACTCACTCTTACACAAATAAGGAATTTTTCTGTAAATATAAAGGAAGGACTGACAAAGGCTTTGAAGCTCATTGGTCCTGGAATTACTTGTTTTTAAGCCCAGTTGACAAAAGCTAAATGCTCATTAGTTGGCCACCAATACTGGGCATCCAACATGAACACACACATGACTGCTATGCCTGATTTGTTAAAACTTTTACACTCTTTGTGACTACATTCTACAAGTCTTTTCTATTTGATATTTTTCTGGACCCTAAATGTCCCCAGCTTCTTGCTTTGTACACTACCTTCTCAGAATAAAACTCCCTCTCATATCTGTCTTGCGATTTTACATTTTATTACCTCCTCAAACCAAGTCAACTTCCAATTTTCTTGCATAGTCTCTCCCTCTGTACTTCCCCTGTGTCCTATGCAGAGAACACACAAGCACTTCTGAATAGACAATGATGATATTGATCAAGTTTTGAAAATTGATTCACACATACACAGGCACACACACACACACACACACATTGTGTTACTACCTTGTCAGGAGAAAAAGATGCCAACTGAAATAAGATTGCCTTTATTGGCCTAAATCTTCCTTATTTTACTAACAATTCCAGACATCTTCCTTATTTTACTAACAATTCCAGAATGTCTTTGTTCCCTATCCCAAGTACACTTTTTAAAATAATTACAAATTACTAAATCAAACAGGACTGAAAACTAATACAGAAAGAAATGTGAACAAAATCTGCCGAACTATCCATACTAGCCTATATAAAAACATTTCTTGGTGAAAAAAAGTCGACTTCGATATCTCAAATGCCTTCATCGCACCATTACCTTTTTGTAACCTACACACGTGCAGGGTGTCTTACCCACTTTGAATTCTCAAAGAACAAAATTTTGCTGGGTGGTAAAAGGTGCATGTGTGAAGAAAAATGAGCTCTGTCAGACTTCTCCGCCTGTGACTGAGTCATACATTTTGCCTATATCTATACCCAGACAAAACAGGATGGGAGAATGATTTGTCATTGCCCGTTCTAAACTGTTTAAATTCAGACACGCCTTTCAAGTTTTGGGAAAACAGCTACTTTCTGTTTTATAATTGTGATCTTGTAATCAAGTCTAAGCAAGGCCTGGGTAAAATGGTAACATTTGATTTATTTTGGGAAACATTGCCATTTCGATAGGTTTCCGATTTCTAAATTTTTTATCATGTTTTGATTAAATTTAGTCATGGTTTCCACCATTGGTTATCCCATAGTAATCATACAATGTTACTATCAAAAAGAAAATCTGTGTGGATGATTCCCGTGATAATTCCTAACTTGCACGACTCTGGTTTCATTTCCTTTGGAACGTCAGTTTTAAACCTACAGTAGTGAGCCCAAATGACAGTTTTATAGGAGACTCATTCAAAATTAGGAGTAAATTGCAGGGGAAGATCGCACAGGTAACTCTGGATTCTTCATTACCTCCACATTTCAGCAAAATGCTTATCCTAGGTCTCAAAATGATCTTGAAATCATTTGTTCATGTCTTAACAACCGCAGAAACTACAGCAGTAATGCCAGGGGTTAGCCGAAATCATGAATTATGTCTTAGTTCAAAAATATCTCTGCAGTTTTTGGCTAAAATCCAACTTTCTAAGGTTTAGATTGGTGAAAAATTGTAATGTAGATTAACAATATTTTCTTCTTTTTAACATAACTATACTGAACATTCTGTTTCAATATGGCTTTTTCTTTAATTTTAGCTATAAGTTCCATAGTAATAAAATCTGAAATGCTCCAGGGAAGGAAAAAGCAAACCGAAAGGAAGAAAAAAACATTTTACCCCAATTCATGGGATGTGGTATTTTTGTCCAGTATGATATTGAAATAATGAAGCATTCTGAGCATGTCCCTAATAACTAACACTATGCAGTCTGTATTATGTACAATCTAGTTGTACATTAATTACTGGTTTCCTGCTTGCATTCTAAGGAGTTTGCATTTGTACTTTGGTTGTTTTTGTGCCTCTCAGACATTCGTAACTGTGCCTTCCAAAGGTTTTGTTGCTGTGTTCATCAGTGCATTTCATTACTATTATTCATTACCAGTGAATTCAGATTCCCCACTTACTATTGGAGACTCAGAAAACCATTTTAGGTTCTATTTCACTGATCAGACATCTAAATCCATTGATGTTATAAATATAATCAAGTAATTTAAACAGCTTTTGCCATACTTTAAAATTGAGGGTTTTTTACTCAAAGTCTCAGGGTTTTCATTTGTATAAAAAGACAATTTAATTGGAAGGTGTTTACAATAGTTCTTATTGTAAAATCTGAAATTCTCGGCTAAGGTGTTATTTAAAGTATTATATCAAGCGTAGTGCATTTCATCTAAACTTTACAATATAGGTATAAAATTTTCACAATATTCTCATGACACTGTTCAATTTCCATTTTATTTGTCATCATAGCATTGCTATTCCTCTTCATTCATAATTTGAAGATTTTGCCTTGTTTCTTATTGTCTTAACCAATGCTGTGAGCTCATTTATTTTATAAAATTTTTAAATCAGCTTTTGTGTTATTAATCATATTTTATTATTTATTTCCCTTATCTTCACTTTATATTTTATTTTTATGTTTTTTTCCTTTTTACTGTTTCAGGTTTACTTTGTTGTATATTTCATTGCAGTTTCTGTGAGGCTAATTTATTAGAGTTCCTGTGACAATTTATCTGGATTATCAACTTGATTGAGTTTAGAGATTCATACAAGCTTAGTATGGCACATTCCTGGCTGTGTCTGTGTGCATTACACAGACAGGACCTTGGGAAATATATGTGTTCATCTCCACCTCTTCCCCTCTTCTTAGTTTCCTGGATTTCACAACTTGAACAGCTTTCGCCTCCCATGCCTTTCGTCATTATGTTTCTGCTCTGAGCCAGTAAACCATGCACTGAACCTTCTGAAAGTGTGAAACAAAATTAATCTATTCTTTAAATTCAGAGTATCAACATATTGTCCTAGCAGAAAAAAGGTGAAAAATATAATCTCTTATTATTTCTAGTTTGTTATTTTATTATTTGAGATTATATTATTATGTTCTATACTGAACATTAACATACAGTAGTATCAATATGTATTATACTTTATTAAATAATAGAATGCTATTTTATTTTAGAACAAATATTTTATAGGTAGTTTAAACTGTTCATCAGCTTTATATATTTAGAAATTTTCTTTATATGATATTCTTTGACTCATACAATACCCAGAAATAGTTTTTTGAGTTGCTAATTTTATGGGAACTTTTGACAATGTTTAATTTCTATTTATACTGTTTTTATATTGCACTCTAAGCTATCAACTATGTCACATTTGTTTAAATTTACTTTAATGCCCTATTGTAGCTATGACATGATTACCTATTTCATTCTAGGGAGCAAAAATTGCTCTCTAAAACGCAAGGGTTATAGATCAGTGGTAGAGCATTCACTGGAATATGGTAGGCCCTGGGTTCTACTCACAGCACAATAATCATAAAAACAGTAAGTCAAATTTTATATAAAATAGGTAGAAAAATTATGATCATCAGAAGATTAGATAAAATGTATTTTAAAAAAGAAACTGACATTTTCAGTCATGCTGGATTAAAAAGTCCAAAAGACATACACATTTGGGCCAAGCCTTCTATTTTCCCCTACACAAGTGCTTCCTAGAGAACTTCCTAAATGAACTTTAAGTCATTATAATCATCATAATCTTGTTCTTAAAGCATACTGTCTGCCTCTAACAACCTGCTGATTCCTCTGTATTAAAACATTCAGGGGAAGTTACCTGTCTACATGACTTCAATTTACACACACCTCAATCAGGAAAATTTCAAGGGGTGAACCTATGGGCTATAAGCATTCAAAGCATTAAGACCATCAAATCAATATGTCAGCTTTCTACACTGATCAGTATAAATAAACATAAGGAATATTAGGCAAGTTTGTGTGAACAAATTTTTAATAATAAATGCCTTTATCTTCTTAATCATAATGCACAACTACTATTCTAAATTGTTTATGTATTTTAGGGTTTTTTTAAAAATTACCTCCTTATAAGGCCATAGAATACTTCTTTACATTTACATTTTTAAATACATGTTTTAAATCTTGGCAACCAAAACCAACATAATTATAAAGCTAACAAAACTTGGATGGTGGAAAAAGGATGAGAATTTGAAACAAACACGATTCTCTAATTTTATCTTTTATACTATAAATTCAGTGTGTTATGTCAGAAAAAATGAAGAAAAAATTTCAAATCCTATGCCAAGCACTTGACATTTTTAAAATTAGTGATCAAGTAAAAAAACAAAACAAAATAAAACAAAACAGAATCTAATATTGAGAGATGGAGAAAAGGGGAGAGACAGTGTTTAGTCTCCTAGTTCATTACTGTTCTTACTGTTACGTTAATAGATATTATTACAAGTTGTTAATTCTAGTAATTGGATAGATATAATGCCTGTATTTATCAAAAAGTGAAGGTGATTATTTAAGAAATAATACTACAAATGAAAAATAGAAAGATTTGAAGATGTCAGTATGGAAGAGATATGTGCGTTTCTAAACTATATGTGATTGAAAGTATTTAAACATGGACATGACAGAATAACTTAAAATCTATTCTATATTCAAGCAAAAGATAGATAAATTGGATATATAATTACATTGAAAATATTATTACAAAACATTTATAAGTAAGACAATAGTACATACGATTATACCTACTATAAATTTCAATTATGTAAAGATAGTAAATATTCATATAGTTTTTAAAATCAATACTTGGAAAATATATACAAATAGATACACCAAATTAATAGTTATGATTGCATTTTATATTTTATTGAAGTTGATTTATATAAATTTTTGAGTGCTACAGTCGTGATTATATAATAAAATTGTACTAGTAAAAAGCATTGAAATTGTAGATAACTTAGATGGCATGATATGGCACTGAACCACTTTACTATAAACTTACAGTATTACTGTGACCTCTGTGTAGCTGCAAGAATTCTCTGTGCATTGCTCATTGCTCCAATTACTGCATGCAGCCTTGGTTCTCCTCCTTTACATATAGAATAGAAACTTTTTTCCTTAAGTATATTTGTAGTGACTTGTAATGACTTAACAGTGTGAGATAGCCAAGTGGATGGATGAACTAGCAACGAGAGTGATGGCTATAGGAACACTCTCATATTTTATTTTCATATTCTCAGTGTAAAATTATTTATTTGAATATAAATTTCATTATCTGGGTAAAAATTTATGAAAAATTAATTCCAGATTGTTTGGGTTCAGGATTAAAATCAGAAATTTCTGTTTTGGGTCTTCTATCAGTTTATAACTTTGTTGCTTATTTTTAATCTAGAGTTATTTAAAATGGATAATAGTTCTTCATTATCATCACTCATTTCAACAGAGCAGCAACAGAAATATGTGCTTATGTTTATATTTCAGAATTCTAGTAAGTACAGCACTTTCTGTCCACCCTATCCATAATAAAATCCTTCTTAGTACAGCACTATATAATGGTATTTACTTCCTCAATTAATTTCATTGTGAAAGCACTAGAAACTGTGAAGTCATTCGGAATATCTTTAACAGACAGCAAGCTTCATTCATGACCAGAATGAGAAAAAAGGAAAATATCATATGGGCTAATCTGATAGTGATGATTTGGGGTTTATTTCCATTTCTCTTCAGAGTTTGGATTAAAACTGAAAACAAAAGAAAACTCAAGATGCTTAATTTTTCTGTTCTGAGTAGGTTAGGTTATGCAAATCAAGTTTTTTACTGATAGTAATACCATCCATAGGACCATAGTGGTCCTAATGCAGAATCCTGGAAGCCTTCAGTCCAAAGAGCCTGCTGTACTGTCATTTTCCTCTCATTGTCTATCAATGAAGAAAGAGCAAGGGGTCGGTCTATTGCAAGTCATTGTTAACTTCCCTTCAGAGATCCAAAATGCGACCCAACTCAGTAGCTCCCAGTATTCAGATGATAGTAGTGATAGAAAAGTAATAATAATGATGATCTGTGTTAAATGTCACATTTATGATCAAAAAGAGGGACTTGAGACATTTTTCTTTGTTATAAAGTAGTCAACTCAGTAGCAGACTATTGAACAGTTTCTTTAAATGCAAGAACTCAACATATTACTCATAAAACATGGCAACAAACCCCTTAGTTTCATAAGCACGATGTGACAGGAAGAGTAACTTCTTATTCATTTTATAAATGAAATATAAGTAACATATTATAAATTTGTTCTGTTTTATGGATGTGACAGCTAATAGATGCATACATTGGCAATTTGCTTAGTAAGTTATTATTTGCTGTCACTTTTAAATTAGAATCTGATTTCCATTGTCTTTAATCTGTTTACAGCAGAGATGACAAATTTCTTGCCCTTAAGCAAAATCTTTATCATAAGCCAATTTTTAGCAAACCTGTGTTATGAAGAGAGAAGGAAACCATAATTAGAATCATTTAACTTTACAGAGTGCAAGATATCATGTACTCTGAAAACAATGAAAAATATTTTAAGTGGCTAGTATTTCCACATTTGCCTTCCTTCAAATATTCCCAGTGTTTATATTTACCATAACTATCAAATTATTTTGCCATTAATGTTTTATCTATTCCATGGAACAACTGAGTAGATTTAAATTCTGTTTATGTATGCCACTGAACATGTAATCCAGGGTAGCATGTAGCCAAATATTTCTAGTCATCCGTAAAGCCAGGAGAATCCTCACACAGGCACATGTGTAGCTCCATCTATTAAAGAGACTGTAGAAAAAGTTTTACTGGTATATATATCCTGATATACTCTAATATATATATTCTAATATACTCTAATTACATATATATATATATATATATATATATATATATATAGAGAGAGAGAGAGAGAGAGAGAGAATACTTTATATATATATAGAGAGAGAGTAACTCTAGGACTTAAGAAGTGGTGGAGGGATATGGTAGAAATGAAAATGTCACAGTCTGAACTTCCTTTTGAAGGGGGAGGAAAAACACTTTTGATTATATATGTTATACCTTTGCATCAGCTTCTGCTTGGACTATAACTGAAAGTGTGTTTGAATGATATTCAGTAAAACTTAGTTTAAATTATTTCTGGCTATACTTTCAGTTAAATGAGGTTGTAAGCTCATGCAAATTTTAGATTAATATGGTTAAGTAAGATATTTGTCAAAAGTGAAAGTTACTCCCTATTAAACAACACTTTCAGGTTTAAAATACATATAACCTCAGTTGAGCTAATCCTTTATTTTACTTTTCATTCTTATTTCACGGAGTCCATTTAAAAAAAAACTCCTCGATTTTGAATTCAATTTCAGCCATTTATTCTCCTAAGATTTTAAAATCAAGATGCATTATGTAATCATATGGGTGTAATCATCTCAATGTCTTTAGGATAGACACCTCCTCACCTCCCAAATGCAACATCAGTAGAATTTGTCCTTAGTTCTTAGTCATAACAGCCAAATATTATAATAATCAAAATTTATTGGAAATAACTATGTGCCAGAAATATTCTAAGCACTTTGCATGCACAAATTTATTCTTCAGTACATATCTGTATTGTAGGTACTATTATATTCACAAAATTAGAAACAAAAATTTAGCAGAGAAAGACAATGAACTTTTATCAAAATAACCCACATGGGAATTGTAGAAATTATAACTAGACAGTTTTGGAGCTCCAGTGGCGCAATCGGTTAGCGCGCGGTACTTATGTAACTAGATAGTTTTACACCAGAGACTTTTGCATAAATCTTAAGTGTACAGTTTTTATATTTAAAAATGTTGATGCTACTTGGAATGGTGACTGTAAAAGTGGTTATTGGTCATTATTTATGTTTCAAATGGATGCCAAGGAAGGCTTTAATGAACATAAACTTTGGAAAACAAATACAATTTTGAGGGGGAAATATAGCAAACAACTGAGAAACAAAAGACCTTTGGTTCATAGTTTTCTTTAGAAGAAAATGCATGAGCGCTCTCCTTTGTTGCTAGGCAAATGGCACTGGAGTCTGGAGGTGTAAGGACAGAATGCTCCCTCTAACTAGATATGTATATTAGATATGTACATTCATGAGAATACTTTTGTAGTTTTGGAGAATTTGGTTGCAAATAGAATGTTTCAAATCATATAAATAAAGACAGCTCATTACCTTGAGAATTTTGAGGCAGGGGGAGGGGAAATGCATTTGAAAACAATAATGATAGAAGTTAGGCAGCTAGTGATTCTTTTCCTACACTATTTAGGAGCTAATGGTGTTATAATCTGAATCAGTGAGAGAGTGAGAAAGAATAATAACATTGTCTTGAGAAATTGACCATGGGTCTGCTATAATCTACTAGGATTAAAACTATTTTAGAAATGGAATTTTTGACAATTGACTTATATAGAGTTGATTTTATATTCACAACTGAGCTTTAGTCAATATCAAATTTGAAATCTCAGCATCATCCAATTGATTTGTTGATTTTAGACAAAAAGGAATCTCATGGAAGATGTGTCAGCAACACGCAGCTATTGAAAAGACTACTTTTTCAGTAATCCATGCTTTTGATATAAGAATCAATTCATTAGGTCAAAAGGAAGATTTATATGGGGCAGCACTAAATACATAGCATCCTTTTGGAGTCTGTCTCCCTCTTTTAATTACACATAAAAGCATTTAATTTAATCCTGAAAGATTCATCATATTTCTAATATATTTATGGGGAGAGAAACAAATAGAGAACTGCTAAAATTAGAACATGACGCAGTTCTGAAATGTAAGCTTCACTCTCTAATTTTTGAATGTCCAAGATTATGAACAGTTACAAATGACAGCACTATCCTCCAATAGCATAGTCTACTAGGAAGAGCAGAAAAATATATTAAGAATCACTTTTTTTTCCTGATTAAGCATTATTTGTCAAAGTTCATTTGTTTATGTGTTTTTTTTATAGTGCTGCAGATAGAACCCAGGCCTTGCACTTTCTAGGCGAGCTCTCTTTCATTAAGATATATATCCAGCTTGACACTGAATATATATACTACCAAGTGAAATTTAAAATAAAAACTCCTGATTAAAAAAAATTACACAGATTATATCAGATTCTACCTTGCTAATCAGTCCATTGTCTCTTCTAAATTTGTTTTCAACCTAGCAACAAATGTATTCCCTGTTATGAATCACCAAGTAGACATAATCCTGGACTGTGATTTATTTAATATAACTGGTTAACTGGCTATATTAGATAAAGGGAAATGCAAATTTTCCATATCTGATAATTTAGATTAATTTTGGAGGGTTACTGTCACTGTCAATTTGTGTCCTTTATAAAATGGTTATAGCTTTTGTCTATCTTTAAGATAATTTTCTTTATGAATTCTTTGGAAGTCTAAATATTAAGAAAATATTTTTCATACATCTGTGTAGTTTTAATGAAGTACAAAGTAATCTGTATCCTCTAGTTTAATGTAAATTATTATTAATTCATATTAATGATGAGACATTCTGATACCACAAGTAATAAATAAAGATGGCTTATAATTACTATGTGGTGGTGGTTGGAAAATATTTCAATTATTTTTCCGCTATAATGAAGTAGACATATTTAATTTCCAGAAAATCACTTTAATAGGTAAAATGATAGAAACACTTGATAGAGTGAAACATTACAACTTTATTAAGAAAATAAAAGGATGAATATACAGATATAATCTTTCTCAATAAAGATTTTTTTCTGGTTTAATATTATATATATTGCACTAGAAAAAGAGATTTATACAGTGGTAGTGTTAATTATACTGCTGCCCTTTATAGTCACCATCTTTTAATTAAACAAGAAGCATTGAACTCATCCCATAAAGATGTGTAATATTTCTAAGGTATTTATTTCAAAAATGAGGAAGTCTAGTAATTGCTCTGTACTGAGATTTGGACTTGTACATACATCAGCCTCAACACCAAAGAATGTTCTCATTAGGCTTTATTTACAAGAGTTTTAAAATATGAAATAGTGATGTGTTATCATAAAATTTTAAGACCTGTATAAAAAAAACTAGAAAACATTACAGAGAAATTGAAGATTTTAACTTTTTTTTTTTTTTTTTTTTTTTTTTTTTGTACAGAGGATCAAACTCAGTTCCTCACACTTTCCAGGCAGGCGCTTATGCCACTGAGCCAAATCCCCAGTCCTTAAGGAACATTTTAAGGTGAAACACTTGAAGATAACAATTTTCCAAAAACAGATCTAGTAATCTATATTAATAAAAATTTCAGTTTTTTAATTGAGAGGCTTTTCTAAAATTGATATGAAAACCCAAAAGACTCAAAACCATTAAAACAAGTTTGAATCGGGATTTTGTCTCCCTAGTGTAAGAAGCTGAAAGAGTAAATAAGATGCTATAAATATATATTAATTCTGGAAATAATGCCATGTCAGCCCTCCAAAGGTTTTCTTCCTTTTCATTAAACTTTATTATCATTAAAAAAGAAATTTGTTGTATAGAACACTAATCATCATAAGGATAATACAGATATTCTGCATATTTTAGCAGTTTCTTGTAGATTGCAAACTTGCCATTTTCTAATATTTCTCAGTTTCATTAGTAAATGCTATCCAACTTATCATTATGAATTTCTATTTCTGTGAAAGATTGAGAAGGCATTAACAGAAATGAAACACTGCAGAGTCCCAGGCGTCTAGCTCTTAACAGAAGCCTAGTGGACCAGTTACAGAGTACAGAGAGAAGTAAGTAAAGTGGGTGAGTATGGGTACTAGAGAAGGCAGATGTGGAAAAAGAGACTTGGATAACCTAGAGGTTAACAGAAGATACAGAAGACAGTAGTATCCTGCTTTATCTATACATATTCAATTAAAAATTTTGTTAGTAACAATATAATTCAGAGGCTGAAATACTGTTTCATTTACCCGAAGAGTCTTATATGCAAAGCACCATGCTAGATCTGTGTGGATTGTTGCGTTCCAGAATTAGAAGGGAACGTAACAGAGAGGCACCTGGGTTCTAGTCATAGTTTCTATATCTTTTGGTGAGATTAAAATATTCCTCCTGGGATAGAAGAAGGTATTCAACCACAAATCAAGCAGAATCTCACTGCTCAAAAGTTCTACAGGAAATCTAGATCAAAGTCTCTCAAGCTTCCTAAAGCATGCCAGACATTGGTTAAAATGTGGATTTATCAGGGCTCTAATTAACAAGACTCCCATTCATTAGGTCTCATAGACACACATTCAGCATTTTAGCAAGCACCTCAAGTCATCAAAGGTCGATGAACTTAAATCAATTACATATGTTTGAAGTGTTCAAAAAATGGGAAGGCAGAGAGATGTGGGAAAAGGATGAGAAAGACTAGAATGTGGGAGAGAAGATGGAGGAGAGATAGAAGAAAGCAAAAATGGAAAGACAAGAAATTGCATGCATCCTGAGTTAGACTGAAAGGCAAAAGTTATCATTAGATTCTCAAAGAGCACAAGAAATTGTCTCTTCTCAACTTAAATGTCACTTTTCATATTTTGAGTATATTTTTACTGAGTGATATTTCAAACTTTTAAGGAACAGCAATAGATCAGACAAAGTTAATCCCAACTGGAAAGGATATCATTCAGCTACACCATGTTGTTAAGTGCAGATAAATGGTGAATCGCATTAACTACTAACTTTGTACTTTAAATGGCAGAATCATGCACAGCTATTGAAATTGTTACAAGATTTAGGAAGAAATAAAAGTAACTTCTTTCAATTAGCAATTGTTTATATCAGATAAAAATGAACTTTTTCTACATAGAAATTAATAAATGCCTTTAAAAGAAGTTCTATGTATAAATTATTGGTAAAAAAATTCCATAAACATTATGAAAATGAATAATTTGTAGCTTTGAATGCTATAATATTTAGGAATGATATGTAGGCTAAGGACCTGTGGAACTGTTTCATTTTAGTTCCAAATATTAGGAACTTTCTTTGTGTGGAAAATGCAGTATGTAAACATGTAGATGCACTCTGTAAGTGCATAGCTAGAATCTATCATTAAGAAGACGTATTTTCTATTTTCTTGATAGAACATAGATGAAACTACCAGTATGTAGGAATGCATCTTTGCTGCTGACTAGTAATCTAACCTGACTATATCAAAGGAAATACTACTTCTGTATGTGCAAAAACAAACTCTCAAGTGAAGTAGAAAATGGCTCGTAACTCAAAAGAGAGCATGACCTTCCACTTTGACCACTCAAATTTTACTGAGATATTATATATTCACATACATATTTATATATCACATGTATCATATCTGATACATATCAGGCAAATGAGGCTATAATTCATTGTCTCTGGTGGTTTTTGTTACTGTTTACAGCAAATGCTCAACAGAGGACAAATTATAATTTCAGACTGTATCAAGAATTCCAGCAGGCAGAGGCATCTGAGTCAGATAAATTGAGCACACATTTGAAAGAAAGTCTTTTATTCTAGACACGGCTGACTTCATTGCTAGCTGGGATGTTGGGCAATATATACAGAGACTGAATAAGATGAAGTGCTGACCAGGACAAATGCATTTCTATGTACGAAGCAAGATAGATTATCAGGAGGCAATAGAAGTTCTCTTAGGTTTTAGTAATTGTTAATTTGGTATCACATAACTGTAGTAATTAACATACCTGTGCCAATTTGTTTTCTTTAGACCTGTTAAGTTACACAACTGTTTTACCATTACTTTTGTGTTATTTTAAGTAGGTTTTAAAATAAGTAAATGTGTGTTTGATCTTTCCAATACACCAACCTATCAGTTCTGTGAAATGTGAGTCCACATCTTCACAGAAATGTAATAAAGAGCACTTCATCTAGTTAGTGCTTAATGACTGTTTATTGAAGGAATGAATACTTGCTTAGTTTTAGGCAGCTTGGGAAATTAAAAACAAGGAGAAAAACAAATGGAGCCTGAAAACTGGGTGTAGATAACAAATTTATCACTGAATTTTGCTTAGCGCTTTCTGACAAGATCAGGAAAGAAAAAAAAAAGGAATTATTTTGGCTTTGTTTTGACTGTCCAAGAAAAGGAGTGCCCAGGATAAGAGATTTATCTGATGTTGAATTTAAGAATGTGTGAAGTTGAAATATAATTGAACATACACAGTTTTCAAAAGCGGCAAGGACAATCTCCATGTTTCTTTTACTAGCCCTCAGTTACAAGCACAATGTGAAAGTAAATATTTACTCAGTGAGGATTTTACATTGAGTCTCCAAAAGGCAGAAATTCTGCATGATCTTTACTATTCTAGGACTCAGCAAAATGCCCACAAAAGTGTTTCTCTCTCTCTCTCTCTCTCTCTCTCTCTCTCTCTCTCTCTCTTCCTCTCTGTTTAGAAAGAAAATTTGTCTATTGGTCTACTGCAACTTTTACACAGAAAACGTCCCATGGGAGTTGTGCCAGAGTGTGTGTGTGTGTGTGTGTGTGTGTGTGTGTGCTCCCCGCCTACCACGGTCCCAGTGCACTGGATCCCTCAGGCTGAGCACAAGTCCTCCTTTATAGGATTCTCCAATGTGTGTCCAGAGCTAACGTGGCTTTAGAGCTCTCAGAATGACAGCTTATTTTCCCACGGAGACCCTGCTGCTTGCTTCAGGGATTTTAGTGTTCAGTTTCTATTTGGTTTCATCTAAATGTAAAGTTTTGAAGTGGATTTTAACGATTTGGGTCTCTTAAGTAGCTAGATTCTCAACAGAAGGGAATTTCATGGGAAGAATGTCTAGAATGCCCCCTCCTGTAGCTTTATTTTTTTGTTCTTTTTACACACGCAGATGAAGAAGGGCTATAGGAAAGTGGATGGGGAGGACTGAGAGGGTCTTAGATCCTGATGGCAGACCTACCTCCACTGGCATTACTCTGCAGTGTCCCTGATCTCCCTGTCACCAATGGCTGGCATATGATGGCAGAATATACTACTTGCCCAATTAATTTTAATGTATTATCCTTTTAGGCTAAAGAGATGATTTTTTAAAAAACATAATATTGTCAATATAGGACAAATTCACTTATAATTTTGGAGTGTTAAGCAGTAGCTTTTTAAAAGATAAAACCATGTTTTTGCTGTGTCAACCAAAATATTATTTGTAATGCTTACTTCAGTAATAGATTTTTTTATTTCTAAAAGATGATTTACACAGTTTATAAATAATTTTAGAGAAGTTTTTCACTCCATTGGGAATGGCCTTCTCATCTTCCAAAACTTGGTCCTTTAATTCTCATCACCTGGTTTCAGAGATATTTTCTTCCTTCAACTGCAAACCCTGTCTTTTGGAACAAAGACATTGGAGAGTGGCTGTTATGGGCTGAACTGATTTCCCCAAAAATGTCCTACACTGGAGACTGAACCCCTACTCTATTAGAATATGAAAGCATTTGGAAATAAGACTCTTAAAGAGATAAAAGAAAGTTGGGTAGATAGGTCCTAATACATGCAATTTGGGAAAGTAATGTAAAACATAAGGCAATAATATGTTAGTAAAAGTAACATATAGTGACCATTGTACTAGCAATTGCAAATTAATACACTATACCTTTCTGTCTCTTCAAAATAGTTTTATTTTATTTTATTTTATTTTATTTTATTTTATTTTATTTTATTTTAATTTTAGTTTAGTTTGAGACAGAGTCTCACTATGCAGTTCAGGCCAGCCTTGAGCTCACTTTGTAGCCCAGACTGGTCTTGAACTTGTGACAATCTTCCTGCCTCAGCCTCCCAAGTGCTGGAATTACAGGCATGAGCCACCATGCCTGGCCAAAACAGTTTTAAACAAGATATCACTATCATTTTTTTTTAAATGAAAAGGTACTATATTATGATTTTAAACCTTCAGTCAAAATTATCACTAAGAATGGCATGCTTTTTTATATAGAATGATACCTTCAATTGGTTTTATAATGTTCACAGACTGGCATCCCTGGGAAACTTCTTTCTTCTGTAATTTAAGAGTTTAGTACTTCAGTTGAATACTTTATCTAATCTATTGGTTATTTTCTATTTTCGTATGAGTAGGAAGCAAAACCTCAGATATGGTTTAGTAAATGAAATTTAACCAATCCAGTAAGAACTTAGGAGATGCCTACAAAGTGTTTAGAGAATGTCAGGCTGAGATAGATAAGAGTTTTAAAAGCTTAACGCATAACTTAAAAAACTCTCAAGAAAAATTCTCAAGAAAATTTAAAACTGTACTTAGTGATTGATGAAGGTGATAAGATTCTAAGTATAGCAACAGTGATAAAGAACTGAAAAAATTCAATTGATTCCCCTGGAAGGCAGGAACATATTAAGAAATGTCAAGTTGGTGGGGTTCCTAGAGGAAACAAGATGTATAATTTTTGAACAGTAGGTTATGACAGCTGCAGAAGTGGTGATTTTGACAGCACATTTGTAGTGGTTGTGAGTCACAACAGGTCAATTAGCTTTAACAAAATGTTTTGTCCCTTAGTAACTTAACCACTGAATATTTATGCAGTCATAATTTTAAACATTTGGGTCTATTTTGTTGCCTTTAAAATATTTAGCAAGAATTAACTTTTAAATTATTAAAATAATGCTCAGGTGTTCACTGGCTTGCATTTCTCCAACTGAAGAAATACTTTGTGATTCAAAATAATTAATGATAAGGCTAATATACTCCAGTAACTAGATTTTGAAGGGAATATTTTTACATTTCTATGAGAAAAATATGGATCACTGCTAAGAATAGTCAGACCTCTAGAAGCTATTATATGATTCTAGAACTGGGCAGGAAGACATAAGGTAGCTCTAAGGCATCTTGTGTTGCCAGAAAATAAAGCACCATTTATGAAGTAGGGGTGTGTCAAAAACCACAGGAGATAACGATGGTGAAAATTGTTGCCACTTGGACAACAACATAAATATCATAAATGAAAACACAATATGAACACTTTATTAGATTACATTTCAGAACTAAAATAAATACTTATGAATGCATACATATATATATGAACAACTACAAATACATATAAGTAAATAAGTACATAAATGGGGTTGAAGTTATAACTCTTCATTACTTAAAAATTCAAATTTATGTTTACAGGAAGAAAAAAGGGATAGAGAAATCACCATTTGAACTCCAAAATAATCCCTCTTTTAGCTAAATTGTACCAATAGATATTAAGGTTGGCAAGTAAAACTTTAAACAGAAACAGGAAACTTGAATAGTCTGAAAGTATCCTTCCAAGAATAAATAAATAAATAATAAATAAAAGTATCTTCCCCTTCAAATGCATTATTAGAGAGGGTCAAATACCCATACAGCACTGAATCTTGAGGGACACTACATAATGAAGTAATCAAGTTCAGTGTTGTGCAAATACTTAGTGATACAATGTACCTTCTGATATGATGCACTGAGAAGGATACATATTTGTCATCTCTCAACAATACAAAAAAAATCAAATCCTTAAAAAAAAAATAAATCAGGCTCTAAGTGTATAAGTGCCTGTGAATCCGCTGGCTATTACCACTCTACAGTGTCAACCCTATAAAAGAGAAGGGAAGACAGGAACTGTCCATGAGCAAAGGACTCTAGGGACACATAAGGACTACCGATACAGACGTACAGATGGAATCCTAAAAGAGCAAATAGTATGCATTAGTGGAGAGGAAGTAAAAATTTGAATAACTTCTCTGCATTAGTTAATAATTTTGCAAAACAGTTAATTTCTTCCTTTTGATGAATGGGCTACAGTGAGGTTAAATGTCAACATAAAAGAAACCTTTGAGAACTCTGTACTTTTTCAATAATAAATTACAATAACTGACATTTCTATAGCAGTATGTGTAGAAATGATATAAATGCCTTTTTTCAATGCCTCACCTGTGTTGTAAATATATAATGTTCAAACATAACCTTGACAGTGGTATCTCGTAGCTGTTCTTAGCATCACCACTTTATAGAAAGAAAAAAAGGGAAGCAGGTAAAGAGTGGGTAAAATTTTGCTGATGACGCACTCATCAATCAAGATTCAAACTGTAGAATTCATACTATTAAAACCTTTTGAATAAATGTTTTGTTTATAAGTAATACAATTATCATTTTATTATTTCATTTTAAATACTTTGAGAATTTATTTGACAGTGTGCATTATTCCTTGGTGAATATTTTTATGTTAAGAAATGTTTGTCCTTCAAGAATATATTTGGTTTGTAAAAATCATTCAGTATCAGGCAAGTGAGGTGGCTAGAAATAAAAACTGCTATGTGGTCATGTATATGGAAATGATCCCACAGTCAATCCCCTGTGTCACCTTTGTATGATTTTTAATTATTAGAGAAAGGATTTGAGTCATGGGCTGTGATGTATAATATTGTTTTGCAACAGGCTTTTTATTGAACATTCTGAGATGAATATCTGTCCCTATTTATAAATTCTCCTTGATATAATTTTATTTTAAATAACATTTAATTCTAAGAATATATTATATTTTATATAATCAAGGTTCTGTGTTTGAACAATTGTCTTTTTCTTAGAAACAACACTGCTACAAATATTCTTGCATGTACTTTCATGTTCTGATTTTTCATTTGTAGTTCCCTGCCTCTATCTTTTCTTTATTTAGTTGAAAGTTACTGGGCGACATGAGCTATTGAGTTCTAGCTGTTTTTTAATACAGTGGAGAACAAAGTAAATCATTCCTTATCCACAGCTATCTTATATTTCTCTGGATACATTCCTGGAGGTGGAATTAGTTAGTCAATATTTATATGGACATTTATACCTTTGAATTTATTCATCACATTATCAGAAATGTTGCAGAAAGCTTGGGAAAGCATTCTTCGGTATTCTTCCTCTTTTCTTGAGAAAAATTTTTATTGATCTTTCGTCAGGTTCACTGAGTCTTCTTCCATCTACTGCCTGTTAAATTTATCCACCAAAGTTTTATTTCAGATGTTAAATTTTTTTAGTTCTATAACGCATTTAAAATGACTTTCTCTTAATTCTACTAAGTTCTTTGCATCAAATTTCTATTTCTCAGCTGACACATCATGCCGTCATGCTGAGCATACTGCCCCTTACGTCCTTGAGCATATGTGCAATAGATGTTCCACATCTTTGTGTACCAGTCTCAGTATCTGGGTTATTTTAGAGTCCATTTATATTACTACCTTCTTGATTGAATACTAAACCATTTTCCTATTTTTAAAAAGTGGTTTATATTATACTCTGAATATCATGAATAATACATTTTAGAGACTACTCTGGTGTGTTCTTCCAAGGGTATGCATTTTTCTTCAGAAATCTGCCTATTTGAGATTGCTGTCCAGTGTCTTAAGACAGATTTGTGTTTTCCAGAATTTATAGCAGTGATGTATGGAATAATTGTTGCAACAGGAGCCATTTAGCCATGGCCAATACATAATGCTATGTAAACCCACCCTTGAAAGCATTTGCCAAGTGTATTTTAAAACATGTTGAGCATCAGAGGATTCATTATTGGGGTATGCAGCGTCTTTGGATTTTGTTTAAATGTTATTATTTTACAACTGTATAGTGAAAACAGGAAGAGTATATAGCTTTTCCTTTTCCACTTTAAATCTACTTATATATTTAATGTTGCAGAGATTTTCCTCCTCATGAAAGTAAAAGTTAAAAATAGAATGTTTAGGTAAACAACGAACTTAAACTGAATCACAAAGTTTTAAAAGTCTGGTTAAACATACCTGAAGAAATATAGAGTTCATATATAAATTACATAGTAATTTTGTGAATATAAATAGTAAAATTGTGAATATAAATAATTCTATTGTAGACATCTAACTTTATGAGCTTTATTACTTTCTTTAAACCTATGTAATTTTTAATGGAAATTTTGTATTTATGGTACACATGATTTCTAATGGAGACACAAACACATTGTATTGTGCATGAAAAACACCATTATTCCAGCATGACATTCTTTCTTTGAATAGCAATATGCAGTCTTAATAAATTATATCCAACTTCACCTTGAACATGGACTCTTCCTTTCATTTTAAATGGATAAAGTAAGGATTTCCTATTGACACTCTTTTTTTGTAAAATCAAAAGTATCATTAGCAGCTAAATCATCTTACTGTGTTGCTTACGTTGTATGGTATGAACTCCAAACTCTTGTTTGCAATGCTTGACTAAATTATGTGGCTTTTGGAAGGAATTCTTCTCTCCATAATTGACAGAAATTCTCTGAAGAAGATAAAATTATAAATACATATTTAAAAAAAGATTTAATGTAAGGCAGAAAAATAGGATAGAGGTGATCAACTGCAGTTTCGCACTTTGTTTCCTACTGCCTATTTTCCATTTCGGAACCTGTTTCACATTTTGTCCTCATCTTAAAGTTCTAGCCTTGTTGCTGTGGCTAATGAGGCACAATGAGAATGTGGATGGTAGAATCGTAATGTGCCCTACATCTGTTCGTAGTGATCTTCAAGTAAGAAAAATAGATATAACACTTTCTGTAGTATCTGCTAATAACACTCTTGACAGTGAGTGATAGAAAGTACTAATTTAAGTTGCTCAATAAAGACCTATGTACTTTGGGATGAATTTAAATATTTACACCCACGTATACCTACAGTATTTGGAAGTTCCCTACATAGATATGCACAGGACCTAAATTCTATCTATGTCTGTATAGTTATTTTTATCACAACGGACAAAAATCAGATGAGCAAATGTAATCTATCCAATGTTTTAACCCATTTGTGCTGACAGTATAAAATTCCACAGACTCAATAACCTTGAAACAATAGAAATGTATTTCTTACAGTTTTGGAAAGTATGAGAGATCAGGATCAAAATTTCAGCATTTGTTGAGGGCTGCTCTCACCTTGTACGATGGCACCATATTGCTATATACTCTGATGGGGCAAACCTGTGTTCTTATGAGGCAGAGGGACAGAAGAAGGGAATTACCCTCTCAAGCCCTTTTTTAAAACATTCTTATTCATACTGTAATCACTTCCTAAAGACTCCACCTGTTAATACACCTCCTGGCAGTTACACTTTAGAGTATAAATTTCTATGGTCTCACGTGGATCACATGGATCATGCTCAAATTCTTTTCTAAAGCATTAAGGAGACATTAATATTTTACTATGAAATTATGTTGTACACTTGCCCCCATCCTTAATTTTTGCAATTTAATACATTTTATAGTCATTTTTCCAAGACTTAGAACTTTCTTGGAAGGCTGTATTCTGTTGTTTTCTCATAAATAAATTGTATCTGTTTAGCTCATTTGAACCAGCTCATATACATTAAACTCAAAATACCTGTAACTAAAGTAGGTGGTTGCAAAATGAAAAAAAAATGCTTTTAAGTTATTTATTGTCACTGCATTTTAGAGTGTAAAGACACAGGAAACACTAAGCCATTATAAAGTCAAAATATTTAAAAGAATGAATTATATATAGTTAGTCAGGAAATGGATCCTGCTGTATCTAAAAATGATATTTAATACATTATGTGATAAATAATGAAACCATGAAATGAAATCTGATTCAAAAAAATGGTTAAAGTACAAGAATCTAAAGGAAATAAAATATATAATGTTGTAATTATCAATTCACTAAATATTTAATTAAACACTTGAATATTTTTAAACCACCAGACATCAAATAAGAAAGAAAAAAAATTTGGAAATTATTTACAAGGAAAAAAATTTTTAATTATCTTTTGAAATAAGGAAGAACAATAAAAATATTACATAATACATTCATCACTTCTTGAAACACAATTTAAAAAAACAAATGGACAGGTAGAAAGTGATAATTATGTAAAAATACAATTAGTAAATACAGCCGTGAAACTTACTTAAATATTTAACTAAACTATTTATAAATTTAAAATAGGCTAATGTATAAAATTGAACATGTATTTTTAATTCTGAAATGTATACTGTTTAAATAATAATTAATTTTACATTCTCTTGTATTTTGATTGCTAAAAATACTTAGAAGATACTTGGAAACATGTGTAAGAACCTATGCACATGACAAGATTGTGTCAATATTTCCTTTACAAAGAACCTGCTAATAAGAAACAAACCAAAGTGTGAAGGAAGTTGCATTACATGGATATGCACTTCAACATTATTAACGTAATCCATACCACCCGGAGGTCAGTTAATAGAGAAATATTTAGATATTTATGGCGTATCTAAAAACCTTTACACAACCCCTATGGAGAATAGTCACTGAAATTCTGCTAAATGAAAAATCAGCATATAAAGTGGTGAAAGCCCTACAATCATAGATAGGCTGAAGACAAACATGAGGAAAAAATTATATATTTGTAAATTATAAGATGATTTGCATTATGAAGGACAGATATTATATCACTTTCTTCTTAATTTATTTGTCCTTGAATTTACTCTTATGTAAGCATTACTTTTTCATCAAAACAGTTACATTGTAAAGACAAGATAAGGAATAAATTATGCTTCTTTATAAATAAACTGATGGGCATTTTCTATTTTCAATAAAGAATTCTATTAGTTTTTCTAGTTACCACATTCTTTTTTTGTTCTCTTTTTTTAAATTTAGAGTCAAACAGCAAAACAGAAAAAAGTATAGAAATAATAAAGAATTTCAAAAAACTAAGAAATCGCTAGTTGATAAATTATATGTTGTTATCTTAGAAGTAGTTGTTCAAGTCACCAAATCAAAGCATAAAAAGTGGTCAAGTAATGACAGTACAAACCATTCTGTTTGATGAACAAAACTTAGTAGTATGGTTATCTGTCTTGCACACATAAACATACATACAGTTATATCCTTTAGAGCACTTCTTCCCTTTCATTATCTCAACAAAATAGCTGTCCATACCTTCACACATATAAAATCAAATAATAGAAAACAAACTAAAACCAATCAAAACAAAAGAATGAAAGCATTACAAGGCTTCAAAGCCACATTCTTTTTCTTATAAAGACAAAGTCTGTTCCATAGGGGCAAGTAGTACAAGCATCTCTCTGGTTCTCAAAATTTCTTTGTCTCATAAATTATAAACCAAATCCTTATACTATATGTAGACCAAAATTTTAAAAAGTAATTCTACTAAGGCATTTTCCCAAGGAAACCTAAAATGTACATGAGTGCAAAATCAAGATAATTTGCAAAGTATATATCACTGTGTTGAGTCAATGTAGCCAATTCCTGGGGAAATGGTAGCCTCCTGACTCTATGGGAGGTATAATGTGTGTAAGCAGAGACTGCTGAAACCAATAAAGTTAACCACCAATCCACTACATGGTTTTCAATCACTCCACATTAGCATTCTCTTCACAATATAAAACATACTAAACACAGAAGAGTGACATGAACAATAGATTTTAAAAAGTATGGCTGTCATTTGATCAGGCTTCACAATATGTCATGGAGAAACTATTTCTGCACTGCTTTGCCATGTCTTGAGCTATTCAGTTTTCATCATATAAATCAAAATTGAAATAGTCAACATTCATTAGTGTCATTAATTTTTAATCTGTAGCTTATTCATCTCATCTGTGATGAACTGCAGTTCTCACCTGACATCTACTAGTCTCAACTATTGTTCTTTTGTAAAAACTAGTGGCCACCATCAAGAATATAGATATTTATCCATAGGTAGGCCTATTTTTCTATATCTACTCATATTGTGATTACTTCATTACAGTAATGAAAGGTTTTACTCAGAGGACTCTGTTTCTCTTTCCTGGGCTGCAATGGTTCTGAAAACTTACTTACTTCATAATTTACTTCATATATTTCTTTTCTCAATTTGTTTCTTGACTTATTTCACTGTTGTGGCTAATCCTGTGATTATGAAGATAAAGACTGGTTGACATTTTTTTTTAAATCATGAATAAGAATGTTTAGTGAACTTTGTCTAAAATATCAAAGAGTTAAGGTTTAGAACTGAAAGGAATCTTGGAAGTTATTATCAAATGCCTACTTTCCACCTTATAAAGTTTGAAAACTGTTTTAAAAGTTCAAAAATGTTTTTAATGACTTGCGGAAGGGCCACAGGTGATGAGAGGCATAGTTCTATCAGAAGCTTCAATTCTAGGCCTTTGGTTCATGGTCAAAATTTCTTTATGTATTATGCTGATATTTAAGAAATTTCTAATTTTCCATTGTTAGGTTTAAAATGTAAGCACCCAAAAATATACTACAAAAATATATTTCTGGTTTTTAAAAATAACCAGCTCTGAAATAGAGCTTTGTCAAGCTCTATCATTATTTTAATAACGTTTTTAAATTTATCAATATGTAAAATTTTCACTCAGCAGATTCATCCAGAGAAGCAACATAAAAGAAAACATTTTACCACTACTGCATTAATTAAAGTATGAATTCTTTTCAAGGAAATAATTTATGCAATATAATTGAAGCTTTCTAAATAGTTGTTTATCTGAACTTCTAATTGTGTCTCATTTCTTAAAAATAAGTGAATATTTACTATTTATAAGAAATGCCTATTGCAAAGGATAGCAAAACACGTTGACATTTGTGTTTCAGGCACGTGAGGAAAGTAGGAAATGCTCTGAGTGAAAATAATCTTTTTTATTCTATTCCTAAGACTCTCAACTATAGGCATATTTAAATTTGGCAGTCTAAACATAACTGATTTAATAATAGATATCTTAAAACACAATACGATACTGAACTGCTTTCAAAACCTCATAAACTATGTAACAGTGAGCATGTTTTTTGTGTTGCCCTCATTTATATACATGCTAATCTTTGAAATTACAATACTGTATGCTCTATGATATTTTAATATGAACATTTCATTTTTTGGAACATTTATATGAAATAATAGGTTATAGAAGTTTCCTGTGTTTATTTTCCTTAAAGTATGTATTTCCATGATTTTTTTAAGTGCTGAAGAATTAGGAGTTTTAGGCATATTTCAACTCTGTAACATCTCAATTAAAGCCAAGGCTCATAGATCCTCACTTTGATACCCTCTTTGTCATTTGAGTATGAACTATTGACAGCTCACAATTTATAAGGCAGGCTAAAAGACAGGGTTATCATGATTTAGCTGTTAATTAACTGCTTTGGCTAGGAACTTGCTGTTATTAGAGTAGAATGCTGGATTTCAAACCAGCTATACAAATTTCTTGCTTGCATTCACTATTTGCATGCAAAATGATTTTGAAATGAAAATTGAAGGCTTCTAATTTTATGCAGAATGACAGCTATGTATTTCCATAAATGTATGAGCATTTTGACATGAAACTGTTATTTCTCATCTGAAGTCATAATTGTTCAGTGTGAAAGTAGGCCATGGGAATGAATAATAATAATAATTTTCCTTTTTGAGATCATGGCAATAATAAGCATAATTTTCAGAGCTGCATATAAGCAAAAAGATCTTTGCTTGTAGGCAGTATGACAAGACGGTTACGGGGTGGGAGGAAGGTGGAGGAGAGTATGAATTGCTCATCTTTGCACCCATCTTGCCTCTCTGACCTTTCTTACTGCATCACTATACACTCTAGCTAGCTACTTGCTCCTGCTTTATCAGGGACTATAACAAAGAGAGCAAATGATAGGTCAGTATAGTTATCCCAAGGGGTTAATATTTTTTCTTACAAAGCTTAGTAGCATGACCATTTAGTTGTGACATGTTTTAAAGCAATCTGTTTTCTTTTAGAAGAATCCATTTCTGTTTTCTTTTAGAAGAATCTGGGTTGTCAAGAAGTAAAAAGGGTGTTTGTTGTTCTTAAATGGTGTTTCAAAATCCATCCAATTTATGTTAAAGAAGGTACCTACAATAGTTGAGACTGAAAGACAGTGATACATAAAAGGGAATAAAAGAACACAGCTAACATAAGGTCTGGCAACGACTGTGATATTGTTTGGCTGCCAGTAGCAGTAATAAAGACTACTTGTACTGGTTGAGAAGCTGTTTAATTCAGATGCATTCAATAAAATACACATCCTTCAAAAGAGATATGGTGTATAAATTTATACTTTATAAAGCAACACTATCATCTCCAATCCCAAAAGACTCCAGAGAAGAGAAAATATTTAACTTTTTCAAGCATATAGATATAAAAAAGAATGTAATAACAGAACAGAAATTGGTAGAAATTTCACCAAAAATGTGGAATTTACTGCTTGTGTTAGTATACATGTTCTTAATTAGGTTGCATAAGTTCACTTAGGCTCTGCAACATTTTTTGTTGACCCAGTAATCATTTTAAATGAACGCATTTAGCTGTATAGAGTACAGAAATAGAGTATGAAATCGAGGAGTCTGTCTCTTTAAAGGGTCTAAAAGGATTAACCCAGGCATTAAGAGGAAATTCTCTTACAAAAGTGAAGGTAGGGGACTGTTTTTTGTGTATTCAGACCATGATATTCTCATTCCTGGAAACTGTTCTCTTACTTGTTTTTCACTGCATAGCTTGATGTTTGTTTAGAACCACCCACACACGCTTATCTGGTCCCTGTGTGACCAAGAGAATGCATTTGTAAGAAGGCTGCTTGGATTGGAGACACAGTCTGTGCCTTGTGAAGGGTGCAAAACCTAACTGCCTTTATGGATATTGCCTTAGCATCTTGCACAAACTGTTCAATTGCCTTGCTCTTGAACCTTTTTCCCTGACCACAAATAAGTGCATTCTGGAGATATAAATGTGTGAAACATGGTCATTTATATAAACCTGGAGAAACATAAGGAGATAGCATTGGAAGAAAATTGTTATTGCACTCAGATCTTGAAGGAAAATTGATTTATTATTATGAAATAACAAAGTACTCCTAAGGCTAAAACCTTCCTTTCCCTACTTCAACCTGACAAAAAGGTTTATTTCCAAGTTATAAACCTATCCAAAGTGTGGCCTCTAATGGAAAAATCTGAGAGCTCCTTCACACATGGCCACAGGAGCCACTGCTCTAATGAAAGACTTCATTAAAATATGGTTGGAATCTGTGTGCTATGGCAATTTTCAGCTACAAATTGAAAAAGAATTGGTTGCACCTGTAATGACGGTTCAATTAAGTGATCCCGGGACAAAGCTAGAAATAAATTCAATACTGAATCTTTCATCATTGAGTGTTTACCTTGATCGATCTAATACATGGACTGGAGAAGTGTGTAGTCGTGGTCATCAGACCTGTCTTCCTGTGTTTATTCCATGCTGTGAAGTAGCCCTACCCAAACAAGGCATTTTTCCATTCACAGTTGTATCATAAAAGGATGCTGACTACCTGTTCCACACAACACAGAGATACCCTGAAGGCTGGCAGGTAATGCCAGAAAAGTACTATGGACTCTAGACACAATAGCTAAAATGTGTTTTGATCATTATTTTAATTATGAAGTTGTCCAAATAATTGCAAAACAGTAAATACACACATTGATCTGTTCCCAGCTGGAAGCACTGTGGGCTGATAACAATATCTCCTTCTCTTTAATTTGATGTGGCATTTTGAGGAAATTATTTTTGCTGTTTGAACAACAAAGATTTTCAGATCTCTTCAGAGTATTGTCTTTAGTCAAAATGCAACCTTAAACTGTTCCTCTTTTCCAAGTGTGTTATTATGCCTTTTACCCAGGATATTTTCCCCTATATTTCATTTGATATTTATCATTTTCTCTGTAATTCCCAAACCCAGTCTTTCTTAGTATGGGTACCCACATACCCTGAATATCAGGAATGATTTAGTCTTGGTCAATGTCCAGCTCAAGTTGCCAGCCTCTCCTGCATAATCTGCAGAAATAATGTAGTAGGCATCAGCAGTCAACACTGAAGGACCCTCCTTAGGATTCTTCTCAGATCTAACAGCCAAATTTAGAAAGATTGGGACTTTCTCACACTCTGCTCAAATGAAAAGTAATTTTATAATCCCTAAATAAACCCTCCAGCTCTGCCCTAATCAAGTCGCTATAATGCCCATCATGCAGAAAAGACAAAATTGCTTCTAGCACACTGCCTCACACCTTGCAGCAAGTAATAAATACTTGATGAATGAATACCCAAGAAAGTGCACTAAATGGCAGAATGCTCATCTACAGCCAAGGTCGGAGCAATTATGTTACTGGAAGCCGAAGTCACAGGAAAGGAATAATCACCTGAGTCACTCTTCTGTTTAAGGAAGTAAATGAAATGGTTTTGTTTATAATGGAAGTATGATAATTGAGAGAACCCATCTATCATTACCTCGCTCCTCTTCACTTCCCCTAAGTGTATTTTATGTCACTAAAACAGTGAACTGTTTTGCACATTTTAAATACACTGTTGCAACTCCCTTGCATTTCATGCATTTTCATATTAGTTCATTTTGTTCCTGTTCCTGCTGGGGATGTGAAAGCATCACTTTGGAAGTCTTTGTGCTATCTCCTGAGGTAGACCCTGCCATTTCTGTTCTCTGTTTGCATTTTAGGGAACTTCGTTTTCAAATATGTTATATCCTTTCTTAATGGAGGTCAGAAGGAACACAGCATTAATAAAGCATATATATGTACAACATAAATTATATATATATATCATATACTATATATGTGTCACTCACATATATAGTATATATACTATATCATATATAGTATATCATATATATATGTCACTTCTGTTTAAGTTTATTTATTTATTTATTTATTTTTATTTTTTGGTACAGGTGATCAAACTCACAAATTCATGTTTGCCAAGCAGGCACTTACGCCACTGAGCTAAGCCCCTGGCCCATGTTTAAGTTTTACAATAGCACTTTTAGGCCAATGTCAGTGGCTCCAGTTTATAGATGACGGAACTGAGTCTCTCCATCTCTCTCTCTCTCTCTCTCTCTCTCTCTCTCTCTCTCTCTCCAGGTATGTATACCTGCAGACATGTCAGCACCGTATGCAGAAGCAGAAAAAAACAAACTGAGCAAAAACAATGACAGTTAAGGAATGAAGAATATTGGAGATTTGTTGTGCAAATGCTGATTCAAAATCCTTAGTCATGTATATGTGGGAAAGCAGAGGAAGATGGCACTAGAAGTAGAACAGGAGACATTAAGAGTCACAAACAGGTGACTGTCATAGCCCCATGGTTAGATTTTAAACTGAGTCAGATGTATTGTTCTTGGCAGCCATTACAGTAGGTGGCGACATTGTACTACCTTGGAGATGAAAGGAAGCATTTTCCCTTTTTAATATCTGAAATTAATCTATAGTGCAGTTATACAGCTCCTGGCTCTTGTCTCTTATATTTTTGCTAGTTTCACTAACTTTGATGGAGCAAAAGATCAAGCAGGTATCACTCACCACATCTAAGAAGTCAGACCCAGAAAAACAAGATCGCTTTGGCTCTGCACCTCCATGTGTTTTAGGCACTTCAAAGCCAAATATTGCAAATTCCATATATTGCTAGAATTTGGCTATTCATTGCTCTTTTTTGATTTTTCCAATTAACAGTAGCATATGTATCTAGTCACTCAACCCAAAAATCTAGGAAAAAGCCTTGGGGTGCTGGTACAGTGACTAAAAGAACAATTTTCGAAGTAAGTAGGTTCTGAGGTAGGGTTTGAATTTCACCTTTGAACTAACAGAGAAAGACAGTTTGTTGTTTGAAGTTTCAGTTGAAGTGATTTTTAATCAATAAAATACAAGTAACAATAATTTTCAAATATTATTTTGCAGATCATCTGATATAATCCAAGTATTAAGTCTTAGCAAAAATTAATTATGGTGATAACTGTGATGGTTAATGATGATCCTTGACTCTTTCTTCAACCACCCTTCACCTAAAAGGTCATCCAATCCAGGACATTTGAGCTAAATACTTCCAAATCTTCACGTTATGTCTAACACTTGCCTTGAGCCCTAATTAATATTTGCATAATTATTATTGTATGGGCTCTTTATTTCCTGCTTGTCCCACCTCCATTTGTCTTTCATGCTGTCCCAGAAGAAGAAATGAATTTTATTTTTCTCAGCTTATGGTTTGCATTAGCTTGCTGGCTGTTTAGACATTCCAAACTCCATTTTATATCTTGGCGAGTTTTGCATGATATAAAAAACTCTGAATATTATCGATGAACATATTTATCCTCCTGCCTCTCACATCTCTTATCCCCATTTTCTAGAATTAGAGTGAGAAGAAGGCAGTCTTTCCACCTCTTCACACTTTTACTAGTGCCATTACATCTGCCTGAAGAATCCCACCACAGTGGCCAAATTTCCAATTCTTTTTCACCATTTCAAATTCCAGGAAACATTTTCACATATCTTTTGTGCCCTTCCTTTAGGGAGAGCTTGTTGGTTTTTCTTTTATGCCATGGTAGATTTGGTATAGATTTCTTTGTATTATGTATCACTGATATCATTCTTATTTAATGTTGTTACATACCTAGCTTAGTCTAACTAGATGTCAATATCTAGCACATTATCTAGCAGAAACATGGGTAGAAGCTATGAGAGTACTGATGGAGCCTGGTGACTTAACAGGCGGTAAATGGAAGGCAACGCACTAATTGCCAAACCTAATTCATTTCCAGCAATGCAAGTCTACAGGAACCCAGTAGTGTTTGGTAGCTGGCAAGCTTTCCATCCTCTTTGGGAAAGTCATTCCTTCTCCTGTAAAAATATAAAAATTGATTTCTATTCTTTTCTGGTGTATATTAAAGAAATACTTTCATAGATAATTTAGGGTCATATACTGCAATTTGTTGTACAAATTACCGCATACCCAGCAACCTAAACTAATACATATTTATGAGCTTGAATTCATACATATCTATGAATTAAATTGCCAAAATATTTGGTGCTGGTCTCATTAGGCTAGAATAAAGGTGTCAATAGGACTATATTGCATCCTACAAACTCCAGAAAGCATCGATTTCCTTGGTTTGGGGGTATGGTTGTAGGAGTAAGGACTACTTCCAGTTTCTAGAGGCTCCCATACCACCTTGAAATCCTTCCTACCTACCTTCCTTGTTTCTCTCTGATCACACATATCCTTAAGGACTCTTGTGATAAGATTTGACCCATTCAAATACCATTTTACCACTTGAAGTAACACAACCATAGTTTCTTGGGATGGGGCATAGTTATAAGAATAGTTATTCTCTCTACTATATAGGACCAAATTATTACATTTGGATGTTTCCTCTGGGAGCTAAAGGATTCCTGGTATAAGGAGTAAAATTCTCTTTGCTCCTGGAAAGGAGGGTTTCTTCTTTTAGGCTGAACTCTTTGAGTATCCTGTTGAGAGATTTCTGAAAGAACTAGAAATAAACTTATATGTTTAGTATAAAGAAAGCCTTTGAGGTGGTTGGAGTAAGTATATGTACTGGGAAGGCATTTTACTCTCACACTATTTATTACCTCACTTGGCAAACTAACAAATGTTAATTTGATCTTACAAAATATAAAAATCTGAGGTAAAATTGACATGTGCTGTTAGCACATTCTCAGACCTCGCCATAGAATTTCCATTCTCCTTTCCATCCCGTCTGTTGCCATTGTCATTCACCGTCTGGACACTGGAGAGCTTCCTTAGAAGGTGCCATCCAGCTCTGAACCCTTCAACTCTTAATGTTACCTCATTACCTAGTCTCACTCTTACAACTTCTTCCCACATATCCACCTCCTCCTTCAACTGCAGACCTTGATGCCTGACTCTCATTTTACTCAAACACATTCCCTTCCGTGTCGTATTGCCCTTCCTTGAACTCAGTTGTCAATCAGTGATCCCAGATTGTCTTAATTCCCAAAACTAAACATGTCCTATCAATGCTTCACTATAAGTAGTCACATTTCTTACCCAATATGTTTTCAGAGTTAGCCAAAGTCTTTGTCAGACGCAATGTTCTTTCATCCAGAAGTGTCCTATTTCTCTTTTATATTTTGCCTGTCCTTCTTGAAACCCCAAGATATTTTGATAATCTTGTTTCTACATGCTTTTAAGCTTCTCTTTATCTTTTGCACTCTTTTATCTCAGAGAAATAGTCTTGAGACTCAGTTTCATCCCTTTTCCTTCTGTGCAATCTGGGTAGCACTCATCACCTACCTAGGACTTTGATGACTTTGCAATAAACTCTTATACTATCTATACCTTCCAAATAACCAGCACATTAAATTGAAGAGTGAAATTTGGTATCTTGCTTTAAAAGTCACCTTCCCACAGTGATGCAGTCCTTTTCAGCTCTTGCAAATGCACTGTTAGAAAAGCACCCTGCCCTGAAAGTTTCTGAAATAATCTAAAGCAGCAATTGAGATCTTAATAAGTGGGCATAGATCATATTAGTAGAGCAACTTTACTTTTGGAGTTGACATCTCCAATCTACTCACAGTTTACAAATTAATTTAATTATGTCCAGGTTAGGTAAAATATAACACTGATACTTTCATTTGATATAAAACAAATGAAGCGGTCTTTTACTCAACAGTGAAGGCAGGATATGCAATAAGTATAAAAGGAAAGCCATATTCACTGAACTATATAAACTTCAGGGACATAGTTCCACACGTAAGCCCATGCATTTATTTCTCCTTGTTATGAACATTTACAATCCATGCTGCACACCAATACTAACAGACTAGCACGGTGTCCCTGCTCCTTTGGACTGTAGGAATCTTTGCAATCAATCTGATTTGCATTCATAGAAGCCATGATATTCTATAAAAGTTCACAATGGAAAAAACAAAGCAGAATTTTAAGCATAAATAAAATATCCATTTTAATATTATACATGAATTATAATTTGGTAGAAAAATAATGTATCTAATTCAATTTTCTGAAATATTAACTTTCACTGACATGTATAATCATTTGCCTTTTGCTGTCCTCCTCAGATAACATTTCTAAAGTTGCTAATGTCAATACTCTTAAATGTATATTCCCTTAAAGATGTGTTTAAATTCAAAATATTGCAGTGAGTTATAATTTGATGATCTTATGTTAATGAAGAAATGTATAATATTTGAGAAAGCAAGCAAGGAGAAGAATTTTCAGTTTGTCTTTTGGTTATAAGGAGAATAATAACTACAATTTGTCTCTACAATGCTATGCAGTTTGATGCTTGATCCTGTTCATACCAAGAACCAAGAGCATTTCTCTTTTCCAAGTAGACAGAAATGGGTCATGTTGAATTTATTCACACCATAAAAATTAGTAAATGCTACAAATTATAGCTTTTTAGCATTGGTGTGTTACAGCAATGTGCATGTGTCTCTTTTAACAATGTACTGGGTACTAGCTCTGGAGAGCTGAGTGAACTACTTCTTTATGTTATCGTGTGTGTGCTTGTATATTAGTGTGTGCATGTTTCATTTCTAGTTAACTAAAGATTTAATCTATTTCTGGAGTAAAACTGTCACAAGGAACTGTGAATCCCTTTTTGTTGTGGGGCTGTGTCATTCTTTGACAAGGCACTAGCCACAGTTACTGTAACAAATGGGCTGTCAGCCACAGAATCTCACTGTTTCAAAGAGACTTCATAAACTACATCAAATTACAGTTGCATCAATGACTTTAAACAAACTAAATTTTAAGGAGAAAATGAACCTATTCTGTAAACCATTCAGATAGTTTCAAAAGCACACTGAAAACAATAGTAGCAATAAAAATCAAGTTTGATCAGTAGGGTAAGGAGTTTGATTTGTTTCCAGGAATAATAAAACAATTTGAAAATGTTGTGTTAAAATAATTCAGTTTAGGGAGAAAGTAATAAACACATATATCTCTGCATTTTTTATTAAAATAACATGGGCAATAAGCCAATTCTATTTTACTTTTCCTCTAGTGTTCCACTTCCATCAAACTGTGAGCTTCCATTAGTTTAACAGAAAACAGAAATCTTTAGATATTTGGGGATACATCCATTTAAATAACCTGAGGCACAGTCTTAGACAACAGAAATATTACTGAATTTAATATAGAGTCAAAACAGATTCTGCCTAGGTGACGTTTGTGATTGAAATTAACACAGTGACATAGTGGTAAAAAAAAAAGTATTTTAGAGTGTCTTGCATTAGCAGGCTTAATATTTTTATGACACAATTTGAGTAAGTTCATAATATATTTCTTTTAGGAAGCTCTTCAGCTAGGAACAGAAGTGAATCTTGGGCACTTTTTTTCTAACATCTAGTTAAACTTTCTAGGCTAAATCAAGACCAGAAACATTACTGCCAGTAGATTAAATCTAGCATACCATGTGATGTATAGCATGCCTGAAGTAAGAATATTTTTTGTATTTTTAAACATTCAAAGAATTCAAAAGATTTTGTGATATGTGAAAATTATAGATAATTCAGATTGCCATAAATAAAGTCTTATTGGGAGAATACAGTCTGGCCCTTATTTTATGTATCATTTACGGCTGGTTTGAAGCCCTCAGAGTAGAACAGAGTAGTTGCCCTACATAGCATATGGCTTGCAAAGCCTAAAATGTCTACTATTGGTCTCTATATAAAAATGATTGCTTAAGCCATCAGCTAGACAAATTGCTTTTATATTTGATATTTTAATTCCATTTGTTTGACTTCAGTCAAGATTAACAATTTTCTTAAGGATATTAGATAGTCTCATAAGTTAATTATGAAACACGTGAACAAGGAAGGGAATGATGCATAGGTAATCAACTGAGTTCTTAATAGATTCTGTGCACAGATTTCTCCTTTTCTATTAATTATCTCGTCAAAGGCTCTTGAGCACCTACTAAATCCTCTGCTCCTGATGCTTCCTCCTCACAAGAATATAAAGGATAAAAGGACAAAAAAATTTCTCAAAATAAAAAAATAAAGGGAGAGTCATAATTGTATGGTATTCAATTTTAAGTGCTAAGCATTAATTTGTCAAATGCATGCTTTAAAAATATGCACTTTACACACTCTGTTTTGATATTACTTCATTTTTAAATATCAAGAGCAATGGATTATTAGAATCATTGGAGCTTCTCAGGGCCTGACCATATCTCTGGATGCATCTGCCACAATGAAGATGTTAATATGTCCAAATGCTATTTTTTCCGCTTATGGTTATGTGAACATGCATATAACCAACTAGAGAAAAGAAAATAATTCTTTTCAGATCAAGGATAGACAAATTTAGACAGAAATACCATGCAAAATCACCTGAATTTTCCTCATGAATCTTTTTCTATTAGTTTTTTTTTTAATTACTAAATGTGATTTTGAAAAACTCTAGATCTATTTCTAACCATTTTAGGCTTTCATAAGTAGGAGGGCAGAGAGAAAGGGAATCTAACTTTCCAGTTTCAAAAAGCAAGATTTGCTTAAAATCATCTACCCAAATCTAAAACTATCTTGAGATCTTCAGAGTTTTACTCAAAGTCAAACATGCAAAGCACAGAGAGCCAAGGAATGAACTACTGATAATAGTGTAAGGCAATATTAATCTTCACCAATGGAATGATTCTAGCATATATGAAAAACATTTGAGGCTCAATTATTATCAATTATTTAGGATTTTATCCTGGGTTAGAGGCTGAGTGTATTATGATATGGGCATATGGGATATTTCCTGTATTATAGCAGAGAAGAGTTGGTAATTATAAAATGATGTTTTGAGGTCACAAAAATAATAACTAACAGCCTTATTTCACAGCCAAATCTTCTGACTCTAATCTCGTATCTTTTGGAAATCAGTGTTTAAGAAAAGCATCTAATAATGATCTTAGAATTTTTGATCATGTAGTTTAATGAGTGATTAATGTCATACAACCTATCAAAATCTAGAGTCTAGATTTATCTTCTCTTGCCTTCTAAGAAAATCTCTTCCTTGTGTTTATCATAGAATTGTGGCCAAGAATCCATGAGGAATCTATGTGTTGCTATGGCCTTGCTATGGCAAGGGAGGACAAAGAAGTACCATTCTTCATACACTTATTTTTTAAACCAGTAGCTAAAACACAGAAATGTAAACAGGATATTTGAAAGATATTATTTTTCTTTGGGTGTTGTTAAAATGTTTTCTTTCAGTGGCTTGGCATTTCTTGGAATTTCTTGCAATCTCACTTTAGACTCTAGTCTATTTGTTAACTGTCTCCTGAAGAATATTTCTTATTTCACTTATTTGGCTCATGCTTATTCTATATGTAAAGCAGGTGTGTGGGATCCTCATCTATAAATTCTGCATAATGATGAAATATTTTATTTTGCAAAGAAGCATAAAGTGGAGGTATCTCTTTTCTCAATACTCAAGGCATTCTGATTTGATCACTTCACTTTGGAAACTGTATGGGAAAATGATCTGAATTTACACAGAGGGCTTAATTTCATTTTCGAGAATAAGCCCTAAAATGCTGTGGAATTGTACTGATTTACTCTGAGAAGTCCTGCACTGCCCTTCAAGTAATCTGAACCAAAAGGACATGCTGCGGTTGCTGCATCAGAGTAGAAGCCATTTGTCTCACAACATTACACAGTGTATATTGAGACTTCAAATACATTTAGGTTGTCTAAAATACAGCTTTCATATTTAAGTCATTTTAATGGCAAGCTGGTATAAAAACTAATGATCAGATCTTCTGATACAGATTTTATTATGACAAGTTTGTACTTCGCCCAGCATCCAAAATTTGGTTACTTATACAATCAGCCCTTGACAGAATGTGACTTGATAATACTAATCAGTGGCCACATTTTTCAAAAATGGTTTCCACTACTGTGCCATATGTATGCCATATTATTACCATAAATTCTTTAAGTTGGATACTTATATTTTCAAAGCACATACTTACCCTGCTCCTTTTGATAGGATACATAAAAGAGAAGTAAAGCTGAGCCCACTCTGTTTTGATTGTCCCACTGGAAGAGACACGTGGTTGGACATGACTGTCACCCACATCTTCAATTCCCCTTTCATGGCTGAGAATTTCACAATTGACATAAAAATCACAAACTTTAGCAGTAAAAATACAAAGTTCAAGAGACTTTGTATGAGGATAAGAAAAATGTGGTACTCCAATTACAAATCAATCCAAATGCAGAGAGCAACATTTCATAATAGTTATTTTTATATTAACTTGTTCCTCACAAGGTTGAATAATCACAAAAATAAAACAAAACAAAACAAACAAACAAAAAAACAAGGTGTGGTGATGCATGGCTGTAATCCCAGCACTCGTGGATTATTGTGAGTTTGAGACTGGCCTGGGCTACAAAGTGAGCTCAAAACCAGCCTGAATTGCATAGTGACACTCTGTCTCGAAAAGACAAAAACAAAACAAAATGAGGTAGAATAATGTAAGATTATATTTATTATCACATATTCATTTTGAGTAGCAAATGGCTATGAAATATAGGTTTTAAATTAGCCTGTTTCTTTAAATTCCTTACAAATCCAAGCTGTCTTTCATTGTTTTTACATAATTGCTTACTAGAAGGCACAGATGGCAATTTTACTAGAAACTGAGAATTACCTGTTCATGAAGCCACGTCTACCTCAGCAAGGGGCCGTCTTCTAGGTACAGCATGAAGAAAAGAAGGTATGAATTACACCCTTGGGGCAGAGAGGTGGGACCCTCCTGAAACAATGTAGTGATTGCTGAAAGCTAGGACAATTTGTCTTCTATTTGAAAGTCTCAAATGAGAGTTGGTGTCAGTCTCAGCCAAATTCCTTGAAATATTGTCATATATTTCAGGGAGCTATAAGGGGCTCTTTTATTACATCCTTTCAAATCCTGATGTGCCTTCTAGAAGTTGCTTTAAAAATCCTTGTACTGCTTTTTTCCCCAGTGCGCAGAAGACTCTCTCTCTCTCTCTCTCTCTCTCTCTCTCTCTCTGTCTCTCGGTCTCTCTTTCTCTATTTCCAACTAGCTACAAAATTTACTTTCGAAGTAGAGATTTACTTTTCTAAGAAATTTGAAAGACTTCATTCTGACAGTACAATTTAAACTTTCAAGAACTTTGTAATACATTCAACTTGCTTGGCTTTAGGCTGCCAATTTGGTTTTATTTTTTAAAAACACAACTTTCTGAGACTTTAAGTTTGCATATAAATTCCTGTGGGTTTCTTCAGGCACCATACATAGTTTCATATTGCATGGTCTTTTAAAAATAAAACCGGAATGATGTAAAAATATCTTTTTTTTTAAACTTTTTTTTCCTGTTTCCTTTTATCTCTACCTTTTCCTCTTTTTCTATTCCAATCCAATAAATATTTATTTGTAGGTTAATAATATTTAAGGAATCACTAGTCCTGGAAACAGGAAGAGAATGAAAGACTATCTCTACTATCCAAGGACAAGAATCTATTTCTTCTCTGATTATTCCTTTTACAAAGGTCACCTGTTTTGTATTTTCTTTCTAATTTTCTTTGCTTTTTCCCATTTTAAATAGACACCATAAATATTTTGGGGCATGAGTAGGAATAAAGGTTTTTGTTCAATTACTTTCAGGTAGGAAAGCACAAATAAGTGATATCTAGGCACACCATATATTTTCATCTTCAATGGAGCACTTGAAAGAGAGCATGTGGATGAGATATGTTTCATTTCTTCTGCAAGACCTCATCCATATTATAGGAAAATGCTCTAACCCTAAGAAGGCATGGTTGCATTTATGACTTTGGGAGTCAACAAAGTAATGGTAATAAGATTTGACAGAAAATGTCAACAGATGCAGGATCAGAATGAGCTCCTTTCAGATAGGTAAGGGATAATCTCATGTCACCAGACACTGACTACGCAACACGGAATTCTACAGTGCTCTCAGGAGAAGCCTGTCCTCTGTTGGCTTTCCAAGTCCATACATTTCTGAAATGCTGCCATCTTGGAGGGTGAGTATCCTCTTAGAAGTCTGGAGAGTTTCTAGTTTGATGGAATGTCGAGCTTCTGTGCCTCCTCTGAAGAATAAGTTCTCACCGTTCTCCTGATTCAAGTAACTGGCAACAGTTTCAGCATCTCTCTATGTGCTTGCTGAGTTCTCTTTCCTATGTGGACCATCTTCATAGTAGAAAGAGCCCTCAGGCCTGCCTAAATCCATTACTGTAGGTTCCAAATTCTACTAATTTTCTACAGATGAAGGATACTGCAATCTTACTGCTCCTGTCTTTATTCTTATTTTGCGCAGTGTGATTTTGTAACTGCAGCCTAATTGTTTAAGGACTCTAGAGCAAAAAACAAGGGGAAAAAAAGGAAATTTTTGTGTTAACCTCCAACTGCCTGCTTAGAGCAATATGTTATGGAAGACTTAGGATCCCATCCTGGTTCAGGGAGAGCATTCTGGCCCACCAGGAATACACATAACACACAACAGAGGGGACTGATGGCATGCAACCCTAATATTTCCCATACCTGATAGAAGACAGTCCTAAATCTCTATGAGAGAGGAAGACAGACTTCTCATGTGGCCCTGCCCTCCCTCGGGCATACATTGGCCTGTTGGACTCTAGCAGTGAGTTATATTACCAGATCTGCCAGTGACAATGGATGTGATAAGAAATATATCACTTGGGGCATTTCAAGCAAGCACAGAAACAGTGGGTAAAAATAACAAGAGACAGGGTTTCAGCACCACTTTCTCTAACAAATTTCCCTCTATGATTGTAGAGGAAGTCTCAGGGAATAACCTTTCCTGGAAGCAAAAAGGATGTCACTGACATGACAGATTTTGTAAGGATCCGAGAACTCTTGTTCTAACAGAAAATAAAAATCCTTTCATTAACTTGTGAGTGGTCTTTTGAATTTAATCATGGGAAGTGTGTTCTTGTAGTCAACAGAGGAAATTAAGCTCTGCCATGTATGTAGGATATAGAATTTTTAAAAAAATGTTGGCGCAAGAGCGGATAGAAGGATCATCAATTCCAATAGTATGGTTTTCTAGTTGAGGAAATTGAAACATCTTACCCCAGGGGGTCTTTATTTCTGAAGGGAAAAAAAGTCAATATTTCAATTGTTAAACCAATTATTTTGTATGGTAAGAAACTGAAAAGAAAAGAGCATGAATAATGTATTCAATAATTACACAGGTTAGTAGCATCGTCATAACTTGAACAGTCCAACTTTGTCTAGGTCATAAGCCTATATGCTTTTTATATTTAGATCAGAATATTCTATGGTCATATTTTTATTATGATATAAATCATTTGTTCTCTCCCTATCCAATTCATCTATGGGATATCTTACTCTACTGAAATCTGTAGGCTTGATAAGTGTCTGATAAACTAATTTATGATATATCAATATTTGATATGTCTCAATGCTATAGAATCCTTATTGTCTAATTACACTGTAATACTCCATAAGGATATATACCACACTGATCTTAAATTTCCAGATATTACTATATTGCTAGCTCTGTAGATAACCCATTTTAAAACACATTTGTGATTCATTATAACTACATTTTCCATCATTTCCATAATTGAGGTTAAATAGGCTATTTCAAATCTTTTTTTCCCAAAATATGTATTACTTTCTTCTTTTTTGTTTAGTAAATACTAACAATGTCCACCTTGATTAGGTTCTCTTTGATTAATTAATAACTGCATGAGAAAAGTCTTTCAAAGCCTCACATATAAAGCAAACTATGAGATATCTCCATCCACAGCTTTTGGCATTTCCCCCCTTAAGATCAGTTGAGGACATTTCCATCTGAGAGCCTAGTCATCAAGAAAACCTAGTAAAGTAGACTTGGTGGCATGAAATATCTATGTCTTGTTGCCTCTGGACAAGCTCACCAGGCAGGAAAGATTCAAAACCCAGGAAGCCCAAAGCTCTGCTTCATTATGAAGAAGTGTACCACCAGCACCTCTTACATCCCTTTCTGAAAGGGTGAGTGAGAATTTTTCCCAGTAATTCCTTCTTACCGAGGTTAAAATGTCATGGCAGGTTGTTACCTTCTTATCCTGACACACATTTAAAATATGGGCAGCTACTTCAAGTTGGTGGAAAACAGTTTCTTCATGGTATTTTTAGAGTTTAGGATACTTCAGTGAAATGTTTCAGAGTCAAGGGCAAGTACCTTATGGTCCCATTTCACTATATTTATGTTTTTAGGCTAAGTCCTTTTCTGTCTTTTTATTCCACATAGAAAGGTGAGAGTGACTATGAAAGAAAGGAATATCCCAGAGAAGGTGTAGCTTAGGGTTGTTTAATTTTCTCCTTCAATTCCAACTTACTACAGATAAAAGAAAACAGTAAAATTCCTATAGAAATATTGATAATTGTATTTTACTTAAACCTATAAAATCAGGGAATGAGGAATTATTTGTAACTAGTAACTAATGAAAAGACATTTAACTGATAATACCCAAGTTGATAGGATTGCAATCAAAATATTATACTCATCCAGTGGTTCTCAATTCAGAACTACATTAGAACCATCTTGGAAGATTTTACAACTTATCATTCCTTTCAATCCAACCTTCAGTGATGGAGTTTAAAAAATCTTTTGAAAATATTTAGCATAATATGTTTAAAGAACCACACAAAATGTTTGCATTTCCAAACCATAAATTCACTTGTAGTAAATTATCTTTAAAAAATTCAAAATAAGTAAAAAGCTACGTGAGAAGAGCTCAGAGTAATTTATTATACTTGGGATTTTAAACAGCCTGAATATTTAATGGGCAATGATAATTTATGTCCTCATAATCTCACATCCAGCAATATAAAACCACCTGCCTATGCTGGTCTTGAAGTATAGATCTTGCTTGGTTTAGATCTGGGTCTGAAATCAGGCAAGACGTAGCCTGCTGGTGAGAGGTATCTGTGACTTTTGTAAGCCTGGTAAAGACAGGGACAATTAGAATCAATGACAGTATTGAAATTATATTTTGAAGAAAAATAGACACTGTTTATAAATGACCAGTAGGAAATAGAAGAAAATGAAAATGATTTGGCTTGTTGAGATAGTAGGATTGTGCATTGATTATTTTTCTTTCATTTTGATTTCTGTTAACATAATTTTAATGTCAGCTCAAACATTGTAGTGAGAACTCTTGGCAGGCCAAAGACTTTTCCACCTTTATTAATTTATCTAAAGAGTAACATATAAGACATCCATGGATAGTTTAAACTCAATACCTTTAGAATCACCATTTATTTGTCTTAATGACCACAAAGTATCTCTTCCTACCAGTGGGATGGGGAAATGCATTATTCTTCCATTACTGGCACATACTTGTATTAGAATATCATCTTCCAAATGAATGTTATCACTTTAAGGAACTGACTAGCATAGGCATTTTATTGTATTAGCTGGTCACAAAGCCAGGAAGTCCTTATTGAATGGCCCAAGGCACGTAAAATTTGATTGGAAGAAGAAGTAGTTTCAGTTATGATAACTAAAAATCCCAGCAAATTGTTTTGGCATCTGGAAAACAAAAGCAAAACAAACTTCCATATAACCGTCAATTGACTAACAAGCAAGGGGCTATTGGTCAGCTCATCCCTATTGATAAACTGCTCCCAGGACCATATATGCAGCTCTCCTGCATATATGCAAAGAATTTCCCAAACAGAAGCATCTCATGTTCCAGACTATTCTAAACGAAATTTAAAAAGCATTTGTGTGTGTGTGTGTGTGTTTTTGTGTGTGTGCGTGTGTGTGCGAATTACACGTTGATCTAGACTCTCAAGACTCCTTTGTTTAATCTCTACCACCGTACACTCTGTTTACCTGAATATGCTAATAGTTGCTAATTGTATTGTTGTCTCATCTGCTGGTGTTGACATTTAAACCTGGATTCTTCAAGGCTTGTGTTTCCATATGTCCATACTCTTAGGTCAATGAGCAAGAGATTTGTGAATGTTGGCCTAAAGGGTTATACCCTGAAGTCTTGGCAGCCTTGATTCCACACACTTAAAACCATTAGGTCATAGCATTCTGTTTCTTCCTGCTCCCAGCTGGTATCTGGCAAAAGTTCCCCTGGATGAACCTCTTCTCAAACACTAATGGGCCTGAGTCGCATTGGGCCTGAGTCATTTTGGCCTTGTGAAAATGCAGATTCTACCTCCATAGAGCTGACCTGGGACTTCAGACTTTGTCTTTCTAACAAGCTTTTGAGAGAAGCCAGTTGGATTGCTTGTTTATGAGCTATAGTTTGAGGAGCATGGGAATGAACCCAACTCTCAAAGACATAGAAGAAATTGCAGTCTTTTCTTACAATAGACTAGTTATCAGTCTGCATCACTGATCCCAGTATCCTGTCTGATATTTTAAGTCTGAAGGTTTAACTGTTAATATTTCTTCCATTTTATTATTTAGTAACATGATTTCTTTCCTTTTTTCTCTTCTCACAGAACCATTAAATGGGAATAATAAAATAATAATACTTTAATAAAGTTTGTAAATTTTAGTGTCTATGTTAGTGCGGTTTTCATTACTGTAACAAAAAAAACCTGAGAAAATACCTGTTTTGTCTCATGGTTTCACAGAATTCATTCTATATTTGCTTGATTTAGTTGCTCTCGGTGTGTGGTGAGTTGGTACAACATGGCAGAAGCAAGTGGCAGAGGAGACAAGTTTACCTATGGAATTCTGGGAAGTGGATAGGAGAGTGGACCAGTGTCCTGACAGCTACTTCAAGGGTGCACACCCACTGTTCTGCCTTTCTCTGTGCACCATCTTCTAAAATTTCTACAACCGCCCAATAAAGCTACAGGCTGAAGATCGAGTCCGTTAGTACATAGCCTTTGAGAAACCCTAAATCATAATAGTATCCTTTGATTTAGATTTTAAATAGTATGTGCAAATTTTCATGCAATTTCAGCATGCACATTTATTGGATTTCTCAAGATTATTAAATGTGTAAACTTTCATAAAGAATGTACAATGCTCTCAATTAATGTGTATATTATATAAAGCCTTATAATGTGCTTGCTTGGGGAAAAAACCAGACTTAATCTGGTAATGATATAACATATAAAGACTGTATTTGGAGTAAGAAACTTTGTTTTAAATTGGGCAACTTTATTTTTATTATTTCGGCAATTTTCTATTTTCCTAATCTGTATAATTGGTACAGTAACATCAGGAGATATTGAACATTGAAAAAGAAAATTTATATGAAACATCTGATAAACTGAAAGCAATTTGTATAATTTTAAATATCAATTACTCACTGACATTTTATGTAGCTTGCCTGAAATAATGTTTTATTGTATTTCATAACCAACATCTATGAATATTCTTAAATTTAAATACAAGAGAATTTTTTAAGACTTCACAAACTCACTTTACAGTTAGAATAAAACATTTTGTTATAATACACACAAACAACTTATTAAGAAACTAATCTTCAAACAATAATAACATACTAATTTTTGATAAATAATTATTCAGGCTATTATAAGCTTCAGTGATTTTTATAGCTAACGTTTTCTCTCCACCTTTGCTAAATCTAGTAGTTTATCTCAATTTTTAAGTGACAGTAATATGTAAGGATCTGAAAGGTGAAGTAAATCCATATTAATTTGATATACAATGGCTTGTAAAACAATGATCAAACTTTATGAGAATGCAAAAATACTCCTTAAGTGATTTCATTGTTGAGAAACACTGACACGTGTACCTAATCAGTCAAAAATATTAATTTCCTTTTCCTCTCCTTCAATATATGTAAATGTTAGCCAGTCTGCTGAAAAGTTGCATCAGAGATTAGCTTAAAACTGTCAAGAAGAATACAAAACGGCACCTTCTAGGGCATGTAGGCAAACCAGATACTTAGTGGAGACAGGCTAATTTATCATAGTGCAGTTGCGATGGCAACAAGAGTTCTTGGTGCCATGTGACCCAAAGCAGTTTCTGTTGACTGGTTCAGACTGACTGTCAGTTCAGCAAAGGTTCCACTGTTTGCAGTGAAAAGGAAGCGAGAGCATTGATACTTGCTGAAAAGGCATAATAATAATAGTGTATCTCAAACCATGAATGCATCCCTTTGTCTCCTTGACGTTTATTTTCATTCTGGCTAAAGAGATCCCTCTAATTTTTGTTACACAAAGGCCCCTTATTTATTCACAAATTAAATATGTGTTCCTCTATTTACTAAGAACTCCATCTATGCCAGTAGAGTTGCAAACATTTAAACCTTTCATCATCATAATATTTTATTTACAATGTGCTAGATTTTGTACAGCATTTTTCTAATATTTTTCATAAGATTACAAGAAATCTGGTTGCATGAAATTTGTGCCAGCAACAAAATTTCCCTGTCTATAATTTTCTCAACTATTAAAAAGGCAGAATAATGATGCTCGCTTCTGATCTCAGTGAGGAGGAGATCTTTAGGGAAGGTAGGCTGTCGGTTTTCACATAATTTTTCTTGTCTTTTTCACTGTTACTTTCATTGATGGATAAGTAACAAGGACTATGGAGACAGTCACACTCTTTGATTCAACAATTCCACTCTTGGGATTTTATCTTAGGGAGATTTCACTAAAGAAATAGTTCTATGACATAGTGGGGAAAGAATGGGCTTTGGAGTCACGCACTTATGAATTCCAAATGCTGGCTCTGCCACTTGCTCTGACTGCCCTTGGGGAAGCATTTCACCTCTATCAGCCACAAGTTTCCTGATTTGTAAAACAGACATGAGGGTATCAACCCTTAGCAGTGACTGGGAGCCTTATAAATCATATGTGCTAAGCGTCTGGTGTGTGTATCTAACGTGTATCTAATAGAGTTTTCTATGTGGTACTTAATGCAGTATCATCTGTAAAGCAAAAATCTTGGAAGAAATCTACGTATCTAAGACTAGAAATATGAGTTGGTAAGTTCCCCACTCGTAAATGAGATTTATTGAAATCATTATGATTTAGTCACCTAATATTTTGTTCAAAAATATGACTTATGAAGGGTATTACTTGCTTCTTGAAAAATAACAGTATTATGAATATCAGAAGTAAAATTATGAGCTTTGTAATACATAATGATTATATAAAATAATCTTGTGTGGGGAAGACACTTTGCTTAATAAAAATAGTATAGTACTATGACTATCCTTAATTACTGTAGTAACATAGAACAGTACCTTTTATATTAAACAAACATAATGAAAGAAAAGTGTATAGAGGTTGGACTCAACAACCTTAAGCAAAGATCAGCTACTAGCATGAGTCTTTAAGCCCCTCCTCCCCTTTCTCTTAATGCCCAATCACCCCTAAGTGAGCAGAGGCAATGTTGGCTCAGAAGCTGTTCTGCTAACACTTTCATGCAATTCTTCTTCTATGTTCCCTGAGTAGTTTTGCCTCAAGTAAGAAAAATAAAAGAATCTATAAGAAAGAATCTACGTGTGAAAGAATTCCAGTTTATACAGTAAGCAGGGTGAATTGAAGAAATGTGGAAGAGTAGAAGCAATTTGCGAGATTGATTAAAAGGCATGGCTAAAATTTGGAATCAATTTTCATTCAAATTTAGGATTTAGACCTTTGGCAGTCTGGCATATAGGAACACATAACTCCAAATAATAGCTTTTTCCCCCCGTAGGACAAAATTTCATTCTGACCTGGAAACAATGACCACAGGAACTGAGAGACACAAGATTTTCCAACTGAGGTGTTTTTTTTAAGTGGCAGTGGACAGCTCATTGAGTGCCAGGTTTAATGCTGACAGTTTAGGAATGAGTGAGGAAGACAGATAAGAAGGTATTGATGGAGGCAGCTAGGTAAGTCTTGCAGCAATTGCTGACACATTTTTTTTCTCTCTCAAAATTCTAACTATACCTGCTAGTGTCCAAGTACTATTATCCACTCTGGCAAGGACAGGCCACATTTCACCTCACCCAAAAAGTGTTTCATGTAAAAGTGGAAGAAAAATGCTTGATCATTTAATACATTATTCTTTTCTCTACTTTTCTGCTTCTAACCACGAGACAGTTCTCAATCTGCATGAATAGTCTTTGTTAAATTTTATTGTCAATTTTCTCAAAGTAGAAAATAATATATACATGTACTGAAAAAATTAAAAATATAGACTGTAATTCAATCTTACTGGTCTTAGTGGAAATTTTGCTTTTCATTATCTGGGTCCCCTTTTTAAGGCTCAATCACATGGCGCTGCAGGGTTATACTGCAAAGGAGAAAGTGTATCCATTCAAGTGTGGCCGCTGTTACCACCCTTACTGACAAACCGAAGTTGTCAGGTTATCTCAGGTAGCTCTGGGCTTCCTTAAAATGCATGAGTGAAATCTTTGCAAAGTGGTTCTGCTCCCCCACACCTCAAGAGTCACCTGTTTGCAGTCTCATCAGTGTGTAGCATGTGGCTCACTTCTTATTGCTGTTTTAGCCACAGACATATCTCTTACCCCATATCTTTGGGAAAATCAGTTTTCAATCTGAGGGTTACCTCTGTCCACTTCAAGTCTGCCATTCACTTTGCTCTTTTTGGAAGGGTGTAGGAGTTTGTGAAACAAACCCCAATGCAAGATTTACAGACTGTGCCTTACACTTCCACAGAGACAATGGAAAGGGGGGTCTACTGCAATATGGAAAAGGAAAAGCAGAAAATTCACAAGCTACACACTCATATAAACATACACACACAGTGTAGCTCGTACCTTCATACCTGGCTTTGACTTCCAGCTCCTTCCATCCAAGTACAAAGTCGAGGAGTAGTGATTGCCTTGCTATGTGAAAGTGAAAGCACAGAGGCTCAGAGAGAGTCAGGGAGAAACTACAGCACACATAACTCAGTACAACAGGATCGCCAGGTTGGGTGCAGTATAAATTGGAGTTCTTAACATAAGCCTTTAACACTCATGCTAGGTCTGCTCTAGAGATCAATGTTTCTTAAATTGATGACTTGAAGTTTGGTATTGAATTTAACCAAGTGATACACTTTGTGTGGTAACATTCAGTAGATGATACGCCAGTGTTTAAGTGTGGCGTACAATTTTATTTTGAATGACACAAAGTCTTTGTGTTTTTTAAAATAATCATTGCAACTACTAATAGCATTAATTGTGACTCTCTTTAAAATATTGTTGCTTTCAGTTTGACATTGGCTTGAATTTATTTGTTTTGCGCACTCTTTAACGGGACCATAATCATGGCACAGGCTGTTCAGGGCCTGGCTAACCTGACTGCATTCCACAATCACGGACTGTATTTCTAACCCCAGTGTGCCAGTTTTTAAATGCATTCTTCTAATCTCAAGGCATTGTGTAAAAGCATGTGAACAAATCAGTGGCAAATGATTTTCTATTGGAAAAAATTCATTTTGTGACATATCTCATGAATAAGTAGCAACCTTGCCATAATTAATTAATTCATTTCCAAGCATAACTGTGTACAGGGATGTCGCAGTAAAATAAATTCACATTAAAATATTGTGTCTACTTTTGGTGGATCAGTAAGTAGACAGGTCTTTATCTGCGGCCTGGAAAATTATTGCTATTGAATAATAACGAATTGAGTTTTTCAACCTTTTCCAAGAACATTCAAGGCGTACAAAATATTATACCTTCCCACAAAGGGTTATTTACTTTACAATTAATCAGGGAACTTCTAGAATTATTTTCAACATTGATTTTATAAACTATTAAAAACGATCAAGTGAAGAAGACTGATTTTCTCTGTTAAGCCACACAGGTACTGTCGTCAGTTGTAGGAAAGGTGCTAGAAATAGCCATGGCAACCTGCTCTTTCAGAATCAGAAGACATGCAGTCGTTCTTGTCACCCTTTTAATACTTTGCTTTGTTTCCCAAGAATCACAGTTTTGTTATTGTTGTTGTTTTTGTTGTTGTTTTATTATCAAGGCACATGTACTCTTGTTTTTTTCAGATTAGTAGCCCTCAGAATTGAAACCTACTTTCTGATTTCTTTTTTGGATTATAATTTTTTTTTTCTGGCTGAGTCAGATTTTGGAAGAAAAGCAGCAGGATTTACATCATGGGCATTAATATCAAGCCCCATGTAGGCCTTGTCCCTTACCGCATGAATCACCTTGTGCTCATTTTATTCCTTCAAGTGTCAGTTTTCATATCTGAGAAATTTAGGGGATGCTTCCCCTCTGCTTTATCTGAGGTTCCTTGTCTGAATGAGATCATATGCTCACACTAATCCAGAAGATGTTAGTGTGTAGCACACAGAATTTAATGTGATTATTATTTGTTGTTATGTGGTCATCACATGTGGAGAAGCTTGAGCCAGTTGTCTTTCAGACAACCCAGTACTGCAGAGAATACTAAATGACCCATAATGTTGTATGGAGCCCAAAACACAGCTGCTAAGACACATGCTGTAAATATTTTATTAATTCACTCATTCATTTATTGAACACCCTAAGACCGGTAACACTAGGGGCAAGAAAAAATTAAATATAAGACAGACAAACAATGGCAACACAAGCTAATTATATTTAGTCTCCAATGATTGCATGCATGTAAAAATTATTTGTGAATGTTATTATTAGTTACATAAGGACTTTGTTAAAACCAGATGATGATCTTTGATCAATTTCAGTAGAATGCTTTTTAATGATATTTTTCCTTATTGTAGTATCTGAGGGGACACATAGGTTAGTGAAGAATGTACAAAATATATACAAAGTACAGATGAAGTCACCTTTGTATATAAGCACTTAAATTGACCAGAATGGACTATGCCTGTTCTAGACTATTAAAACAGCTTAGTATTGAGGAGTCAAGGGAACCTGGGCTCAGGACGAGTACTGAAGATGTCTGTAAATGCTTTAAACAGCATACATTTTTCAAATAAGAGAAAATGAAATTTTCTGAATGTTTCCAGTAATGATATCAAACTGTCAAAAGAAATGGAGGGCAGAAAACCAAACTTTCCTAGTATCAATTTGGCTGTTTTTTTTATTATTATCTCATGTTTTTCTTTATTTCTTTTTTTCGTTAATACTGGCAATCAAACTCAGGACCTCATGCTTGTCAGGCAGACACTATGCTGCTGAGCCATATCCCCAGCCCTTGATTGTTTTGTTGTTGTTGCTTTTGTTTGTTTTTAATAAACTGATTTCTCAAGCTACTTAATGAAGCAAGAATGATTTAGGAAAAGAAGATATGTATTATTTGAAAAAAAAGTTCTATCAAGAAACCTGAGTCAGTACAAGAGGAAGCTTGACAACCCACACAAAAGAAAACAGTGAAAATTTAAAGATCTAATATGACAAATCTGATATTGTTTCACTGTATAGGAAGGAAATTCACAGATGCTATCATAGAGGACTATTCCAAGAAGAGAGTAATCTCTTGGATATTTTATGTTCCTGGATTTATGCATTATCATGACTACTAAAATAAATTGCATCTAGAATTAAATTGACTGTAATTACAGACAAACTTAGTAAACCTTAATTCCTTTTTAGTAAAGATGGGAACAGTAATATACATAAAATATGACAAATAATGTAACAGCTCCAGAAAAAATCAATACTCATTAAATCTTAGTTTAATTTTAATTGTTAAAAACAGATAGTGATATCTGACTTTTTTTCAGTACTGAACTTTGAATCCATTGCTTTTGTGCTAAGCTATGTTCTTGGCCCCCTTTTTACTTTTGATTTTGAGGTAGAGTCTCATAAATTGACTGAGGTGCCAAGTCTGGACTTGAACTTGAGGTCCTTTGACCTCAGCCTTCAAGAATTCTGAAATTATAAGCATACACCACCATGCCCAGGTTTACTTGGTAAGAAAATATTTTGAATACAAGATCATATTTTATACAAAATATTAAAAATAGATATACCATTTTTACCTCATATTTGTTTTCTAAGCCCCAGCCTCAAAACAGACCTCAGTCACTAGATGAAAATAAGAAAACCGAAAATAAGGCAGATAATACTGGGAAATTTGCCATCAGCAGACATAAGGCTTCACTGTCTCCATCTGCATAACAAATGTCATGTCTGAGATAGGACATACTGTCTTCTGAAGTCAGCAAGTGCAGGGTAGAATTCTTACAAGCCACCGGTGTCTTCTCCAGTGTGTGTGTGTGTGTGTGTGTGTGCGCGTGCATGCTGTGTTTTATCTCAGTTTATCTTGGGAGAATGGCATGTGATATTCAGTCAATAGATTATGATGTGAATCCTTTCATTTGTTTTTAGTTTGTCTTTTTTGCAGGGTAATCTTGTAAGTTCAGTTCCTCATCTGTAAAATACATTAAGAACACACCTACCTATTCCTCCAGAACATTAAAATGCATAAGGTGTTAGGTGCTCTGGTCCATTTCTGTTCTCAGAGATTGTATCAGTTTCTCATTGGTGCTGTAATAAGTTATCCGTTCTGGAAGTCTAAAGTCCTAAAGTCCAGGCATCTCCTGGGTAGCATTCATTATTTGGGCTCTTGGTGGAGATACCACTATCTTAACTTCTCTGTTTTTAGTCTTCTAAAGGCTACTTGCATTCCTTAGCTCCTCTCCTCTTCCATCAGCCCAGTATTTTCAAATCTTATTTTCTCTCTTTTCAGTCATTACCTCTCCTCTCAGTCTCACTGATCAGCTTCCTGCACTGGTTCTGCAGACTCTTGTGCTTAAATTGGCTAATCCAAGATAAGATCTTTATCTCAAGATTCTTAATTTGTGAGCATTAGCGAGATCCCTCATCAAGTAACAGTGACGTATTCATTATTCTGAAGATTGAAACATGAACATTTTTTTGAAAGCCAATTTTTATCTATTACAGACTCTAAATATTCAAGCTATTTAGCCTCTCAAGACTATAAAGAACATATTAAGGGAAAAATTCAAATTTAATCTTCATATTTTGTAAGCATGTTTTAAAGACAATATAGGACCAGAAGTTTTTATTAGGTTTTTCCCATGTGATAGAAACCTTGCAGGATAATATACATGGTTTTATTAAACTAAGTAACACCCATTTTATTTGGCATCTTGATTTATCTACACTTCACAAAAGAAGAAGCAATATAACTAAGACAATTGTCAAAGCCATCCTGCTAGTGATAAAATCAAGAATGTGGAATAAATCTGGCCAAGTCAGAAGTCCACTTTATTAATTATATTATGTTCTGCCTAAAACTCATTGTAAATTAAGATAATTTAAAAGGCTTTCTAAAATTTAAACAAAATTACTTAACATTCTATGGTTATAATATCACTAACTAGTTGTATATTTCACCTGTGTTTTTATCTTCTCTTATACTAAAAGGGGGAAACACTCCATCAAACAAAACTCTTATAAATATAGAACTATTAAGTGTGTACATTTTGACATTGAAAAGGTTCATTTACTTTATAACATAATATACTTTTTTCTAAGATTTGCATAAATCTTAGAAGATACATTATTAAAGTGTCTTCAGCCTGGTGACACACTTCTGTAATCCCAACTACACAAAAGGCTGAGGCAGGAGGATCACAAATTCAAGGCCAACCCAGTCAAATTAGCAACCCAGTGAGATCCTCTCTCAAACTAGAAAATAAAAAATGGTTGAGGATCTAGATCAATACTTGAGAGCTTGCCCAGCATATGTGAGTCCCTGGATTCAAACCTCTGTACCATAATAATCCTAAAAATTACTAAAAGAGGTAAAGGTAAGCTTGCATTTGAATTAATTAGGTGGATACATCAAGATGCTATTATCTATTGTTTTTGAGTTTCAGTAGAGAGATCTCAGAGTACAAATTACCCAGAATGGCAATGAAACATGTAGAAAAGTAAAATAAACCCGATACCTTGGGAATCTAGCAATTCCAGTATGATCTCCAGTCAGAAAGGAGAAAAAAATCACGAATACATTAAGATCATTAGGGTAAAATAGTTTTTAGATTATCAGTCATGATTATAACACATTCTACTCTCCGTATACACTTACGCAGTCAGCTAATGCTTCCAAAAAATAATAATACAAAATGAATTGGCCCTTGGAATGAATGACTCTTTAATCTTAAAGCAGATATGTTGGAATGATAGTGGAAATGTAAATATTCTCTCTCAGGTTTAACTTTTCCTATAATAATGAAAAGTACAAGTAATTTAAGAGCTAAAAATTATAATCTTTGTTCCATTTAGATTGGGTCTTAATCTTGTATCTTACTGAAAAAGAAGTTTCATTCTAGCACAAAATCTACACAAATGTCACTTTTGAACAAATGTAGATTGCTCCAAAGGGAAGGAACTATAATACCTACCAACCTTTACACTGTGTTTCATGATTTCACTTTGGAGTCACTGGTGAAAGAGGAAGGAAAGATTGGCATCCAAACACATACCTGTTTCTGTCTCTCAGACTCTGCCCATCAAAGCTTTTGTGTTCTTAGTTTTGTTGTTGTTGTTGTTGTTGTTTTGTTTTGTTTTGTTTTTATACAGAGAGAAACAGAGAAGGGAACAGGGGAAGAAATTGAAAATCTGCCCCAGCACCTTATAGCTAGCTGGCTGACAAATACATAAACATTTAAAATTAGAAGCTGATGGGTTCAAATATTGAATTATAAATTCAAGGAATATGCTATAAAATGTGAGTTGGAATGCTGCACACATGTTTCAATTTTAAGATCTTTTGTTGATTTAGTTTTCCAACTTACTTTTTAAGATGACTTTAAATTTTGAGAATTTACATGAGTTGAATATAAAATCCTCTAAAGCATCTTGAAATTCACATGGAGTTCACAACCATAGATTTCATTTCAATTTTCTGATTAATATATATATACAAAAAAAACAATGCAGTTGACTTTAGTCAACTGTTATTTTAGTGTCAGTAATTTATTTTTCTGTTCACTTTCAGTTGATCTTGAGAATGCATTAAAGACATCGGAATGGTTTTGGTTCATCTGTCTAAAGGCTTCATTTCTTCTGTTTTGATTGTCATCAAATCTCATTTATTTTACACTAAGAAAATAATCATTTCTCAACTCATATGTAATTGAATTTATAAATATGAATTTTCACTTTACTTAAGAGATTATCAAGACATTTTCCAAACAAGATTGTATTTTGCTCACTGGAGAAGCAATTAAAGTGTATGCAAGTCCCGTGACCTTCCTTACTCACACAGAAAATGAGTGTCAGAACTAGAAAATGGAACTGAACACTTGGCAACTAGTGTGTATTTTCACCAAAATGTTCCTTCTTTGTATATAAAAGCTCTGACACGGCAGTTGTCAGAAACTCACATTGTGAATATTTAAGTGATGTTGATCACTACTAATTGTATGACTTGGTATTATTTGAATCACTTGACTAACTGTAACAGAGTCATATCCAACAGGGCAAATAGTTAAGGAAGACTGCAACCTCCACTGAAAGATGCTAGGTAAGGATTTGACTATAACAGGAGGACATGGTATTGCACATCAAATCCTTATCTAGCATCTTTCAGTGGAGGTTATGGTCTTCCTTAATTATTTGCCAAATTTATTGCTTACAAAATAGTGTTTTAAACAAAAGAGCTACACTAATCCAGGCTAATACAATCAGAAGTTTTTTGAAAGAATTATAGAAATAAATTTTCTTTCTGACTTGGAATAAATATCAAGTTGTATAAAGAACGAAATATTTGCATCTTCTATTTTTTGATCAATTCTCATTTATCAAATTTCCTTGAACTTCAAATAGAAAAGAACAGGCAAATATAGGTTATTTGTCAATAATATTAATATGAGGGAAATACAGGAATGGATTTCAAGCAATGTACTTCTACATGCATGTTTAAGACAAAAATATGGAAGAGAATTGTTTGTTTTCTCAAATGACTTAAAGTATATGGCCATAGGTTTGAGGTAATTGTTCCATGAAAAAAATGTGATGGTATTGATTGTTTTAGGAATTGGAATACAGTGGAAGACTGATGGCTTGTTAGGCATATCTTTATGAAAGGTGAGTAGAGTGACTCAATAATGAAACAATTATTTCAATTACATTTTTGTATTTAAAAGAAAAGCAAAGAAATTTTGCTTTGGCAACCTGCCTAATGAAATATATATCAATTGACCGGTAAATCTAACTCAAATTTAACTGTTTTAGTCTAATATCAAACAGCTCCATATGAGAAAAATAAAACCTATTATCTGAACTCTTCCCTTAAAGAATGTAATCAACCTAAAAATCATTTCAAAAACCCAAATAAAATTACACCATGATGAAAATGTCTAGGTAGCTGATCGACCTGGTAAGAAGTGGGCTAATAAATGCATATCAAAAGCCAGTGAATCAGTTCCAAATTTGAGATCCACAGACCCATGTTTGTAGAGCCAATACACTGCCTGTCCCCACACTGCTTCCAATCTTCCTGCCTCACAAAGAAACCCAAGATGTAATGCTTTAAAGCAGTCTAGCTTTGAGCTCACTTCTGGTTTTATTGTAAATTGGGTGTAACTAGGCAGTCATCACTTAGGTACTACAGAATTTCAGTCATACAGAACATGGCCCAGCTCATCTGATGCCTTTACTGCTTTATCAGGCAAAATGCTTTCTTGCTAATTGCTTCTTTCTATGTTCCTCCATGAAACCATGTTTCAAAGAAGGGTAGCCCAAAATTCTCAGTAAGAATGAGAAAGCAGATTATTAGCTATCTTCAGATCACTTTATGCAATTTGTATAAAATAAAAGTTTGGGGCCATGTCCTCTAGAATTATTAAAAATTTCATGACAGTGAGAATATGGCACTATACTAAGTTTAGGGCCCTTCTAAGCATGCCCATAAAGTTGGCTGTGGCTCACAATGATTTGTGACTTGTAACAAGACACAGTGCCACTTGTGCCAACACTCCAGGGGAGAGCGGTTTGTGCATAAAAGTCACAAAGAATCTATGGTAGCCATCTTGAAGTTAAACTACCAACACACTTTAAAAACTGAGATAATGGCCAATATTGAAAAGTTGGGAAACTTTGGCACTGAAACAAACATATTTCTGTCTTCCCTGGAATAACATGAAGTTCAGCAACTTAACCCATCTTAACTAGTAGCTGACTCATACCGAAAATAGTCACCTCATCTCCCTTTATGTATGCAAACATTCTGCTTCCCAAGTGTAAACATCTTGGCCATTGCACACTTTTGGGTTTGAGACTTTTGTGTGCTATCAGCATACAGTAGTATCTTTTTTAAAATGATGTATATTTTCATAAGAATTGGATAGAATTAGGTGTCTAGTATCCTGAATTCTATATAATTTTAATTTTGTACATTTGTCACTTTCTTTTAATTTCTCACTGTATTTCTTTTAAGATAAAATATGAGATTTTAAATTTAGTAAAAATACAATTGACTTCATCAAAAAATGAAAAAATTGCAAAGGTGTATTTTCTACCAATGGCTCATTCATATTTACTGTCAAAAAATACTTTACCATGGTGCAATATATATTTTTGACCTAATTATTTCAATTACTATTGATTCTGCTTATGGATATTATCCCTTGACAGAATAACAGAAAAGGAAATAAAAAAGGAAAAAATCCTTACCAATAAATATCTTAGAAATCATAGTCTATAAAAGGCTACAGTTTCTTCACAGGATAAAAATGAACACAAATTTTTGGTAAGAGTAATAACAAAATAGTATCTGCAAGTTCTTGTTAGCAATGCCTAATCACATCACCTTTTTAAAAATGCTGCCTATCTTCCTAGAAATAAATTCACCTATTTGGATGATTTCTTAAGGGATAACAATAGGTAAATAGTCATAACGGTTAGATTGCTTTGGGTAAAATACAACAAAAATTTGATTACATGTTTATTTCTTAGTTTTCTCATCTGTTGAATGAGAGGAATAACTGTACAAATCTTTAAGCTACTCTCAGACTTACAAGTATTAATGTATTAAAAGCCTTTCTAAAAGGACTAGCACATTAATATGATACAACTTCTATCCTCATCATTGTCAATTTTTTTTTCCCTCTTGGTACCGGGGATCGAACTCATAACTATGCGCTTGCTAGGCAGGCACTTATGCTGCTGAGCTAAATCCCAGGCCTCATCATTGTCAATCTTATCATGATTTCATATGACATTTTGTGTTCTTTTTTCAGCTATCTATCTGAGGCAAAAGATTAGAAAAAACAACATAATCCAATATTTTCAAAATTTATTTCAATTAACTCTATAAATATTAGAAGTAAAAGCAAATACAGAAGAAGTAGGGAGATGGGAGAAAGTTTATTAAGTAAGGGTAGGTGCTAAGGTCTGTGCAAAAAGAAAATTAGACTCTGGTAGATGGTCCTGCTGGACGGTAATTGATGTTTTCCAACTAAAGTGGCAAATTTCTAATCCTTCCATGGAACTGTCTACTCAGCACTTCTAAAGGTACAACTGGTGACTTACTGTACCCTAAACTGAATGTGCCAGAGCCATTCTGCCATTGAAATGCCACACTATTCATTTGTTTTTGTCTTAGAAGGAATTTTATGAAGAAAGTCATGCATCTCTAATTTTCTAGAATTTACTGATCCCTGAGTTTCAAAGATTTTTCAAAATAATATAATTGTGAGGGAATATTCTTAGCTTTCTGAGTTATAGTCTGCCTCTGATATCTCATTAAATCAATCAGAACAATAAATTGAAACTGAAAGATCCTGAGACCACTAAACAAAAACAATTAAATATTGGTGATTATTTTGAAAAAATAAAGAATGGCTGAATTTAAAAACTATTAACTCAGGTAATTTCCATTCTGTCTTTTCAACAACATTAAGGGTAATATTGAGTTGAGATCATTAACAGTAATCTTTTATTATAGATCTCTGTGTGATTTTTGGCATACAACTTGGAAGAAGTTCAAAGATTTGAATGATATTTCTGTTACGGGCTTCACTTCTCATTTATTTATGTGCATTTGTTTTCTGATATCTAATATCTATAAACCAAGAATGAAACTTATATTAAATACTACTTTATAATGGCAATAAAAATTAATCAGCAAATAAAAGAAGTGTTTGGAAAACAAATGAAATCTATCTTATTAACATACCAATTTCCAATACCTTTTCATTTTTATATTTAGTGTAACATGTTAATTTTTTATTGAGTTTTTCATAATGACTGCTAAATCCTTAACCTGAAAGGAGTGTAAAAACATAGCTTCTCACTACCCCAAGAATCTTTTCAATTTAATTCTATTTACCTATATATTTCTGTTGCACAAAATATAAGGAAATGACCTATAGAGGAATCTCAGAAGTAAAAATTATTTCATTAAAAAACCAACGCTGTGGGAGAATTGAAATAAAAGTTCAAGGAGAAAAAATAATTTAAAGTATTTTAGTACTATAGAGTCTTGATTCACTTTATTTTGTACAGTAGGTATTAAATTTATGTAACCTTTAAAATCAATTGGGTCTAAATACCAAGAGTTATAAAAATTATTTTAAGATGGCAATATTTATAGTATGTTATAATTTATATCTTTTCCAATATTAAATTTTTGAGGAAACAATTTTATATAGTAGAGATATGAAACAACATAGCTCTTGAAATAGTATTTTACAGTATTTATATGCAAAAAATGTTTTAAAAGCTACTGACTGGTGAAAGCCTTCAAGTAATCATCTCATTCTAAGATAACATGATTTTAATTTAAAATAATATTATTGGATGTTTTATATATTTTATTACTATTTATAGTATATATCATCCAGAATTACATTAAAGATATTTAGCATGTGATATTTTAAAATATATTTTGATTTTTTTCTTGTTTTTCTCTTTAACAATTTTGCATTCTTCCTAAAAAATAAAAAGTGAATAAGACCCCACATACTAGAAATGCACAATGAGCTACATACTTATCTTTTGTTGGGCAAGAGGGTAGGACAAGAAAATAGAGGCATATTCATTAAAGCACTGTTCAGTGTAGAATAAAATTCTCATTTGTATATGTTCAGAATGTAATCCATTTTAAGTATTTAATTAAAAAGTGACATTTTACAAAGTCGTACCTGGATAATGAAAATAAGCTTTGGAGACTCTTTTGAGACATAGGCAGTCTCATGTGAAGTTTGGACACACAATATTTTGATGTACAGAGAATTGATTTAAAAAATTCAAATACAGAAACTCCCTGACTGGCCCAATAGAAGAATGAAGAAAGAATTCACAGTTGGACTACTTGTCTCACCAGTTTGGAACAATGAAATATGCATCTGCTTAGACCCACTTAGAGTAGTAACATCTATGTTGGCCACGATGATTTTTGCAGCTGCCCACTCCTTAGAACCATTTAGCTATTTGCTACTTACTCGGGATCCAGAAAAATTACTGCACAGCTCATGTTTGGTTTTCTGCGTAAAGAACAAAAGTAAAAATGGAGTCCTGCTCCCATGGGTTAAATGAGAAAGCCTGTCAATAACTTAGAATTTTTCTCTAAAATGGGATTGTTGACAAATACATAACTATAAATGTATTCTAGTAATGCTAATTTTAAATGTTTCTCTTTTCAAATTTATTCAAAAATATACCATACATATAAAAATGTCCAGTATACATAATTATAATTTTAAAAATAACAATAAAACCACACAAAGTTTAAGAAATACAACATAATAATACTGTAAGTTTATTTCTTTTTGAAATAGCACTTATGCCATTGTTCTGATTTATCTTACTCCAATTAGAATGCAAAGATTTTCAAAAATTATGTGTCTTAAAATTTTTTTTGGCTGTCACTCAATCTTATTTTTAGTGCTGTCATTTTCATTAGACTCATGGCATGTCAAATATCCTAGTATCTTACTATAATCCAGGTTCCCTTAAAAATTTTTAGTGATTATAAAATGAAATAATGATAGATCTTCAGTCTAAAGATGTAAAAATTATAATTTCATTACTTTTAAATACTGTTTTTCTCTGCTTTCATGACCAAAAAAACTGTTTGAGAAAAGTCTACTACTCTACCATGAAAAAAAAGTGATCTCTTTGTATTTTGGAAAAGGAAGCTTAATTTTAGTAATTGTGCTTTAATTGTGTATACTGTAAAATTCTTTTTTAAAATGTCTATATTTCCAGTTCTAGCTTCCTTAGCTATATTGTTTAACTACTCTCCATATCCACAAATAAATCAGTGATCCTGTCTAGTCCCTTTAAAACAGTTCCTTCTAAAGTAGAACACAATGAATCTCATTTCCTTGATCTCATGAGATATTTTATTACCTATACCTGTCATAAATTCCATCTTGCAATAATATTTTATGTTCCATATATATTATGTATATACATATATATTATGTATATATTGTGTAATACATTATGTATTATGCTTTTCATTGTAGTGAACGATACATCTTCAGTCCTAACATTAATATAAGCCTTAAGCCATCATTTCCATACCCTACGACAATGCAGTAACATCTTCAAGGCGTTAACATCACTGTATTGATTTATCAGCTGGGGTGGCCTTGATAAATTATAACAAAAAATGCCAGTTGAGTCTTTCTTGCTAGATCCCTTTGAAAGCATCTCTGACAGTTTTTCTACTCAGGATGGAAAAGTGCTAATACCTTCTCTGGAACTTTGTGAATTATGTCATTTGTAACATGTAAGAGTGAAACATCTGATATCAAAGTTTCCCCATCTAGGGTCCGTCATCTAATGTAAATCTTCTCCTCAGAATCATACCTGAGGTAGGCACAGCAGTTTACTACCAGGGAAGCAGGGATTTTAGGGAACAGTTAACATTTTATCAGTCTTCTTCCCCACTACACATCACTTTTCATTTACTACACTACTTCTGCCTCTTTCTAAGGAATGAAGAAAGGAAAATAAGAGGGTCATGAGGTTAGAAAGATTTTCCTTAGAGCTGTGAGAATTTTTGCACTTCTTTTGAGAATGGCTTCATTTAGGATTGGAGGAGGCAATGGGGACCATTGGAGAGTGAGTTTTGGCTTCTTATTTTCATTTCCCGCATCTGTAGGTAAACACAGGCAGGAATACAGGAATGGACACTCACTCCTAGACACTTCTAGGACAGAAAACGTCAAACTCACTTCATTCTGAATCAAAGAGTAGCTGCAGAGGGGCTCCACTTGTCTTGATCCTTGCACCTTGTTTGTTCAGCAGTTAAGGAGAGAAACAAAATGTGTCATGCTTCCCCAAAGATGGGATTGTGTCTAGCACATTGCCTCTGTGTAGATACTGCAGAACTGTATTCTAACTAGTTGAAATTCCAACATTCAGAGTCATCCATAGATTTGTCTCAACTACAAAAAAAGTGCTGATAAGCCTCCATGATTTATTTTTATTGTCAACCCCTAGAAGGAGTTGTAGGTATGATCTTATATGACTTTAATATAAAACTCATTATATTAGGTCTTGAGATACAAGTTACCTATTGTCAGTGTTATGACTTGTCCAGTTTCATATTCTGATGTATACATATATATACATTTTTGTCTTTTTCCAGATCATGGACACCCAGGATAGAGTTCTTTAGAATTACATTGCCTCCTTAGTAAACCTGTTAGATTCTGGATACATAGCATTTTGCTTCGTAAAGAGTGGCCCGAGTCACAGTTGAGTAGTACATTATTCTCAACTCACTTGACCATTTTGAATCTCACTTTCTTGTTAAGAAAATTCTACTGACTCAAAGATTTATTGGGGTAATTATGATCAATAAAACCTGAGGGCTGAGACTATGTCACATAGCACATGACACATAAAAAGCACTAAACATTAGTTGAATTTAATGAAATCCTATGGATTTAAATAAGAGAAAGTTTTTCTTAATTTTCAACTTCATTTTTTATTGGGTTTCTTTCTCTTTTTGTCCCTCTATAATCAATAAAATAGCATTTACAAGTGCTACATAAAGTTTTAAAAGAAAATGTCAATTACTTAAATCTTATTTTTATAGAATTCTATGTAAAAACTTCTAAATTTTCTTGTTAAATAGTCTGATTTAATATAGTCAATACAGAGATTTTGTGTTGACTTGATGAGTTAGACACATCTTATTTAATATATGCATCATCCACAAAAGTTGGACATTCTTACTTTCCCCTCAAAGATCTACTTGTGTAATTCAATGACTCATGATTGCTTCAAATGGAAGGAAAACTTGTACCAGTTGCAAGATGAACAACTATCTGCTTGTCATCAGGAGTTTAAAATCTCAGTACCGTATGGTTGGTGTAATTTATTTTGCATTCCTGTATTTTTTTTCTTGCAATTACCAGCTTAGTTGTACATTCACCTTAAAGGAATTCAGAGAGTATTCCAAGTTGTCAGTTTTGCCCACATAGTCTCAGAAGTCAGGTGACCCACAGACGTTTAATTGGAGTTACCTTTTGCTGAGTGGATAAATATTATTGGCTTTAGATCATTGTAGAAATGATCACTGTTGCTAACACACATACACAAAAGATCAACTTAATATTCCCCAAATCTTTTCTAGGAGGAGCAAATTTTCTTTTATTAAGGTGCAAATCTATCCAGTATGTTTTCTCAACCAAATTTCTTCCCGCAGCTCCTCTAGATGATATATGATGGAAAAGGTGGTAGCGCAAACTACTTACAAGTGAGAAGAGAGGAGCTATGTCAACACCTTCACGTGATACTCTGGAAAATGGTATATGTTTTAGCTTAGAAATCTGATGCCTACTGGGGAAGTTATACTTTAAGGTCAGCTATCAAAAATGTAAATTGCATATTACTCTAGGTGGGCCTGATTATTCTAATTATTTATTATTTACTGTTTTTTTTAGCACGATAAATGCTGGTGACTCTGGTGAAAGTGTTCATGTTAGAGGAGGACTGTTATTTCCATATTTGCTGAGCAACATCGATTTGTATGGCTAATATTTTATCAGTGAAAAGCAAAATGTAAAACTGCAGCCTGCTGTGAAGGGAAGTGTACGCAGTGAATGAACACTGCAGGGATATACTCATAAATATTCATTAAAAAGGGTTTCATTGAAAATGAAATTTAAGTACTTAAGGTAATACAATACACGTAGGTGAAAAGCTATTTCACCTCAGCTAAGGAAACAAGATAGAATGAGATCATCCCAGAAAGGAGGATTAAGTTTAGAACATGCTTTTTGTATCTCAAAATGTGAATTAAGCAAAATATGTGTTAACATAATTGTCATATTTTCCTGGTGTTTCTGAAGACCGATACTTATAAGAAAACACAGGTTTTTAAGCATAGTGTCATCATGTGAATTTGGGAGGTGATTTGAAAGTTTTGAGTTCCCTTGGATGAGGCACTGAGGTGGCCTCCAAGAACTCTTAAGTGGCTCCCTCCTTCAAATCGATGTAGCCTCAGTAAGTCACTACACGCTGTAGTATTGTTCCCACCTGTAAAATGAAAACTCCATTCTCATTACCTGGCCTCTGTCAGGAAGAGTGCAGGCATATGTAGAAGTATTGTTTAAAACATAAAGCACCATGAAGCTATCCATTTTCATAATTTCCTAGTCCTAATTTCAGCAAATTTATAGAGGTTAATTCCATTGAGATTTCTTAGTTCCAGTAACATTTTTTACATTTACTAAAGAAGACTTCAGTAAGGAAATATCATTTAGCAATAGACTTTGAAGTAAGTGAAGAAGTTAGTCCTATGGGTATTCAGGAAAGAATATAACAAGTGCAAAGGCCCTGTGATAGGAGTTTGCTCTGAGAGTTCAAAGAGCATCAAAGCTGAGAACTTGGAAATAAGTAGGTAAGAGAGGTGGTATGAATAGTTTACAGAGTAGAAAAACAGTTGTAAGAGGGATTTGCAGATCACTGAAAAATTTCATCCTTATTCTGCATCAGCAAGAGCAAGGGAATTACTAGAAAGGTTTGAGACACAGTGTAACAGACTCTGACCCATATGTTCACAGGATCACTTTGGCTTTTGTGGGAAGGAAGTGAAGGATCATTTATGAGAACATTGTAATAATACAAAGAGAGACATGGATTGGAAAGAGGATGTGAAGTATTAATACCTTTTGTGGTGTAGCCAATGTCATCCACTTATAGTTTAGATAAAAGATGCGATGAAAAACTCACAGTCAAGGTAACTCTAAAGTTTTCTGCTCCTGAGCTAATGGAAATCTTGGTTACCTTTACTGAAGGAGAGTTTTATTTGCTCGTTGTTTGTTTCTTTGTTTGTTTCTAATGTGTCTGGGTAAGCACACAGACACAGGGTCAAATTAGGTGAGATATTTATTTGTTTGTTTTCCAGTTATTTGTACTACATTGTGCGGTTCCACTGTTACTCAGTCAAAAAAGTGGAACTATGTCAAGTTGACTTCAGTCATTGTGCTAGAGGTTAGTCTTTAGTATTTTTTAAGTTGATTTGTGTAAAGCAAACTGGAATTCCTCTTTCTAAATAAGTTGCATTTTAAATCATTAAATTATATATTTGTAAGGAAACTATGTGGCTATGTCATAAGTAATTCAGCCATGCTAGAGAGCAAAGAGGTGTGTGTAATCAGTGTGTAATCATGGTGGTATATGTCCAACTTGCATGCATTCCACACTCAGGATGTTGAGCCATGAGGACCCTAGTGAGTGAGGACAGTTTTGCCTACATAATGAGTTCTATGCCAGCCTGAAATAGATACTGAGACTATGCTTTCTTCTTAAGAAATAAATAAGATAAAATAAAATAAAATATAAAATAAATAAAATAATAAACCAAACTTCAAGTGAGAAGTCAACTCTCTTCTGCAAGATAAAAAGGAAGAGTAACTTACGGAGGAAAAAAATCCATGTAGTATGATTTGTCAAGATTTATCTACAAAATAAGTGTTGGAAAGGAACAGAATGAAAGAAATCACCTCCTATGGTATTGTTCAAGAGAGCTATTGAGGTAGTAACAGTACCTGTGGTGACCGAGAAGTTGTCATATGTGAACAAAGTCTTTGGGGAAGTATATATTTGGGGTGGGTGTTGGAGGAGGAGAATAGTAGCCAGATGGAGTTACTAAAATAGTCTTTCTTTGTTGTTTTGACTAGATTTATGATTTCATTGAATTTCTTAGAGGCTAAGAGTGTTGTAAAGGTCAGCATTCCTGAAGGCTGCCTGTCGGGGTGACTCTCTGCAGGACATGTGATGAGTCAAATTGATGGGACTCATTTGAAACACTGGCTTAGGGGTGACTATGTTCTAGCTTAGGTCATGTGTAATGTGGGAGTATTTGCAGAGGTTCTTTGAGTATAAATCATTGGAAGTTAAAATAGATTATATTAGTTCAAGCAATAAAGCTAGCAAGGATGGTAAGCGATGATAGGATTATTTTTTTTTTACATTCCCAAAGAATCAGAAAATCTAAACAAGCATTAAGTAATGTAGCAGGGGAGCACAGGAAACCCTAATAATAAATAAGTACAAAGTGAAGTAACTGAGTGATCAAATGGGAAAAGGAGGAGTCAATGGTGAAACATAAAAAGTCAAACAAATTAAAAATTCAAATGGCCATAGCAGTGTCTAGTGAAGTGAAAGGACTATCAATTAGATGTCAGTCTTTGGTAGCAATAGGAGAAAGCAATATGAAATTATTGTCACAGAAACTTCATTATGGAGAGGGAAAACTTGTTCTACCCATTAAATTAGATTAGATAAAAATATGCTTCCAATAGCAGAATACCTCATAATATGCCACATTATTCAGGGACAGAAATTACACGGTTCAGTGGACTCATGGAGTTTGATGACCTCAGCTGAGGGTTCTAGATAAAGTGTTAAGGCTAAAGAAATGACCAAAAGGGTAAGTATCCCCAGTGACAAACAGAGAGGGCAGGCATTATTTTTGCTTGCCACAAAACCCCAAGCAAATTGGACTGGTTATTGCTTGGCAGAACACTTTAAGAGGGGTCATTTTTTTCATTGTTCCTCCTGGGCTTTTATAGAACCTCTCTCAGAAATACATAATGAGATGACAGTGACTATCACTTAAATTGTTGGAGCTTTCTGATGATATTCTACTTTCTCAAAATTTAAACAAAACTTCTATTAAGCATTGACTAGGCTTTTCTGTGTTCTGAATAACATCAATTAGATTCTCAATGCACTCCATAAATGTTACTGTCATATACATCACAAAATTTCAAAGGCTTAAATTGACTTTGATAGATTTTTTTTCTTAAGGTGTTTTATATTTAGGATGTGTTCTTTAATATCAGTAAAGTAAATAAATATGTCACTCACGGAAAGGGACATATTTAACAACTTAATGGCATACTATATTATTCTATGTAGTAGAGGAGGTATAAAGAGACTAAATAGATTACCAGAGCTTTTTAACATCATTAAGAGAAAAAAAAAGTATGTAGGAGTAAAGAAATCATATATAAGAGAACAATTTTAAATAAACTCTCCAAATTTTACAAAATCATGGAGAAAGAAATGTTGGGATACTTTTACATTCTGTGTCATATAAAATGGCAATTTCCATCTTGTTTCATGGCACGTTTGCAGGAAAGGTGAATAGAAATAGGGATGCTTCTGCATTTATGCAAATATGCAAATATTTTCGATTCCATGCCAACCACAACTTGTATTAATATTATGATAAAACTCAAGTGGAGATATTTTTAATGGAGATAAAAATTACTATGAGTAATTATCTTCTCAATAGACTCTTTAGCTTTATGGTCTTTCTTTGTAAAGCAATAATGTTGCATACTCTATTTCTAATAACTAAATTTCCCTGTCTTCTATAACCTGAAAAACAATGTTCTATAAATTCTATAAATAAATTTTTTGTCTTCATAAATCAGTATTTAAGTCTTTTCTCATAAAAGCTTTTGATAAATCTGTTTTGATCATAAAATTAACCTTTACATAAGAATTAAATCACAAAGCAGTTTGTGGCCATCACTTTGTCACCAACTTTTTATTATTTAAACATATGACAAAGTTGATTTAAAAGCCCAGAAACATCTCTTTAAAGACACAAGAGATTAAGCATACCGGTGCCTAATTCTCTACTAAAAGAATTCCTGTTTTGGGTATTGTATTTCAGGATTTCATTGAGTGCTCACAGAAATTTTGCAAGGTATATATTGTTACTTCCATCACACAAATGAGGAAAATGAGGCTTAATGGTTATGTCTAACCTAAACTTATACTCCTTCTTTCATAAAGAAATCTGACTTTTCGAATCAACCCTTGCTCTTAAATTTTGAGCCAATTTCCCTTTTTCTAGAAGTTGTGGGTCTTTTTCTTTTTATTCCCATTGCCTTAATTCAGACCTTTATCATTTTGCATCAAAGCCAAACTATTTCCCTAACAAGCAAATCCCTTCATGATATTGTTCATTTCAGTCTCTTACAGTTAAACTACCTGAGGGCTACGCAAGTTGAGGGACTTGCTTCAGGGTATAGAGCTTGAGCTATCAGGGATAGGGTTTAGCTCTATGTAAGTGCATGAAAGTTACAATTTTTAGTTAAAATCCTAGAACAAAAATCAATAGTTAAAGTCTAATCTCAAACTTTTCTTTTATGTAGTCCAGCATAAAAATATGGATTTTTGTATCTGTCTGAAGGTCAATAGATACTCGTTTTATTGAAACCCAAGAGAAATGAAAAATCCAATAATGCCACTCCTACACATAGGTAGCCAGGTCTCATTCCCTTGAAGTTGAAAGCAGCTGATCCCATTTGTCATGAAAGTATGACATCTAGACACACACACACACATGCACACACACACAGAGTAGACACACACTGAGCACACGCACAGAACAGACACACAGAGAGCACACACACAGAGAACACACAGAGCACACAGACACACACAGAGAGCACACATACACAGAGCACACACACAGATACACACACACAGACACACACAGAGCACGCGCACACACAAACACAGCACACTTATTAAATTGAGTCAGAGCCTAACAAAGTCCATTAATACCGTAAATTATATTATTGAAAACTAACTAGTTTATCCAACTACTTGTTTCATTTTATCTGTGTCATTGTGTCTATTTAACCAGTGGTGAGTAAAATGTAAAATTTTTCAAATCATGAGGGATCACATAATTAGAATTGGTAAACTAAATAAAATACTGATTTACTATTGTATATTTGCAACATATAATGGTTTTGTAGGAGGAATATTAGGAGAAGTATTAAAGAGATCAAAATGACCAAGATACGTTATATACATGCACCAGTTTTTCCATGAGGCAGTTAGGAGGAATATAGGTTTTGAGATTCCAAAGACATATCAGTCGCCAGGGACAGTACAAAGAGCACAAGCTGTTTTGAGTAAAATAAAATTTCTTAAATACATTTGTAAGGATAATACCTCATGGAGAATATTGGAATAACTGCTAATTTTTCTCATTGTCATAGATACCACTGTGCAAAGTTGTCATTAACTTCTTAAAGATCTATGAATTTCCAAATTAATATTATTTTTTCATTCCATTATTTATTATGCCATGTTGTTACCATAATATCAACTCTTTAAAATAAATGGTTTTCTATATTAATATTAATGTCATCTCTTTGTATATTTGCTATTCTCATCTGCAGTGGGTTAGCTAGTATTAAGATCAAGGGCCTCTAAGACAGTGGTCAGTAATCAATAGCCTACTACCCATTTTTGCATACCTCACAAGTTTAGAATATTTTCTAAGGGCGGGGATTTAGCTCAGTGGCTTAAGCGCCTGCCTGGCAAGCGCGAGGTCATGAGTTCGATCCCCGGTACCAAAAAATAAATAAATAAATAAATAAATAATAAAAAAGAATATTTTTTTAAATGTTTAAATGGTAAAAATTTAAAATAAGAGAGTGTTAATATACATGAAAGTTCAGTTCAAATTTCGGTGTACTAATCTTTACTCTGGGAATACAGGTGTTCATTCATTTACCTGACACACAGGTCTGATTTTGAGCTACAAAAACAGCACTGAGCAATTGTAAGGGATCTCTGGCTCGGAGTATCTAAAACACTCAGTTCCTGGATATGTACAGTAAAATTGGTCAAGCCTGTTCTAAAGCAATAATCTCTGTGTCTACCAGGAGTTCCTTGAAGTCAGAAGCTTCCATTTTCACTTTTTCCAACATGTATCTTCTTAGGCTGACTCTGTTTACTCTTCTCTCAGGGCTGCCAGCACTGTATTAGTGAAGTTGGTAACTTCAGCCACCAAGGTAACTACAGATGTAAATGTCAGAAATATTTTCTTTAATATAAAAACTCTAAATGCAAGGATCTGTTGCAAGAAAGAGTTCTGGAAACCTCATTTTTAAAGGAAAATGTTTTTCTTCTTCAGATTTATAATTAAAAGACTGAACTTTGTCCCAAATGCCTGTGTGAGATCTGTTCATTACACTGAATTGTGCTAATTATACCACGTCACAGGTTTGAGTCAGCTTTTGAAGATACTATTCTAACTAGTTATAAAAGACAATGCTTTTTAATCTCCCTTTCTACAGCTTCCAAAATTCTGGGTGGACTCTCTAATGTCCTAAAAAAAATTCAGCTCTGAATTCTGTGTAGCAGCTCTTACAAAATATCCCAGACAAAAATGGTTGGTTTTGTTTTATATGTTTCAACATTTATTTTGGTTTTGTGGTTTATAAATCCAATCTCTATTTCTGCTTTCTCTTTAAGGACATCATTTTTCATCCCAAGCATAGCCATATAGGTGCCTACATCCTATCCTCCCTCATAATCACCATGTATTTCATGTTTATTATAATATGTTTACTTTGCATTTTTTGTTTCCTACACCATAAGTTGAGAGATTTCAAGTTAACAAACACAATAAACATTATTTCTCATATTTACTATAGCATTATAAGGGTAATTTTATTTAAGGAACATGACAGCATAGTGAACCTGTGTGAAATGACCAGGATTACCATGGCAGATACCAACCCATGGACATGCCTATCGCAATTTACCTTAGAATTCTCACAAGCTTCTAATTTAAAAGTCTCAGCCCTAAGGGTAGTACAAGAATGAAGAAAAGACCTTTAAAATGAAAGATCTTGTGTAAATTTGCATGAGTTATTACGATGATTCCATCATTTTTTATACCTTCAAGGTACATGATAAATATAGAATCAGATGCTTGCCACAGAAACACCCTTAGTGACTGAATGAGCAACTGAATGAACAGTGACCTTTTGCTGACATGCACTAGGCATGCATAATAACCAAGAAATACATGTTTGTTGGAGATTTAGAGATTCTTCGTCCCTAGGTTGTATTTTAGAACACATTTGCTGATACTGCTAGTATATACAAAATATCAAGGAGGTACCAAAGAGGACATTCTAACCATATTGTTCCATCTTTTTAAATCGTTAACTTCATTTCTCTAACATAGCTTGACAGGAGGACAAAAGTAAACTTTCCAGTTTATACAAGGTTCCTACTCCTCTTGTACTCTACATCTCATCTAATCAATTCCTACAGGACGAAATACTGAGAAAAAGAATCAACTCAAGTCTTTCTAGGATTAGTGACATATAATAAACCTCCCTAGTGGCAAAAAAAAGTTGGTGATCCATACCTCATACAACATTCCACCTCAGGGATAGTATTTAGGAATAAAGTGAGTAAATAAATGTTTTCCATACCTAGTTTCTCATATTAGATTTCCATTGCTGGGACAAAATACATACTATTCACAATTTAGAGGAGGAGAGATTTATTATGGGATTATGTTTGAAACGGTTCAGTATATGGTTGGCTAGCTCAGGATAGAAGGGTATAGGTGATCAAGAAAGCTGTTCACTTCATAATGGCTGGAAGAAAACAGAGAAGTAGAAGTGGTAGAGAGGGAAAGAGTCAGGAAAGATATAAAAAGATATAGTCTTTCAAGGCAAGACCCAGTGACCCACATCCTTCAACAGGTCTGTTAGCATCACATTCAGCTGCTAACTCAATAGATTAATCCACTGATGGTCACAGCACCCAGAAGATCCGAGTGCCTTCTGAAAGTTTTACCTCTGGACAGATGAGCCTTTTAAGTGGCATTTTAGATTTAAACTATAACACTGGACAGCACCATTACAAAGGAACTTTTGGAAGTTGAAATATTTTATAAATTGTACTAAACACATGAGACAAATTCAAGCCACATCAAAAGATTATAAGCTAAAAATATTGTTCCTTCTAACACACTATGTGGCTTATTCTAAGAAATAATTATTGTTCATAGTTTCTACATACTTCTAGAATCACATTGTATGTGTGTATAGATACATAAATACATTGCTCAGACAAGGATAAATACACAAATACAGGCAACATACATTTATTGGTAGTCATATTTATAAAAATAAATTTATTTACTATATATTATAGAGAGAGATGGTTTTCTTAATACATCTCTACCTGTGGATATTTTAAAAGTACAGATTATGGATCTTGGGGTGTAACCTAGTAGCAGATTACTGCCTTGTGAACACCCTGAGTGTTCCCAGCACTACAAAACAAAGAAACAAACAATAAATGGACATGAAAGAGCATGCATAGCTCTGACTGAGTATGGATAGAGGAAAAACCCAGAAACATTATATTTAAGAAGGTATTCAGGTAACAGCAAAGTCCAGAAATAGTGGACATTTCTGTAGTAAGTGATCTATAAGATCCATTTCAACTCTAAGACTTTGTGATTCTAAGATTATATATCCATAAAAACATAAGACTTGGGTGTTTTGCTGATCTTTATACAATTGCCATCTTTTAAATGTTGATTTTTAAATAACTGTGCCCATGGATTTTTCTCTGTGCTTTATTGTGATTCATTCAGTCAGAGAAGAATTATAGCAGTTGGGCAAAATAGACTTATGTATATGAATTGTTGGCAGAATGCTTTGGAAAACCATAACCCAGAATGTAAAATATGAACTTACCACAAAGCAGATGAAACTTTCCACTGGAAAGGTTCATCTAACAGAGTAGTTTGTGAATAGATCTCAACTGTGTTGGATTCAACTGGCAACATTGATTTCCGTGTTCTCCTCCCTTTGTCTGAAAAAAATCAAGTTAAATCCATAGGGAATGAAAGCTAAACAGCTTTCTACATGAAGGTTTATGTCCTATTGCATTTATCTTGTGGGTTAAAATCATTCATCGATCGCTAATCACCTGTGGTTGTTTACATACAACAGGTTCCCTGGCTAGCACAAACCACAAGGAGAATTATGTATACCACAGGAAGCAATCAATAAAAAAGGCTCCTAATGATCTTCCTGAGAGGAAACTGAGAGGAAAGATTTTCCTTTTGTGACAGTCTGTATATGTGTGATAGGATTGTCAAAACAGACATAAGGGTTTCCAGCTGGCAGAAAAATGTTTCTAACATTTGGTTTTATATTCACTTTTCTTGTTGCACTATAATAATATTAGAAATGAAAAAAATCATCAAGATTCCTTTTAATATTGTAGAGAATTCAGGTTTTTTGTCAACATAATTGTGATGTGTGCCTTTTATCATCTTGGAAAATCATTATTTTTTTTTGTTGTTTTTCCCTTTACTACTACCTAAAACATCCCGCCAAGAGCTCTCATCTAAAACAAATTGCATGTTATTTAGCTTCAAAGTTAAAAGAGGGATCTAATGTTTCTGCAATTAAAAGTGATTTTTGGTCATAAAAAATATTGCTTTTAACCAACTAAAATATAGAAACCTATTATAGAAAAGAAACAAAAAACACGAATGATTTAAAACTCGTTTTAACAATTTCATAATCTTATGATTACATCTTGCCGATTTCTTATGCATTGATTATACCCAGCTACCATTTTAGGAAAAAACGAAACCTGTTTTCTAGGTCAACATGAATTTATCACTCCCAAGTTTTGTGTTGAAATTATTAATATTTATGTAAAACCATAGATTTGATATGCTTTGCTCTGAAAAGCTTACCTGAACAAATTAAATTCCAAAATGAAGCTTTTGCTCCAAGTCCCAGTGACAAGAATAAAGACTGAAACATCATTGAAGTGCTCAGGATGATTGAATATCTTTTCTAAATATCCTTGAGATCCTCTAAAAAAATCCTATTATTTCCTGATTCCATGACACTGATTTATGATTTTTTTCCCTGGTGATATAATCCTCATAATTGGTTTAAGACTATTGAATTTCCAGAAATTTACCAATCAGGTACTCTTGAGACCATTCAGCTGCTTGTAGTAATAAATATATAATAAATACCAATAAATATATAATGAATACTGGCTATAAATTGCTTAAAAATCACCATTTGTTTTCACTGCTTCATTTTTACTCTATTTACCATAATTATAAAAAATAAAAGTTTTAAAGGATACATTTGATGCAGTTTAATAAAGGGATATTAGAGTAGTTTTTAAGGGGTAAGTATGAGATGATGACAGGTGGAAGTTCTCTAATTGTGTACATTTGTAGAAAATTTCAAAGTGAATGTCAATATCTGCATTCCAAGTGGCTTGCTTGCTGCTCCAATTATCCAAAGATCACAGTATGGAATCATAATTTGTTCCCCAACCTACTCAGGCCTTCCAGAACACTGCCTGAAATTAAATCTTCTACTTCTGCATGGCTTATGAAAAATTGAATGGCAGTTCATTTTCACAACACATGAAAAACATAAAAGAAATTATGAATTAATTTTAAACCCTGCTTAGCAGAGTGTTATCAAATTGATGGCACCCTTTGTCTTATTGAAGTCAAGCTTCAGAGTTGATATGCTTAATTAGAATTAGGCGTCTCCAAATGTTTTAGAGTGACAGCTCAGCTCATCCTATTGGACCCCAATGGTTTGAAGCCTAAAACAAAACAATTGGCTTAAAAGCTTGACTGCATATGACTTTCACTTCCATGCACATCAAACTGTATTATCATTCTGGTTGTTCAAATAAATAAAAACAAAAAAGTTGTAAAGGCTTGTTTAGGTAAATGCATGAAATTTGATGCATGAGAAGATAGATGATAGATACATAGATAGATAAATACATTTATGCAGACACCTGTGCCCTTGACAGTTTTCTCTAGTTTCTTTCAAATTGAGCAAGCTGGAAGTAATGGTAACTGTCCTGCAATCATCTTTAGATTATTCAGGAGCGAACTATATAGATAATGAATTATTTAGACTCTTGCCACTCTCATTTTTCTGTATATCCAGTATTTAGGTTTTCATTACAAGCCGTCAAGAGCTTCTAATTAGCATCATAATATGGGTACCTGTGCACTGTCCATTTTTAACACATTCCACTTATGAATGACAGATTCACAAAGACTTTGGGGCACTGGCTTCTCACAGTGGTGGCACTCAAAGAAAGAGATGTCCACTCCTCCACAGTTCTAAAACTTTAATCCTTCTTTCCACTAACTGAGAAGCATGTCCTTGAATTTAAAGCATTTTTCTTAGGAACATTATGATGTTACGCATGTACGCGCACGCGCGCACACACAGTCACTGAAAGAATGCCTTTATAATTATTGCTTTACTATTTTAGATCCAAGACGTACATTTAGTCAAATTTAATGTAATTTCTAGCAAATGAACTCACAGAAGTAACCTCAGAAATTATGAGGATTGCAACATTTTCAGTTGAGAACGATAACCCCCACATAATGAGGAACGAGCTATGTCAGGCCACTTCAGATAACTATAATATGATTCAAATTTTGCTGTATACTCAGCATATTCTAGTCTCAGAATAACACCAATCATTGTCTAACCTTTGTTGCTCAAAACTGAGTTTAGTTTCAATTTTCTCTTTTGGATTTTGAGGAAAAAGAGTTCTTATTTTTTAAGAGCAAATTGCAATCAAGAGAAATGTGAAACTTTTTTGTGCTTATGGGAACAGAATTGTTTTCATTTTATTTTTTTCTGCCTCATTTATAAAACTTCAAATATTCCTGGCAATATTGACTTAAATATCCATTAAAATGATAATATTCATGACAATCAGGAAAAAAGTAAATGATACATATCAGCAAGTTAGTGACAGAGCTAAATTTTCGTATTCTAATTCAATTAAAATAGTTTACTCATACTTTAATCTTTCTGTACACTGACAGTGTAATATATTGATATCACTAAAATAATAAAGAATATATAATACTCTTGATTGCTTTTCATTTGGAAGCACCTCCACATTAATTATTTTCACAAAGGATTTTGCATATTGCCTTTACCAGTCACCACTGCATCTCCAGCATGATCCTTGTTGAGCTCAGTATTCAGAATCAGACTGTTCTTCAGGCTTCATTGCAGCCCCTACAACTCGGTTCTACAAAACAAAGCATGTCAGAAAAGTACCTACAGGTAAAATTTAACCTCGCTGTCTTCATTGACAGTCCATTTACAATCAATTACGGGAGTGCCACTTGCCCCAGATAAGAAGTATATCTGTTCCTTCCTGTTTTGAGGAACAGTTAATGTCATCTATTTATCAGGGAACTTTGCTTTGGTGATAAATCCATGGCAAAAGCTTTTATAGGGATTCAACTCCTTAGGTTTAGAAAGTTTAAACTGTTGTGTTTTACAGGAAGTATATTTTTCCCTGCCATCTGAGTTTTCACATCTCCTAGTATTACTGTTTTTAATAGTAAAAACTGTATTTAAGGGACCCAACAAAGCTTCTCAAGGATGAAGCTTTGACATTTTGTTATTCCGAAAGCACTTTAGGAAGTAGTGTATTTCTACTTAACATTTAATGTTTTGTAGCTGCTAAAAAATTATTCACTATGTAGTAAAACAGAAGAAAATCAATCTCTTTCTAACATCATTAGTAATAAATATGTTTGCTTATATTTTCCAAGAGAACTGACAAGAAATACAGATAATGAGCACAACTTTAACAGACATATACAAATATGCCAGCCAGTATTAGAGAAAGCAAAATAAAGAAACATTTTATCTTTTATAATAAAACCTGATTTGATGTGTCCTCTGAATATTAACAAAAATTTTAGGCCCTGTGCAAGGATTAAAATGCTTCTAGGAAGGAAACCTTGCTTTACCTTCTTAGAAATGGCTAGCCCTTATGATACATTTCCATATTTAATTTTGTGATATTTCCAAATTGGATCTACTTAATGTGAATCATGACTGACCATTTGGACAAAAATGCCATATTTAGAAGGATAGAAATTGAACAGCTGTCTAAACTTTTGTTTACATGGCCAGTGAGAAATCAGTAACAACCTCTGCTATACCCATTTGATGTTCTGAGTTGTTCTTTCAGTAGCAACTGGGAGGGACAGCCTCTCCGGAATTGTTACTTACACTAAAAGGTTTTCGGTCAGCTATCACTCTCCTAGCTTCCAAGATGCTCAGGGCAAAGTGTGAATGGTGGGGGAATGGTGTGATTGGAGATAAGAAGGAGGCTGCTCCGAATCAAGTTTCCCAATGAACTCTCTCATCAGTTCAGCTTCAGCTGGAATGTATGAGACTCCAAGGAAGGCTGCTCCTCTAGCTCCCTTGTCACCTTGACCATGCCTTGGCTCCATTTCAGTGTTGCCAACCCTGATCTTTGGGTGCCCCATACTTTAGTTACCTTTCTTCACTCCTGCTAGTTTATTAGTTTCTTAAAGATATTGGGGCATACCAAATCCACATTTGTTTTCCAGAAATAACATTCAGTAATGAGCATTTCTGTAAATGGATATATAACAAAGAGAAAGGTTTTAATCAAACCTATTTATTTGTTCTGTCTGGCTGGAATCCTTTCTATTTGATAAATTTTGAGATGGAGCCCACTGTGTGAATAATTTAAGTCCTTAAGCCCTCTTTACCTGGACTTAAATGGAAATGTGATTGGATTGCTTTCATCCAATCTGGGCTTCATTTAACCTGATTTGAAAGTCAATAACAGAGTCAGATGGAAGACTCTAATCTATGCTTCATCTGCTTGATTTCAGGAGTCTTTTGGAAATTCTGAAAAAGATTGGTATTTTTTATTATATCTGGCATCCCCACGGAGGGCAAGGTGGGAACAGAAACTAGAAACTGCACTCACCGGTGTCCTTGGTTACATCTGAGCAGCTATCAGTATTTCCTCCTACACCTCTATCCTAGCAAATGCATTTTTTGATGTGGGTGTAAACCTAATTTCCCTGTGCATAATGCTGTTGCCTCTAGAGTGTGCAGAGCTGGCTGGAATCTGCACTAAGTGGTTTGGGAATAAAGGCTTTCCTTGTCATTATTTGCACAGTCTGTAGTATTCAGCTGCCAACCCATGCTATATTATTTGTGTGATGCTTGGTGACAGTCTGTGTTGAGTTTTAGCTATGATTCTTGACATAATTTAATGAGGTGAATGGCATTTTCTGGTGTAAAAAATATGCACATATTTTAAATGCCAAGCAAAGTTGTTTATTCTACACATAACATTATTTTTTGTAAACCCAGAATTTCTACTCTTAACAGATATTAGCATTGTATGTTCAGTATAAAAAATATACTTTGTTTCCACTTGCATTTATGAGAGGTTTAGTCTTCAGCATAATTGAGGGAGAAAACTGTGCCCACTTGGTTGCACAAGGATTGCTTCTTTCCTATTCTCCCTAATTAGCTTTTAACAAGCTGTCAATCTTCCGCTCTACCAGTTACATTTGTAAGGAAAGGACAGGGATGAGTTGCAATCTCCTTGTAGTCTGTGCTCGGTAAGGGAGGCAGCTCCTGAATGTCAGGGTGGGTTTTACCACCACAGCTTTAAGTCACATACAGTATGATTTTTGTCTGGAGCCATAAACTGATGCTAAGTGTATATTTATGTGTCTGTATCATCCGTCCTTTTCCTTAGAGCTGGCATTAGCTTCTTTCAAAAAGACTCACTTTAACATGATAAAAAAAAATCCTACATAATATTTTTTTCATTTTGTTAGATATGTTTTTAAAAATAACATTTTTGTTTATTTTGTCTATTAATAGATATAAAGCATATTAAATGTCAAGAAATGTACATGAATAAAAAATATTTACACAGGAAAACACTATCTCTTGTTAATGTGCAATGCAAAGATACTAATTTAAGATTTTAATCCCTTCCCCTTGGGGTTTACTAAGGATTTCTATATGGTTGTGTTTTTCTGTATATATGTGTATCTACATAAATATTTATTATTTTAATAACAGAAATGCAGAATTTGAATATATCATTATAGGATGTATTTTAAATTAGTGACATACAATGCTTATCATTTTTTGTGATCATTTCATGCAAACAGGAAAGCTAAACAATATGACATCTTAGTATCATGTTAAAAAGAAGTATCTGGAAACAGATGACTTGGTCTTCTACAATATTTCACCCAAATCGTATGCCCTGAGAATTGTCTTATCTATGTGATATGCTAAGCAGTGAAGACTACCTTTCAGTGGAAAGAATTATTAAGATTTATCTAACATACATTAGCATTGATATATTCTTCCCAGTGGTAATTGTATAAACATCGCAATAGTACTTCAGTGCCACTCATCGTCCTAGACACTCTGTACAGGCCTGTTAACTCTTTTATTGTAAAACCCTTAGTAAAATGGTTGGTAGACAGTCAACCCCCAATAAACTTTAACTCCTGTCTTTAATTAATAGCCTTTTCTAATAGCATGTGCTGCCCAAAGAGCATGCAGACAAATGTTATGGATAAAAATCAATTTTATCAAACATGTCCAAATCATCAATACATAATTTTTAATATCCAACAAAGACATTAAATATTATGAGTGGTAATTTAAAATGTATTTTAGCTTAATGTAGAACAAAATTTAAAAAATGGATGCTTACAAATAGATTTATAAATAATAATTTATTGAAATATCAAATGGCAATATACTCACTGCTACATTTGAAATATGCAAATTAAATAAAATGTAGAATCTTGTAAATACATAGTCAGTTGAATAGAAGCAATCCATTTGGTTGTCAAAACAAGAATTTCTCCATTTATTCAATTGTATGTTTCACTGTAAGAAGTCAAGCAGCTACAAGGACAAGCAGGTAATTAAATCTGCTCCCAAATACCTGATACTTGTTTCAAATAGACAGGTGGCTGTTTCCTAAAATGATTGTCAACATACAGGGTTCTGTGAGACACAGGACACACTTTAGAGGTGTGTCTGTGAACACATATTTTATGTCAGAACAACAGATATGAACAGGTTAGGGGTGTTTTGTTTTTGTTTTTGTTTTTGTTTTTGTATCAGGGATCAAACTCAGGACCTTGAATTTGCCAGGGAGGCACTTATGCCACTGAGCTAAATCCTTAGCCCCTAAAATGTTAGTTTTGCCTCCTACAGCTGAGTGCCTGGGAACGTGAGCTAAATTCTCCAGATCTCATGTGTTTAGTTATAATGAGAATATTTTCCCCAGAGGTTAGTGTGAGAATAAAAGAAGTAGACACATCAAGCCTCCACCAGGAAGTCAAGAGCACAAGCCACACAATGGAACTCTAAGCTGGTGATGTTATTATAATAGCGTAGATAACACCAGGCTATCCAACATGTCTTCGGTTGATGTGTCAAGATTTGACTTTTGAGGTGTCTGCAGAGGTAAAACAGTGGAAATGACCAGAACTATAATTAGACTTGTTTGTCTGAAACTCAGAAGAAAGATCAGAGGTTGATCAATATGTTGCTAGGATATGAGGAGCAGATGGACAGAGATACAAATTTTAGGAGGCGCCTGAAAAAGTGGATCGGAACAAGGCTTAGGATATAGGAGAATGGCAGATTCCATAGATAAAAAGAGGGACATTCATTCCTTAATAATAGGAGGGAAGGCAACAAGAAAGTATAGATAGAAGCAGCCATATTTATATATTATTTGTCTCCATCTTCCATACCTACTTATACTTAGAAAAATTAAAAATCAATAATTTCCATTCTGATTAATCCTGAAGTTAGATTTTAGATTTATCCTAGGACTGCTTTAGTTGATTTTTATAAGCTCACATTTAGTCAAGTCCCGAAAGATTTTTACTGAAGTAAACAGATGTAGAATTATTCGTAATAATGCTTTGTAAAGATTTTAATCTAAAATTGACAATTTAAAGCATTGTGTTTTCTTGTAGCTTTCAAAAGTTTTCCCTTTTAGACACCTATCTTAACTGTTTTTTTTTTTTAACTACAACCAACTAACTTAGGTAAAAACTAACATGTATATTCAAGGGCTGGGGATTTAGCTTAGCAGTATAAGCGCCTGCTTTGCAAGCTCGTGGTCATGAGTTTGATCCCTGGTACCAAAAAAAAAAAAAAAAACCCACTATATATACACATATATATATATATTTGTCCTTTAAGGAACTACTCACTAAAAGATTATATATCAGTATAAATAAATATTTTAAAAAACAGCGTCTGTTAAGTTCTCTCTAGATATACAGTTCCCTTCATATAACAACCTATTTTAGATGCTTTGTTATTATACTTGGATATAACTGTAAATATTCTTCTAAATATATTTATTCAATAATTGGCTGCTGAGAAATGTCTTTCTTACGATGCAGACTTCAGTTTTTTTCTCTCCTAACAGAATTAATACATTTAAGAATACAAAACTTCTTAATCTACAGGGAAGAAATAAGTAAAACAATAAATAAAATACAGTTGGAAAGATTTATCTTCCAATATGACTTAGAGCACTTAGAAGTTCTACTTCTTCTTATTTATACTTTCAGAAAAATTATCCTTATTGCCAAAGCTATGAAACTCCATTTACAGACTCTCAGGCAAAGACTGCACCTGGATTGTACTTTTGAGGCTTCTCCTTTGCCACTTCAAAATGGAACAGGATAAATTGTTAACTGTGCTTCATATTCAGTTAAAAACACTGAAACATACCTGCATAATATGCTAGAAAGTGAAACATGACATTATGATAATCCTTAAATAAAATTACATAAAACTTGAATTTATAAGTAGTTACATTGGTTACCACTGTTAGACTGTGAGTTATCAGGAGGAAATCATGGTCCACATTGTTGAATAATTATCTGTGTAACTTGTAGTAAGTTTTGCTTTTTGATTTTGATGAATAATTACCATCTGCTTCTGGAAAGATTTTTCTTTATATACCTGGAAAACACTCCAACCATATGCTTACGCTTATCAATTGAATGACAGAAATAGTTATGGTTTGCTTTTACTTAAACAAGTGCTGGAACTATATGATCACTTTATTTTGAGGATTAATATCCTTTTGTAGCTAAGAAAATGGTGAATTTCATAAAACTATTTTTTCTTCATTCTCCATAAATAAGTCAAAGTATAGTTAATAGTTCATTGTGTTAAAATTTTAAGCCTTATCAGATGGAATCATTAGCAAACACTTTGAAATTTTGTCACTGTGAAAGTGAAATCTTCATTTATCAAATTGTTTTTTGTCTCACTCATTTAAATTATGTATTTGCTGATATGAAAACATAAGTAGATTTTATGGTTACAAAAATAGTATTAAAATAATAGATGTGTGTTGTCCATTTAATTGCATTAAGTATATATGCTGCCATGCAGAGGAGGATTTAAATACATATACTTATGGTCTAGTTTATACTAAAAAGGCCTAAATAAAAAATAAAGATATTATTAAATATGTAACTACCACTGAAATAGAACCATGTTTAGATGTAACTGATTTTCATTGAAAATCATATGGTAGTATTTTCAGTTTATTAAAATAAAACAAATGCATGTGTTATCTGATAAGTCCTATTGTGGCTAAGAGTTTTTGCTTATTATATCTAATATTATCAATTATTATAGAAATGATCCAGAGGCATAGTTTACCTTGCCTACTATGTGTAACCTCTACAGGAACATGAATTCCTCTTATCATTGTATTTTAAATCATATATCTTGGTGTCCTCCAAATAGTAAAGTCAGTATTTCACACATATATCAAAGAATATTAATAAATGTTAATGTATATCATTTTGTATTCATACTGTGTTTTATCATTAAAGCATTTTATGTGATCTTTCACGGAATAATTCATGAAGTGAAATAGATCACGCATCTGTGACAAAGTCATGTGGTGGACATGCTGTTCTAGTTAGAATTATGTCTCTTCATTTCTGGTCATGACACTATTTCTGTGAGAAGGAAGGGGTACCCTAAATGCTTTTATCAACCTCTCCAATCCACGGGCTTCAGTCATGGTAAACTCCTTCCTGAAAGTCTGTAGATTTGCGTGCAGCACGGGCCTTGGCTAAACTGTTGATTCTGTCCTGCACAGATAGCTTGGAGAATGGACAAGTTCCTGAATCAAAGCCAACAATTCTCAAGTCCCAGACTTTTAATGCTAAAGCCTGATTCTTTCCACTGAATTCCTGAGATGAGACATGTAAGCCTGAAGCTGCTGGCAGCCACTTTATCCTCAGCATAGCAAAGATACAGGAGGTAGACCAAGAAGTCTTTAGGACACCGTTTGATTCTTGAGTCCTGTCATATTTTATTCTAAAGTTATAATGAACTTTTCAATTTTACCAGCTAATAAATCCGCTTACTCTTAAGACTGCTTGAGTTGAATTTATAAATCTTACAAGTAAAGAGGAGATTAATACAATAATCTGTACTGTGGTTATATCATCTACAAAGCAAAAGACTAGACTAGATGGATGGTCCATGATGTTCCTTTCAGAAATCAGTCTAACTCTACAGCCACATAGATGTAGCTTGAAGGAACCCATTTGCTTATTGCATCACAATAAACTGTAAGAATTTATTGCATTCCTTCATTTTATTTTATCATAGTATTATTTTTAATTTTTTAACTTCCATAACCTTTAAAAAATTCATTATATATCCTGTTAATTATGTAGCCTCAAAGTAGCTTAGAAATATTATTAAAATAGTAATAAAAGAAAACTTATTTACTAGACTACTGGAGAAAAACAATATCTAAAATCAAATTATTTTACTAGATTTCTTACCTAACTTTTACCAAAACTGAATATAATTATTTAAATGATTCTACCAAAAAATAAATTGTGAAGAAACATACTCCTTCATTATTTTGCCTTTATTGGAAAAAATACATCATTTCTGGACTAATAAGGGAATTTTGCTTTAATATTTAGATGTTATCCAAACAGGCACTAAACTATGATAATCATAAATCTTGGTTACTGATAAATGGACCTATATTGCACGGAATTATTGTGATTTATTTTTATTCTCCGAGTGTCATTTCTAGTGGTTCTGCATTTTACTACCAAAACATCTCAATTTAGCAATAAATGTTGAAATTATTACAGGTATGACCAACAAAACTACCTTAAAGTCAAATGATAAAGAAAAGGGTCTCAGTGATTGAACCATAACCCTTTGCCAACAAAGGAGGTATCAAAGAGACATAATTATAAATGTCTTATATAGACAGAATTTGTAAAATCTAAAATAAAAACTGTAAAATATTATCATAATTATACTATTGGAATCTCTTTGCTGTAAGAATGAAAACAACGAATGTGCTTATTGATGACCGGCGCTCTATTCATTAACCTGCAGTGAACTATCCCTCAGAAAGAGGAATTGCATTTCAGCCACACCTAGTTTGCAGTGTGTCAGTTCCTGGTATATTTACATCAATGCACCTTTATAGGGAACTCTATGTTAAATGAAGCGTTCTTTACTAACCATCTACATCAGTAGTCATAATTCAGATGACCTTTCTAAATTGTGAATATTGAGAGAAATGTAAAACAGTGGTACTATTATTATCATTATCAATAAAATACTTAGCTGCACAATTACTATCATTAGAAAACCTGTATTTAAAATTTACAAGAAATATGCTTTGCAAGACGAATTTTATTTTTAACTTTCTGAAAAACATTTGTGAATTAGAAGTAGAATCAGCATTTTTCTATATCTATTCCAGACATCACTCCTTGGTTTGCTTCTGCTCATGCTCCAAACTCTATCTTCTTTCACTGGATATCAACTGCTTCTAAAGTAGTAAACAAAATAATCCCTAGTTAATTGAAGAGATATTATTCATAAGACCAATAAAGTAGGGTTCCATTCTTTGTAGATACTCCTTCCTGATATTGTTCCATTATTTAGTTTAAATCTTATCTGAACACATCCACACATACACAGACAATAAAATGGGCTCATTCACAAACATGGCAGTGATTCATTGAATGTGAAAATAATCCCAAGTTTTTGCAAATTCAATGTAATCACTCATATGGATCCAGAAATTATAGAGAAGAAATGAGCAAACTTTTTCAGTGAAAGGACCAAATAGTAAGTGTTTGGGGCCCTATGGATCACATGATCTTGGCTGGGGCCACTTGATTCTCCTGGTAGCACACAAGCAGCCATAAAAAATGTTAACCAATGAGTGCAAGTGTGTCCCAATAAATCGGAGCATCATGTCCACTGAAGTTTGAGCTTCATGTAATTACAAATCAGGAAATAAATTTGTGCCTTTGAACTCTTTCACCCAATTCAAATGTAAAAATAAGTATTGGCTCACAAGATGTACAAAAACAGACCGTGCCTGTACTGGACTTTAAGCCATGGTTTGCTGATACATCATAGAGTATATAGTCCCTGATCTGGACGATAAAAATGAAGCATTGTGTGTGTCATTCAGACAACTTTCAAATGTACTTGAGGTGAATGTAATGTGTCTAAAAGGAGTTGCTGTATATTTTTTCTTCCCTTAGAAAATACAGAGTACTACAGTTCTGAAAAAATTCCAATTTTTGTGTGTGTTTTTACATAGAATCTATGACAAACACACTGGCAGAAGAATGTTTTAATATGCAGTAATATGATGTAGGTTTTGTACAGAGCCAGCTTTCTTGCCAATCAAATAGTACTAAAGAGAGGTGTGACATTATGTCTAAGCAGAATGAAAATTTTGACTAATACATTGGAATATGGAATGAAAACAAGAAGATGAAAAATAATTGCCTGCCTTAAACTTTAGGTGAAAATAGTTGAAAAGGAATAATCATCCTAATATGAAGGTATTAGGAATGATCCTAAGATTACTCCTTTATAGCTGCCAAGATATGACCAAGTAGTAAAGGAAATAACTCTGAACTTTTTTATATCATTTAATTTATTGCTTGTCTAAATTGTTCATTTTGAATATATTTCATAAATAATATTAATACAATTAGATACAACTGGTAATGAATATAGCTTACCATGTGAAAGTACCAATCATAATCTGATGCCAACTACTGGCAAAAAATAAAGTGTTATACATTTACTAAAACAGTGAATTATTTTTAAACCAAAACCTACATAAAATAAGCATTTTAAAGTTTTATATAATTCTTAGATAATATTAAAATTTAGGCAATCAAATTTGATTAGGCATAATTTAAATGTTTCCTTGCATCATGTGTTCTACCCAATCTCTTTGGCACAAAGAAGATTAAACTAAACAGTAAAACTTGATATATTTAAAGCTACATGGCAAATTGTGATGAATTAAGGGTCTAGATCTCACAATTATACCACCAAAAGAAGCAAGAGAATCCATCTTGTGAAATGAAGAAGGCCGGGGATTTTGCTCAGTGGCTTAAGCGCCTGCCTGGCAAGCGTGAGGTCGTGAGTTTGATCCCAGTACCAAAAAAAAAAAAAAAAAAAGAAATGAAGAAAGAAAATAAAAATATTTTAAACTGATCAACAATCTTAAAAACTATTTTTCATAATCTTTTTTCTTTCTTGTCTTTCTCTTCTTCTCCCTCCATAACGTACTAGCTTCTTCCTCTCAAGAAAACCAGTTCTAAGTCACCTAGAAAATAAATATTGAATATTATATGAAGTTATTGTTATCCTGAAAAATTTATATATTCACAATTAAATTTTATTTTATGAAATATTAATACTCATATATCAGTCCTGATTGTATACAAGAACATTTCTGACATATTATATTCATTTAATGTCATGGGTTATAATTATGTATATGATCATTTAATTTAAAGAGACGTCACTGTATTTTCAATACAACAAAGCATGACACTGTTCATGACTGAAATTTATTGATAAATAGCAGCAAATTGAATTTTTCTGTCATGAATCCTAAAGATTAATAAAGTCCTGCATATTAAACAGCTTACAGTTTTCTGTGTGGATGGGAAAGGCTATTTTTCCCAGCTGACAGGAGCAGATGGCAAATATTCTTTCATTTAGAGAACTCACTACTTCCTACTGAGTGGAATATTATTTTATTGAGTTAATAAGGTGAATATAATGTAATGCTAACTTTAGGCATTGTGTGAAAAACTATCAATAACAAAAAGCACTAGACATAACGACAGAAGTGTGATTTATGTTACAAAATTGCAGACAAAACATTTGGAGGATAAAGTGACTTAATGAGAATCAAATACTGTTATAAGGCAAACTTTCAATATCTTACCATTAAAAGTATATGTTGTTGTTAGAAAAATAATAGTGATATTTATTTGTGTGGATAAGTTGTTTAAGGGTAAATCAACACTATTAATCATTGTCTACAATAAGACAAAAATGGGCAATATTATGAATATTTCCTTTTCCAACCAGATGCTCAATCTCTGCAAATCATCATGTTTCTAGAACCTCTTTCTTCTCACCTCATGAAAAGGTTTAAAATGAATTTTGTCTTTGAAAATCAAACATAAGTCAGTGGATTTACAACAGAGTGAGGGCTGAGGTTTGAAGTATAATTCTTTTTTTAATAATCTTCCTCTATCTAAAGTTGGCAGAATTTCCTTGCATAGTCAGGCAATTTGTGTATTAGGTTTAGTCGGAGTGCTAAATGTGTTGATGGATTTTTTTGCTTCTTCTAAATCTTCAGAAGCATTTTAGAATTCATTGTGGGAAGAGGTCACATACAACTTCTTTTTTGTCTATCATCATCTTCAATTAGAAACCCCTCAAAGAGAAAATTTCACTTCCATTTTTACAATAAAATGAGGTCAAATATCTTTTTCACACTGGCTTTCTTCACCCTGAATGTGTACTTGGTGAAAGTCTACCGTGGGCAGTCACATTTCAGTCGAAGCGTTCAGCATGGACATTTGACTACCTCAAAACTAGTTGTAAGTTGTAAAATAAGTGCTACAATGGCTCAAATATTTTCAAAACAGTGATTTCACATTTCAAATGGAATATTTAGTCTCAAAAATTAAATTCCTAAACAATGATATTGAATTGGCTATGTAGTAAACTAGGAAATTCTCTATTAATATAAAGGCATGAGTTAATTTCATTAACTAAGGAGTACATTCTTTCATTTGACTCATTAAATACAAAGTTGTCCTTCTGATACAGAATAGCCTCAGGGTACTTTCTAATTAAAACTTTGAAAGCTGATGCACAGTATACCATAAGTGGCTGCAATTCTAAATTAAGCTGGGATCTCTTACATCGAGTTAGTCTATAAGCCCTTCCATATACTGCCTTTTCAATGGCAGTGTAGCCACTGAAAAATGCTAATTTAGCGAATCAGATCAAGTTCAATCCTAAATTGTTATTATTATTGCAAATAAAGTTAGTGGTGGTTATTTTCAGATTGCAATTTATAGAACCTCATAATCCTAATAGTAATAAAAATAATAATTCCAACAATAATAATATCCTGCCATTTATTATACCCCTGCTCTGTTCCAAGCCTTTTAAGTACATTATCTTATCTTATTCATGCCACAGCTGTAAGAGTTATTTGAATTCTATACTTAAAGTAGCTGAAATGAGAAAAGAAAATGATTTTAACTAAACAAGCAAAGGAACTAGGGAGTTGTCCAGTTGGGTTAATGGAGAATTAGAAAAGGGATTCATTAAAGAGATGATAAAATCTTGTAAGTAACATTTAATATATGTTTTAAACTGCTTTGATACTACACATATGCTTTAGATGATGCAGAAAGATCAAGGAAATAGAAGAAAATAAAAATGAAAAACTACACATTACACTTAACAAGAGTGGGAGATTTTCAGAATCTGTCATGCATTAAATGTGGGGATCTCCAGCTCAGAAAACTGGCTTATAGTTTTAGCAATTATTAGAGTATAATAGAATTTAAAGTTTCTAGTATAAATAAAATATTTTAATAAGTTTTAAACTAAGAAAAGAGGCCAAACTATAGGATATGGGCAGTATTGATGTTTCAAAACAAAAAAATTGAAATGATAGAGTACTTTAGTACAGATTACTACTACCAGAACTATTAGAATGGTGATTTTATAACCGGAGGAACAGCCGAATAAGAGGAACTCCATAGTCAAGTGAGATGAGCCTTGAAAGGTGTCTGATGAGTTTGCTAATTGAAGACAGCTGCTCCTAGCCAGCCGTGGGTGACAGGCAGGCTGGAAACTGTGCCATGGCATATCCAGGAGTGAACGATAGGTGAGTAGGTGAGGATTTAAACAGAAGCTGTGGAAGCCAGTGTTTCCGGTGACTCAGAGGTCATTATCAGGAATCAAGAGAAGAGTTTATGTTTATTTTCTTATTTTTGTTATTGTGGCTGTTTTGTGCAGCTGGAGAGGAAACCCAGAGCTTTGCACATTCTAGACAGGATCTTTACCACTGCCCTAAACTCCCAGCCCAATAAAAGTTACATTAGAAGGATATAAATACATTTTTTCATTAGTATGTTTGCAGCGCGTGATAATTATATTCCTTGTGGAGAATTAGCACGTGTACATAAACACCTTAATTTTTAATTCCCTTCTCCCCTTCTCACCCCTCTGCCCTCCATCCCTTGACCCTCTTCCCATCAGAGAAAGATTTATCTCCCTACTTCCTGTTATCTAGTTTTCTTTGGCTCTTTATTTATACTTTGGTTTTCTCACATAAGAGAAACCATACTGTATTAAGGTCATGTATCATATTTATTTCACTTAATATTGTAGTCTCAAGGTGCATCCATCTTCCTACAAATGACTTGTTTCTCTTTCTCCACAGCAGGGTAGTACCTCATTGTATGTAAATGCTACATTTCCTTTACTTATTCACCTGTAGAAATACAGGCCACTTCTAGTTTTAGCTGCCATGAATGAACTGCTATGAACACAGGTATTCATGCGTCACTGTAATACAGTGTGTTTAACTCTTTGGGGAATATATCTAGAAGGGGAATATCTAGATGGAATAGAATTTCTATTTTTAGTTTTTTGATGAATTTTTTCCTCTGATTTCTATATTGGATATACTAATTTACAACCCCACCAGCAATACAGAAACAGTCCTTCTTCCTGGTGTCTCATCAGCATTTCTTATTATTTGATTTCTTGATGATGGCTATTTATTTTCCTGTGGTACAATCAAATCTTAATGTTGTTTTACTGTGCATTTTTTGAATGGCCAGTGATGTTTAACATCTCTTTGTGCATTTATTGGCCACTTATACTTCTTCTTCTGAGAAGTATCTATTCATTTCACTAGCCTTACCTGTGGAGAAAGAAGATTGAGATATAGGGCAGGTAGATGATAGAAGAGAGGAATCTTGAAGGAAGCCCAGTGCACAAATCTCTACATGTTCCAAGAGGGTGGCATAGTTCTATAAGGCACTGATGGAAGGGAACTAGATAGTGAGATCAGAGAAGAGGTTTAAAATATTGCCTCCAAAATGACTTCTTTTTGTATTAGGTCTGCTTAGAAGGGACACATTTTATAATTCTTCCTATCTTCCAAATTTTCAAATTATTTTCTGAGTTGTTCATAACTTTTCTTTGAATGAAGAAATCTGTGCACCATGATATGATAATTTATACTATAGAGTCAGTCCACTTATTTAAAAATGTTATAATGCCAAAATAATCTTCTGAAAGAAAACCTATTAACTTTGTTGAATCAATTTTCCATAACTTTAAGATTTTTCCATACTTTTAAGATAAGCAACATTTTGTTTGTTTTACTTTTCCTGGAATACTTATTGTCATCTCAAATACTAAAGTGATCCACAATTGAGAAAAAATTTTTCTTAGGTTATTTTTTCTTTGTTAGGATCTTTTATTCAGTATCTAGAGCGTTTAAACATAAATGCTTATTTTTCCCTAAAGTAAAGGTGCACTTGGTACACTATGTACTGCTAAATTAAACAACCACAGGAAAATAAGACACAATTTGCTTTAGTACTACTAATATTGGTATTGTAAATGCTACTAATATTGGTACTGTAAAAATAATTTTAAATATATGCTTATACATATTTTATATAATGTGCATGGGTATGTATGTTGTATATAGGTTTAGACTGTGGGAAAAATCAATAAAACTATGTATGTCTTTTAGCCAGGCTTTTTCATAATTCGAGGTTGTCAGATTTTAACTTCAGACACTGTCGATAGATACTCAAGATAAATATATTCACACTAACTTGATTCCTTGTCCATTTCTGAAACAATAAAGACAGTGGCCTCTTAATTAAAATCTTCTTCTGTAAACTTAATGTATAATAAAATATCCACAGCTCTGCCTTTCAAAGCTCATGTCACAGTATATTGGTCTTTTAGATAGGAAACTATTTTCCTAAATCCAGAATGTGCATTGTATGTGGCTAATCTAAAATGCTTTGGGTTATTTTCTTTTGTTTTCATTTGAAAAAACATCATGACAGAATATCAGTCATGAAGGAACCAGCATTAGAAACCAATATTGCTGTGGTATCACACAAAATACATGAATTATTTGTACCACCCAGTTTTTCCCATTACACAAAAGAATATGTAATGCTATAGACGTTTAAGACTGCGCGGGTGCCCAGCTAGGCGCTGAACGCATACACACCTTCCAAACTCAGCCCCATCTGCCACACAATGCAAGACTTAGATAATCAGGCTTTTCGAATTGCCATACTTGTGTGCTTAGCAATTTTAACCTTGATAATTTCAAATATTCAAGAAAGACTAACATTGAATAGGACAAAAACCCAGCCTTAATATGTCACTATAAGACAATGTTATCTTTATAGTAGGCCTAAATAAGTCCCCAAATTGGAAATGTTATGCTATACCTTAATACATTTTTCAAGTGTGTAGTCTATTACATAAACCCAGCATTTAGTTCCAAAAAGAAAGTTTTGTAACTACATTAAGATAGTGGTGGTCAATTTCCTAAGTAGTTGAATAAGAGAGCACTTTTTTTTTAATTCATAATTTCTGAAGCAATTTGATCAACTTTGCCTACAAGTCACACGTTTTAAACCTAATGGCAAGACAAGATCAATGACAGCAGAATCCTGGGACATAAGCAAGGAAGTCAAACTCACTGAAATTCAGATTTACCACGCAGGACATTTTTGAAAGATGGATAACAGCAGGGTGGCAAAGCAACTGATAGTCTAGCTGAAATGGACTGATTGTAAGCACAGTAGGCAAAAGAAGTACTCTAAGGCCTTAAAGCAATGTAGCATCACTTCTGACTGCTGGACAGTGGTGGCAGTAAACAGACCATGCCGGTGCGCAGCCGTCAGAGCTCGGGTGGGGACTGTGACATAGAAACTGGAGGATGCCGGCCTGCACTGTAACGAACTGACTGCAGAGATGCGCAGTGGCAGGCTTTATCTTTGAAATGGATGCAGGCAGTACTTATTGTGATGAATTAAATACAGATATTTCTACTAAAAAAAGAATTCTTCTCCAAATACATTTGTGGTATCTTCACAGTTACCTTTTTTCACTCAATGTACTATGACCTTTTGTTCTCAATTGCTCCATGACACTTGTCTTTAAATTTTCTTAGGATTATGTAATTCCTATTCTTGAGAATGTGTATTGACCCTCTGTATTCTTTACCATGCTCTTCATAACCCTTACCTCTTGCTCTCAAGGTCTGCCATTATTCACAAGCCTTCTGACAGGTGTTTCATCCCATCTCTCTCTACCGCATTGTGTCACTCCAGGAGCACATCAGTTCCACAAACACTGACCTTTATAGGAGCCAGAAAAGAGAGCAGAGTTCCCTATCATCTTATTCCATCCTCACTATTATTTGTATAAAAATTCATCTTCCTTAGAAACTTGATGTTTCTAAGCCCCGGCGTGAAGTCTTCCTAAACAAGCAAAGCTGATTAGAACACGTGGCAGTCCATGTTTCTCCCACGAAGTAGCCTGGACTCACTCAGGCGTTTTGTGAGCTTTGGTGGTGAGTGACACACACCCAGTCATACTCAGATGTGACTGCCTGACTTTTGCTGGGAGTTTCAACCTTACTTTCTTCCCATAATGGCTGTGTTTGTTGTCCTCTCTCTTATAATAAACAGTAAAACTGAAACTTGAAATTGTGCAGTCTTCAGTCCTTGAAAACGTGTTGGAGCCTTTTGCCATTGGTTTCGGTTTAGATCATATAGCCTATATTTACACTTCTCAAGGTCAAAGTACCTAATATAGTTTAGCTACAATCTTGAGCATCTTTTCACCCTATAGAAAAATGAACCTTTTAAATAATGAAAATTTTGAATTTTCATTTTAGCTTACACACAGAAATTTTGAATTTTCATTTTAGCTTACACACAGAATACTAGGTTTTTCTCATCAGAAACAAGTAATCCTAATTTTTAGCAATTTATTATGGCATATATCTATACTAATATCTATGCATATATCTATCATTCAAATATATATATTCTTCTAGACAGGTTTGGTAGCTTTGAAAAATGCATGAATTATGTTTTTACTTTAAATAATTCTGCTGGGACTTATAATGAAGTGTATTACCTAGAAACAAAAAGTATTTTATAACCAGAAAATATTCAATAAATGAAATGCTTTAGTGAGTCCCAAGCATTCTGGCAAATGAGTACAAAAGGAACTTCAATACATGTGTTCAACGTTCCGTAATTACTGAAACACATCCTTGCTATTACCAGGTTGTTAACTGTATAAAACAAAGTAATATTAGGAGATTTTTTCGTATAAAATTTTCTTTTTTTTTTTTATTCGTACATGTTTTCCTTTCATGGTGAGGAATTGGCAAATGCATATAACACATCTTAATATGTTTTTCATCTCCTTCCCCTCTCCTCTCACTCCATCTCTTGGTAATCTTGTTCTTTTGCAAAAGATTAGCTCCCTATTTCTTATTTTCTTTTATTTTATTCTATAATTTATTTATATTTTGGATTCCTCATATAAATCATATAGTATTTAGGTTTGTGTTTCTAATTTATTTCACATTATTTGATTAAGAGATAAATGTCACTTTATCTGTGAAACAGATCATTTCCTAGTATGAAATTGTCTGTGGAATTGAACATATGAATCTGTATACAGTTGTGCAGCAATGTAATTGGCAATATATTTTGCAGAGGGAGGCAAATTTTTCCCTTAAGGCAAAAATATATAATATTTATAAATGTCAAGAAATAATTATCCAAGCTAGGGATTCAGCTCAGCGGCATAAGGGCCTGCCTGGCAAGCGCGAGGTCGTGAGTTCGATCCCTGGTACCAAAACAAAAACAAACCAACAAAAAAGAAACAAATATCCTTAATTAGTATAATCAAAGCTGCCTAAATTTAGATTCTAAATTAGTATATTGACAACAACATATAGAAAACTAGAGCAAGCAAGTGCCTATCTCTTAAATAATCAGTCACAGATCTCTTAGATTCAGTGAGTTCCTTTTAGGATAAGATTATAGTCAGTTCAAGACTGGATTTTGTGATGAGTCTGAAGTGTTAACATTCTATACTGTGTATTCAATAACAATCCATTTTCTTTCAATCAGCTATAAATCTGTGACACAAATAACATTTGTTTTGAAACTTAGCAACTAGATTTGTTTTCTCACATTTTTGCACAGAAATGTACATATAGATAGAATCAAAATTATTAATAGAGAAGAGTTCTGACTCATTCTAAGTAATTGCTTGGCTATTTATTCAAAGTTCTTCATTGAGCATAGAAAGAATATTTGAGCTTAAAACATCTAACTATAAAATAAAACCATTTAATTTCCTTTTGTATTATACCACTATAATATTTCAGTTATTATTATGCTAATAAATTGTTATAATACTAACATAGTAAATAGATGCATATCAAGTATTCTATTTCTGACAGTTACAGTTTCTTTTTAAAAATCTGTTTATACATTTTAGTACTTTAATCAGTAAGAATTAAAATTAGTATTTTCCTAATATAGGCCAATAAATAATATAAACTACTAAGCATTTACAATATAATAAGCACCATCCCAGTGCTAAAGACTGTGTCTGTGACTCAAAGGGGGAGGCACTTAAACATTAGTAAAGAGAGGTAGTAATATTGAGTGGTAAATGCTATGGAAGAAAATGCCTGTGGACATTGTGAGAATACAGGAAAGTCACATTGGCTGCCTGCACCCTAAAGCGCATTTAGATGTTATGTGAAGAGAACACTAGCTGGAAGAAATAGCACTTTAAGAAGAGCTGTATCCAAATGCAAGAAGTTCAGTGTAGCTGTTGTCCAGATGTTTTATGGGTAGGAAAGAAGAGATTAAGTAGGAAGGGATTTGGGAGCCAGATAATGAAGGGTTTTGCTTATAATGCAAAGGAAGCTGGATTTTATCCAAAGTGATACAACGTGAATTAAAGTTTGAAGATTTATGGTAAAGTAGTTTCCAGAGCTATTAGGAGAACACAGCATAGCACAGTTCTTAAGAGGAACTGCTTAGGCCTGGGTTTAAATCTTGGGCTTGCCAGAAAAGAGTTATAGGAACTGGGCAAGTTATTTAACCTCTAAGCCTAAGTGTCCTTATCTGCAAAGTACCTGCCTGGTACATCGTTACAGTGCAATAAAAGGAGGTTGTTACTGCTGATGTTGGCTGCTACCTTCACTTCCTAACAAGTGGAACTGAAGACTGAATACTGTAGGTAGTGGAGTAACAGCATGCTCCTGGAGATAAATACAGGAAAGAGAGTGTGTTTTAGACATGTTGAGTTTGAAACGGTGAGTGGAGGCCCACGGCATGTTGATGAGTTTGGGAGCTATCCATAGTGAGTGTGGCATGGTGAACATGTTCAGGAGGGGTGAAAGTGCCTGGGAATAATACAGACCAGATGTCAGGAGTGAAAAGCTGGGCACACTCTTTAATATTTGAGGAGGAGTCTGGGGGGAAATGAAGTTCCTGAAGGAAATAAAAGGGACCATAAAGAAAACTGAGAAATGAAATGTTCTGTGGAAAACAGATTTTCTATGGGAAAGCCAGGAATAAAACAGAAGCAGTCCAGTGCCTGCATTATGCACCCAGAAGTATGGCAGCAGAAGAATATTTTTTTAAAAATCTCCAAGATGAAAGACAATTTTAGGAATATAACAGAACAGTAAAGCATAATGTATCATAAGAAAACATTAATCCGTTAACAATAGTTGATATTCTCTTTCCCAGTGGAAAGGAGAAAGAAATATTACTACGTTTCCCTCTGTGAAGGCAAGAAATCTGAGGAAAAGATTCAGCCTGGAAAAGTCTAAGAACGTTGACTGTTGTTTAGGACTGGCTTATGATTTACCAATTTATTATATTTGAGTTAAAGTGACTTCACTTTTCTACTACCTACAAATGACCAGCAAAGTCATGGGAATTCATAGATGGAAGAAAGAGATTTTCCCAAAAAGCAAATAAAGAATTGGGGAACAAAAACACGAAGATGTATTTCATTACTGTACCACAAGACTCACTTATTCAGCATACTCATGGATATGATTGACTAAGGTCACAAAGGGGTGTGACCGGAGAGAATCTGCATTTAAGAAAACTGTCCTGAAGCTGCAAATTTTCAAAAATACAGAAAACACACAGAGAAGAATACAAGAGGAAAATAAAAGGATTTATTGGGAAAAAAGAGGTGAAAGAAATGAATTAGGAGAAATTTGACTTGCTACAATCCATTTTCTCTTGAAATGGATGACCATTTGTTCTGAGACTGCAAACACTCATGAGGAAGGGTTACAATGGCACTGTTAAAGAATGCTTTGGAGTAAAGTAGAGCAGTCGTCAAAGTATAGACCCTGAGTAGCATCAGCATCTTCTGGTAACCTAAGAAATGTGCATTCTTAGTTCCCAACCAGATCTGTTGAATCTGATGCTCTAGTAGAAAAATTCAGCAATCTCTGCTGAAATGACCCTCTTGGTAGTCTCACGCACTCCACGGAATACAAGAATGACTGACTGTAGGAGCTTAGTGCTTTAAAGGCACACATTCTGTTTTCTAAGTCACAGCCCATACTTACTGGCTTTGCAAATTATGTAATCTTGCTGTGTCTAAATTTATTTATCTATAAAATTCAGTTAATAGTAATCAACTCATCCAATTATTAAACTTATGACTTGATGCAGTGAAGTCTGTGGAACAGTCTCTGTCACATAGGAAGTCCCCAGCAACTCTTAGTTATTATTAGCACTATTTTTTACTATTCATTGAAGTATTGGATAAGATGCTAGGTATATGTATAGGAAATTATGGTTCTGATTAGTTCAATTTCTGTACTTTGGGACACTTTTAGTAACAAAAACTAAATGCTTTATTCCCTTGCCATAATACTGTCATCCCAGAAATTGTGTGAATATTTCCTTTTTAATCATTCTCTTCTGGAACATTAGACAGGTGCTAGACTGGATAAAGGATAAAGGATAAAGGAAAAAGGAATGGAGGGAGAGAAATTATGTGTGAAAAAATAATTTTAAAATTAATCAAATTCTGCAGGAGTTTTTGTTTTTGCTTGTGAGACAAGGTTTCACTCCGTAATTCAGGCTGGCCTTGAACTCACTATGTAGCCCAACCTCACCTCAAATTCACACCAATCCTCCTGTCTCAGCCTCCTGAATGCTGGGATTATAAGTATGTGCCATCATATCATGCTTTACAGATACTTTGAATAAAGGTATCTTGACTAATTTAGGGAGAATAAGATAATATCTTGTGTCTTTTAAAACATATTCAATATTTTTTGATGAATATTGCTAGGAAACCATATCAAATATGGTAGTCTGCTAAAAAATAATTTTTCTTCTACTTGCAGAATCTGATTTCCAGTACATTTGAAAGAAATGTCAATTCACATTGTTGACATTTTCACTTACTTAGATCTACATGACTTCATTTTTCAAGTTGTTTAATGATATTTTTCAGGGCTCATATCCGCTGTTAGTAATAGTAACCTTACAGATGAGTTCTCAGCAGTCTATGCTTAGTATTGGCGATAAAACTGAACTTGAAAATCTTTTAATTTATCTTTACTAGTTACTCTCTAATAGGCTGGAAATCTGTAATAAAATACCCTAATGACTACACCTTGAGAACTAAACCCTCTTCTAATCGCTTTGATGCATGGGCTAGCAGGATAATTGATTGACACTAAGACCACTCAGTAAACATGCCAGCTAACAGAATTAGATTAATGAAAACATATGGTAATTACAACTGTGCCAAACAACTCGAAATCTGCAAGATAGCTTCAGGGTAAATAATCACAAGTCTGATCAAAGAGCAATTAGAGTTAATACAAGTCTTACTGGGCGATTAGGATTGAGAGAGGCTGAAAGATAAAATTGTAATGTTTTATGAGGGTATTTGATGAAAGATTTACTTATTCAGAAAAATGGTTTTGGTATTATGAAGTAATGAATAAATTTTTTAAAGAGAAAATACTTATGTATGTTTTGCAACATTATCCGAGAAACATTTTGTTTTGGTCTCACCATCCTGCATTAATGATATTCACTCACTTTAAATCAGCTCTTGAATGTTGGCTTAGTCAATCATCTGATAACTAAATATTAATTCCTTATTCTATGGAATGCTCTTAATGGAACACTGTTGAGCAAAGACAAAAGAATTATAAATCCTGGCATTTAACATTTCAGGCTGGTGAATAACTCAAATACATTCTTTTAAAACTGTTTTTTTAATTTGAGATAAAATGAGGTTAAAAAAAGCTTTCTTAGAAAGCTTTCTTTGCAAAGTAAAAAAGCTTTCCTAGAAAGCTTTCCTTGCAAAGTTGCAAGGATTAAATAATTACTTCTGTCGGCAAAAAAGCTTTAGGATTGCTTTCTGACTCTTGTAAATTTAAAGAATTTGTTTCATGTTTGTAGACAGAAATTTTTGTTTTTTAATACTCCCTAAGTTAGGGCTTATTATTATTATTATTACTTTCACCAAAATGATTCCATAGTTTTAATTACATTTTTAATTAAGTTTACTGGTACACTTTAGATATACATAATGATAACATTCAGCATAAGGAATTTGTACTGTTTGTGATGTATCTTGTTGCTGCCTTTTTCCTATTCCCCTACCCTCCCTGCCACCCTCTTCCTCTCCTTATTTATAGAGCTTTATTTCCATTTTACCTTTATCGCATTGTTTCTGTGGCATGAGAAACTGAAAATGTAAGTAAGGACCAAAATGTATAATAGATACTGTGAAATACAAAGAAAATGCTCAAATGAGAAGTGGAACTAGGAAGCGGAGAGGGGGAAAGAAAAGGAAACAGAAAAGAAAAATTGAAAAAAGAATGATGAAATGGGATATTTTATGTTTTGTCAGTCCAAGTGAATAGCCTTTATAATTGAAAGTATATATTTGATTTTATAGACTCATTGTCTTATTTCCTAGATGGATGAAGCTATAAGTATAACCATGGTTCATAAATCATAAACACTAGTCTTTCAGCTCTTGTTTTGATTCAAGAGCCAATAACTATTTTCACATGCCAACTTGAATATTTATTATTAGGTTCAATGAGTTCAAATCATAGTGGTGATCCAAGGTCACCTTTCTCTAGGAAAGAAAGTTGAGTAATCGGGTTCACCTATGTCTAGAACTGGGATTTGTATCATGAAAACAGATTGTAACCAGATTTTAAAAATGGCTACAACTATTCCTTCAATTATTTTTCAACACATTCATTATTTCCTCTTATGTACTTCAGGCTAAAAATGTACTAGTTTACATCTCACAAAGTCAGGGTTTGAGGGAAGGAGGAGATGAGTTCGCCTAGCTAGACATTTGGGGGAGGAGGCTCAACACTGCGCATCTCTTCTACATCTGTCCTTCTTGGTCCCACTCCTGTGTAACCTGGGCTGCCTCCACCCTTCTCCATAGTAAGAAGTACTAGGCAAGTAAATAGGGGTGTGGGAAGGAAACAATGGCAAGAGTTATTCTACATGAAGTATATGACACTTTGGGTTGTACATACCAGGAGACAATATTGATTACCAAACAGAAAAGCAATTTTCAATGTAAACACCTTAACACTAAAATTTAAGAATACAATTGATCTTTGAGGTATGAAAAGTGAGTATGGTATTTCTTTTAAATGACTAGAGACTTGTGATTCGAAAGTAACAGTTACATCCTATGTGAGTTATTGTCTTAGGAGAATACCTGACTCTCCTAGTGCTCTACCCCTTCTGAACCCCAGCGACCAGACCTTCTCTACAACCCTGACACTCACTCTCACCTTAGGATCATCTTGTCCTAGTCAATACCCTTTATCATTTTTTCGTGGAAGTTTTTTGCTCAGGTCATTATGTGATTGGTTTTCTCATGCTTGAGAGTTTACTGCTTCTCTTCACTGGAAAATAAGTTTCTTGAGGAAAATAAAGTATCTTCTTTGCTGCTATTTCATAATCTAATGACTGCTGCTGTATTCTCTACATATACTGCAGCATCAGTACAGTCATACTGCATATTTATTAACTATTTTTTACTATTCAAAGTGTGTTAGATGATGTTGAATCAAGGTAATCCCTATTAGTGACGTGCATTGTATTTCATGGAATACGAGTTACTGAGGTAATCTAAATATGCTAAACTTTCACATTTGCAGTTGTTTTTCTCTTACCCAACTACAAAAGCTATTGCTCTTACCAAACTCCAATATTGCACATCCAACAAACACAACACAAAAGTTCACCTAAACTTTTAAGAGATTTATTGACCCAAGATATGTTAGTGGTTTGCTACAGGCTAAACAATTCTAAAGACTTCACAATCTGCCTAGAAACACAGGTCCATGCTAAAATCCTAGGAAGTAAATCAATGGGCTACTCTTATTCTGGGTTGCACATATTTTAATTGTACATAAAACTTCCAGAGTAACAGAATTAGACTTTTAGAGCTATTACAGAGAGCACACAGATGCAGAAGGTGTGTTCACCACATTTACATCATTGAATAGACCAAGCTGTAAGGTAAAAATGGACCTAGAACTAAAACCCAGATTTTCTAGTTGTTAGTATTTTTCTATGAATTCTAGCTATGTCTTTGTTGCTTCTTTACTATGAATAAATATATCTTACCATAAAATGGTTTTCTTTATTTTGTTCATCTTGAAAATCAGGCTTGAAAATGCCAATGATTCTTTCACTGACATCTGTTTTTAAGGAATCTATGAGATCTCATTTTTCTTAACTGTCACTTTTTCAAGTAAACAAAGGCAGTTCTTTTAATGCTTCCTCAAAGATAATTTTTTAAACTTCTAATAATTTGATATTTTTTATCCCTTTGCCAGTTTATTCAGGATATGTGTAGTCACTTCTTTTGACTGTGTCCTGATTTTAACACAGTATCATGAGCACCTTTTGAGCACTACAGACAACAAACTCACTCATTCACTTATTCCTCATATATTCTTTCATTTAACAAATATTTATTAAATGTCTACCATGGGCCAGGCACAATACCAGGTACGTGAGATAGGTGTGAATGAAGATAGTCCAAGTACATCCTTTATAAAATTTTTAGTCTAATGGAGTAGCAGACACACAAAGTTGCAAACACACACTCACACAGTTCCAGCTGTGACAAAGGTGATAATAGGAAGATACTCATGCTACGTAAACCTGTAATAAGACTCTTTCTCATTTCAGAGCAGATCAGGAAAGACTTTTCTAAGATAATAACATTTTATTTTAAATACAAAGCATGTCCAGATGGTAGTTAGAGAAATAAGGAAAGAAAGCATGTCTCAGATGCAGGAGGGTAGGGCGCATCCACAAAGTCTCTGATGGGAAGAAGAAGTTGGATCATGCAAAATCATGCACAGTGAATAAAGAGATCTCCTCTTCCTCCTCCTCCTCCTTCTTTCTGAAGCAGGATCCTACTAGGTCATTCAGGCTGACTTTGAACTCACTATGTAGCCCAGGCTGGCATTCAGGGATTCACTTGCTTCAGTCTCCTGAGCACAGGCATTATAGATTTGTGTCACCACATGCATCTAAAACATTTAACTGCAGAAGAGATTAACCACAGATGGTCTTAAGAAAAATGTATTACGCTGTATTGCATTGTGTTGGATGTGTTGCATTGCATTGCACAATACTGTATTTGAATTTGTAGGATGACCATTAGAATGATCTCAGCAATGTAGTTGGTGCTCTTGGAAGTATACTGAAATAAGAAACAAAAGTCGAAGTCCATATTCTTGGTGAACAAATCACACATTCAATTTTGGCCGTGTTGAGTTTCAGAAGTGTTTGCAATATCCAGGAAAATATGTAAAGTAGGCAGTTGGTTATACAAATTTGGAACTCAAAGGCTGTTATAGCCTAGAGATATAATTATATAACTCAGTTGTGACTAGATGGTAATTGAATCAGTGAGCAAGGTTGAGATCACCCAGGGAGGAAATACTGAATGAGAAAAGGAGAGAGAGTTTAAAAGTGGTCTTCGATGAGTGCTAATGTTTCGTGGCTTGAAGGAGGAAAGGAATGCTAATAGAAAATAAGGAGGGACAAAGAAAGAAGAGAAAATGTGGGAGAATGATTTGAAGCCTAGGGAAAAAAGACTTATCCATAAATTTTATAGAAGACCAAGCAATGAATAAGAGATCACAGCTCTATTGTTTCAAATGACAAATAAATGATAATTATTGACTCCGTAATTGTGAAATCCAGCATTCGTCCAGCACCAGCCTTGACTGACATAGCTATTAAGGACCATATGGTTGCCATTTTTTGGATCTGGGGCTATCTTCATCTGTGACTGAATGAGGGGATAAGAAGTAAGGATATAGTAAAGTTGGATCCCAGAGTCCAGTTTATGAAATTGATTTTATTTGATGTTGGTCACTAGGGTAAATAACACAGAATAGATATGCACATTTTGAGTTTGAGAGACACATGGTGTAAATCAATGCAGATGTTGAATGGGCAGTTATTTTTTTAAGTCACAAAAAAGTTGTGAACTTCATGGAATTACCTATAAAGCAACATAAATAAAGTGAAGAGGGCACATACCACAGGAAGATTGCAATATTGAAATATCAGATGAAAATGATTAAAATATGCTGTATCAGTGCACAAATATGTCAAAATGAAACCCACTATTCTCTATACCTAACACAATAATTTTTAAAATAGCAAACAAACAAACAACTGAAAACAAATAGGCACAGGTGGAATAACCAACATATAAGAGATAAATGTTGGTCAGTCGTGGTAACTAGCTCCTATAGCCCCAGCACTTGAGGAGGCTGAGGCAGGAAGATTGTTGAGAGGCTGAGGCTAGCCCGTCCCACTGTGAGTTCAAGTCCAGCCTAAATTACATGGTGAGACTCTGTCTCAAAAAAATAAAGCTAAATGTTATAGTCAAGTAGAGAGAAATCAAGAGTGAAATGTTATTGAAGATAAGGAAAGAAGAGCTTTCAAGAACAAAGAAATAAAAAATTTGTCATATTATTTCTGACTCAAGTAAAATTAAAATGAGTAAATGACATAAACATTCATCTTACTTAATAACTAAGGAAGCTGGTGATATTTTCAAGAATATTTTCACTGATATTTTAGGGGCAAAAAGGAAGGAGGGAAAGAACTAGGTCAAGTGGAAGTAAATTAAGAGGAAAATTAAAAGAAATAAGAATTGAGAAAGGTAAACTGTCAATGTAAATAGCTCTTTCCAAAGAATTGATTATAGGAGATAGATCACACAATCTCTAAAAGAAAAATTGGAATACAGAGAGGTGACATTGTTGAAAGACACATGGACATGTTAAAAGAAGATAAGAATAATCCAGAGAGGGAGCAATTAAAGATGTATGAAATAAAAGGCATATTAAGAAATAAAAAGTGATTAATTCAGCATACTATAAGGTGGGTATAAGTCAGAGGATTACTAAACAGAAGAGTTAATTAAGGTAAAATCCAACGTAAATAGAAGATATGGGAGAATAAGGTAAAGTTAATAGGTAAGAAGGATAAAAGAATGAAAGCACAAATACTCCAATAAGAATAACAATAGATGTGGCTAATGTAATTGAGAACCTATTTCCATAAAATGTTCTATTTTATTCTAGCATATTCTCTGCCTGATACCACATGCAGAATTTCCAAGATACCATGGAACTAGAAGTCTTCTCAAGATTGTGGGAGGAACACACTTTCCTCCTAGACAATTGTGGCACAGTTTTCCTGTCACTATAGTCTGTAATCAATTGCTTATATATCTGTCTAGATGACTCTGCATGTTAAGGTTCTAGAACATTCCTTTTATTCTCTCTTCAAGTTTAACAAAGATGTTTAAATATAAGAGTACTAATACCTTCAGTGGGAGAGGTTGAGATTTTCAGTTTGTCACCTTAATGACTACTGTAGGATGTGATTAAAATATACAGTGAATGCTTACATTTTAAAAATATGTGTTAGAGTAATGGACACATTGCCTCTGACTCTCCTCAAAATATTCCCCCTAGCTTCAAACACATTTATTCCATACTTCTTGTCAGTTTCTGCATCAGTTCAGGAGCTCTTTGTTCATAAGAGTCTTTGGTTGCCCTGTTATGGGTGCCTTGATGTCCTGAATGAACTCAAAATGTTTACCTTTTGCAAACATTTCTAATTTGGGGAAGAGCTAGATGCTGCGGTAAGCGAGCTTAATGAGAAGCAACTATGATGTTTTCACTAGCCTGCCTTTCCATCCGCTGGCATGGGACGGCAGGATTCACTGCATTATTTTTTATTACAATTTGTAAAAACAACTTCCAGAACAGCTCCAAATGTGGCCAAAGTGGGAGAAATATGTTTGAAGTGAGAGGGATTAATGGAAATCATCTTCTGCTCTGATAAAATTTTAAACATTCATGATTTATATTTTAATCACAGCTTATATTTGTACCTCTGAGATTTGCTACCATCCCATCTTCTGGATTCAGGCATGATGTCTAAAGGATATAAAGATTTAAAGTCAGTGCAGTGTTTCACCTCGCAAAAACCATCTCATTCAACACAAATTCAGTGGATGGTGCCAGCCACTTATATCTCATGACTACATTTAAAATATGGGATAATGAACTTGAAAATTTATTCTCTAGCATTAATATATAAAGCATTCATTAAAATAGTAACTATTCAAAAATAATAGGTACCTTGATAAATTATCAATAAAATATTAATAAATAAAATATTACTTAAACAAAGGTAATATCCTAAAACCTAAAATTATCCAAGTTTTATTTATGTTCCTTTCTGTATTCATTTTTATTTTTTATTTAATAAGAGTATAAAGAAAATATTATATCCCATTTCACTTTTCATACTTTAATAAAATTATTTCATGTTGCTGTTTAATCTTTATATTTATCACTTTTAGTGACTGAACAAAGTGTCTCTAGGATGCTGCATTTTAATTTATTCAGCCATTCCCCTTTTTTTTTACATTTAGTTTCCTTCTATTTTTTCTTCATTATAATAGTTTAATGAACATCCTTGGGAATATAGCTTTCATTTATTTTGGATTGTTTCCTTAGGACACATACATACCACTGGCATCACTAGGTCACATAAATGTGTATATGCTTCTTTCTAAAATGTTGTCTAATGCCACAGTCTCTGTGTTTCACATTTGTCTGATTTTTGCCAACCTCAGGTATAAAACATTTTTTCTTAGCTTAATAAACATTAATTGAAAATCTGTTTAAATTTGCATGGGAACAAGAGTTACATCAAGTTAATGTTAGCAATCCTGCAAACTTTGGGTACTATAATTAGCCCATTTATATTCTTGCTAATATCAATTATATCTTATCAATGTGTTTAGATTATTTTATGAAGAAATTAATAGGTTATATTTTAATCCTTATAGTTTTTCAGTCTAGATATGTTTGTTCAGTTGTTTTAATAGACTTTTTTTAAAATTTATTTTAAAGAGAAATAAAGAAAACAATAAAAAATTTCAAAACAAGATGATAGGAAATTAACAATGGTTCTTATATTGAATACTGTTATCTTCAAAATAGTTGCTCAGATTACCAGGTATATTAAAGTTATATCAAATATCTTCTTATAGCTGTGTTTCAGAATATGCCAGTTGTCATGGCTCTTGGCATTACAGCCGCAGAGAGGTTAATCTGAAGCCTAACTGCCTCTAATTATCCCATTGGTGACTTGTATCTCTGGGCTTCCTTATGTGGGAATAAGAGTAACAACAGTGTGAGAATGTGTGAGCATTAAATATAAAGTACCTAAGCTTTGAATTTACTAAGGTTTTGCTGATTTAGGTTGTCCGGAAAGTCACAATAATTAGTTTATTTTACTTTTATCACATTCTTACAGTTTACTTCCATGGATGGTGTTTGGACAATTTCAGACAAGGAATAAAGTATAGAATGCTAAAATCACTAGAAAGAACATTGACCAAATATGTTTCTATATGACGTTCTTCACCTCAAAGTGCTATAGTTGACAGCACTGTTCATAGGTGTTATTTTTATACCACATAATTCCAATTATTTCTATCATTTATTAAAACAGGTATCTCATTTTACACAGTGGCGTACAATGTATCCCTAACTCATATCCTCACAACAGTTCTGCTCTTTGTATTGGTTATTGCTTCATACTCATACGCTCACACTCTAATATGAGTATGAAGCTATTATGTTAGCTCAATTCTAAAATGTAATAATATTCCAGAACAAAATGAATATGCATATAGTATTTTACAATTATCAAAAGCATCTTACAAGAATTCACTTTCTCTTGGATTAATAAATATTCCCTGACTCAACTCATACACATTGTACTACGACGATCAATGGCTGTGTTAGTTTCTTCTCACATCAAGTAAAACGATCTTAATAGCAGACATTTTTCCACCATATTTATGATTTTTGAAACATAGTTACTCTCATATTTCAAAAAATTGTTGTATTCACCCCAAATGTGAGTCATAGAGGGCAAACATTAGAATCCTTAATTTGTACATAAGAAAACTAAGACTCCAAAGTATTAAATGACATTTCATGTGGTCACATAACTGGAGTATTTGTATTTTTAATATTTATGTATTCCATGTATAGTTTTTTATTAAGAGGAAAAATAATAAGGATGTTGAAAATTCACAAAAATGTATTTTTAGGGAAATAAATGACCTGTGCTAAGTATCACTCTGAGTGTGCCATGTGTGTTACCATCTCAGTCTGTAGAAATGAAGAGCCTACAGATAAGGAGCCACAGGACCACATAGACATAGTAAATTTAGAATGAAGGCAGTTAACTCCGCCAGGTGAAGGATTATTGATTATTCTACAGAATAAGAAATTTTAGGGATGAAAAGCAGTGAATGAATTGATTGATGGTCACGGCCAGACTTACCTTGTATCAATTTCTACGTCGAAGTGCTATCTGTCATCCTGGTAAGTGTGATCCAGTTTTCACATCTATTGGTCCTGTGACTTTCAGTGCAGGCAGTGCTGACATGTGTGCGAACATTACGTGCCTCAGAAATAATCAGACTCTCTTTGAAGTTTTCATTTTAGTTTACTTCCAAACATAGAGGTCGATAATCAGGGTCACACGTTACATTGCTTTGTAGGCAACAAATTTATCTTTGTTGCTCAAACTACGTGATACAACTCTCGCCCAGACGCCTGTCTTACAAAACATGTTGCTCATTATACAAGTGAGTACAATGTGTACAGGCATCTAAAGACAATGAGGAGTTCAGACCTTAAAAAGACTACCATAGTCTACATTTTCCCCATAAAACTGGCTATTTATATTGCCTACATATTCTTTGTCTTTCAAGAAAAATATCGAACACAGAATAATTAAACTTTAAATGTTATAAGTATCTTTTCTGTTCTTTGTTATTTTAAGTAAACTCTTTAGCATATATACAATAGAAGTTATAATTTTCACCTTTGTGTTTGAAAGACAGCACATTACCTGGTCTTACTTGCCATGTTAGGATGCATTATCAAATGTTATTAGGCAATATTACATATTAAATGACATATATTAGTGGTGATTACTTATTTAGTTTGTGGATATGTCAGACTCCGGAGTATATTTCCTTATATTTTTTCAGCCCAATTCAATTTCCCTGAATATATGAAAATAAGTAGAGATTACTGGTCTCACTCTGCCCAGGAAACCCATCTGGATTTAGGTTTCAATGCCAGTGTATGCTGAAAAGATCAGTACAAAATTATCTTTAGTGCTTTCTGTGAACTTATTAAAACATACATATTGGAACATCAGATTTCTGTGTCCAACTCAGTTTATTGAATCGAAGTCTATGGTGCTGAACCCCAGGAACCTAACCTCAGTACCCTCCCTTCCTATACTTTGGCCTCTTCTCCTGCCTCTTTTTTAGTCTCTGACTCATGTGAATATGTCCCCACTAGAAAGCCAGGCATAGTAGCTTACTTTCCTCTGTCTGGCTCTCTCATTTCCAAATTTCTAACGAACAGTTCCTTATTACTCAGACCTCAGTGCATCTGTCCTCTCGATGGAGGAAACTGCCCAAGCTAAACATTTCTATCTCATTAATATATTTTATATTCATCAACATATTTAGCACTGTGGGATAAAAAATTTATTTATTTTTAGTGTCTTTTTACCAAATTAAAATGACTAGCATGATAATTTTCTTTTGTCTCATTCACTGTTGTTTTTGTTGAAGGTACCCCAATAGGCACTTGTGGAATAAATGACTGAACTGTTTAACAAAAGTTCAGGTAATCATCACATAACTTAGACACTATTGAACTAGAGGATATCTCAGAAGTACCTTACATTTTTCAATTAAAAACTAAACAGTGATTCAGATTATTTCAGGTTTTGATAAGCAGGTCTTTTCAGAGGCAAGCCAAGTTTAGCAAAAACCTTAAGAATACTCAAGTTTCTCAGTGAAATTCTGCAGCAGGGTGACCACCCCTGAGCTGGAATCAGGACACTGTCTTTAGGTCCAGCTAGTTTTGCTTTACTGTGTGACCCTGGTAGATCAAAAACCATAAGATTGTAGAGTTCAGCATGCTTTACCTCTCAGGGCCGTAACTTCACCATGTCTATAGCTAAGAAATGATAATATGTTAGTATTTCACATAGTAGCTTCTTTAAATACTAATTCATTAAGACCTACATATTGATTGATTAAAAACTGTACAAGAAAGTTTACATTCTCAAAAACTGTAGGAAATTCATACTATTGTGTCTCTTTTGGTGATTTACAATACACATTTCCAGTTTTAAAGTACTAAAAATCCATTCAAAAATGCTTGCTTTTTTATTTAACTCAGTAAACTTATTTGACAAAGGTATTCACATAATCTTATAAATACTATGAACTACCATTCCATAAAATCCGGTGTTGAAATGTCAGGCTAGATGATCATAAATCTATCTTCTAGTAGTCCACAATTGTCTGGTGCTATAATTTAAGGATGACCACACTCCGTTCTAGAAATTGTAAGAGGAGTGTTCTTTAGTGAGTACTAACTAAAAATTGAAAAATAATGCCTTCTATATGGAAATCACCTGTCAGCATCCAAAATGGTGAGCTCTCTTTCAGAGCAAGTTTGCATCATCTTCCCATTCCATCTAGACAGACACTGTGCCCAAGAAACTATTAGAAATGCTTAGAACAGATACTAAATATATCTGTTTATAAAATTGAAACTGCTAGCCCAGTGACATTTTTTCCTTGTTCACTGTTGTATTTGTAGAAGGTGCTCTAATAAATGTGTAAGGAATAAATAACTGAATTCTTTAAAAAATTCAGCTGACTTGTCACATACTCTCAAAACTGACATACTTGGTTCAAACCAAGAGTACATTTATCCTGGTGGTAAGAACCCATTATTTCCCAGGTGCAGATCAAATAAGAGCTTTTTGGTGTTTTGTTTTGTTTTGTTTTGTTTTGTTTATAGAATATACACTGAAACAGAAAGTGAGCCTTAAGTCTTCCATCTTACTGCCTCTAACACAATAGTACCACACAAAAGGTGACGGAAGTGATTTGCTTGAAAAAAATTCATCTAGTTGAGATAAGGCCATCCTACAGGAGAACGGATCCTTGAATCAACACAACTGATCCTCTTGTGAAAAGAAGGAAATTTGGACACAAAGACAAATAAAAACAGAGAGAAAGTGATATGAAAAGAGCTAGGGAGAAAAATGCCAATTACAAGTTAATAAAAGTGATCTCCAATGGTCCCTTCTTTCAAAGATCTCAGAAGAAACATTTCCTGATGACCTATACCTTGATTTTGGACTTCCAAGCTCTACAAATGTGAAATAATAAATTTTACCCCAGCTTGTGCTTTGTGCTTCAGCAGCTCCACCAAATTAATACATGGTGTAAGTAATGAGATCAGTTCTCTGAATTCTCTCCAGACAGATGAATTGCCCATTTAATTCCTCTTTCCGTACTCTATGGGTGACCCTTGAGAGGGACAGAGTAAGTCAACAAGAAATCTGCAGACTGCCTTCTTTGCCTCCTGTGCCCTAGAATAGCTGGTTTAATTCTTAAATCTTATAGGAGCACCTTTAAAGACATTTTGGTGAGCCCCCCTTTACTGTTCTGGTATATTTTCCATCAGCCATAATAAGCAAAGATTCGAAGAAATTAAAAATATTTGGAAAGATAAAAGGCAATGAAATTACTTTGAAACCCACTTTGTACATCCCTGTAAGGTTGACCGAACAACATTTCTGGCAAAACTGTCTAGATTTTTAAAGTGAATGTTAGAAGCAGGTAATATAGAAAATTGAAATGAATCTTCCCTGAAATTACTTCTCCCATTACCTTGGTTCTTTGAGGACTGGTCTAATGCAATTTAGACCTCTTCAGCCTAACAGTGAGAGGTCAGAGCTTAGAAATGGCACTTGTAACAAAGGAAAGAGTCAAATTGCTCTTGCCACTAATTACTTTAGATGTTACTTCAAACTGACTTTGGCTCCATAATTGAATCAAGAAATCCAGGGAATTGACTGTGAAGATGCAACCAGTGGCAGAAGTTAGATCACCACTTATATATTACAGTGGAAAAAGGTATCCACTGTCTACATCTAGGTTCTATTTAGCACTAATCTCAATGTAAGTGGGTTAATACAAATATCAGTGCTTGAACCCAAAATGTGGGGAAAATTGCCATCATTTTGTCTGTCTCTGTTTATGGTTTCCCTGTCTGTTAAGCCGGTTCACCTTAGTTTAACAACCCCATCATCATTCTCTCCAATTTGTGCCCTCTGTTACCTTACCCTGCTAAAGCTGGGGGGCAAAGGGCAGCATGCAGGTCCACCTCCGTCCTGTAGCTGTTTGTTATTGCATCCATGCTGTACTGTGATGTCAGTGGACTCAGTAAGTCCTTAGTACTTTTTTTCCAAGAAGGAAATTTAATTTCTGAATTCCCACTTTCACCAAGAATTAATGAAATTGTCCACAGTAATCATGTTGCAATTGTCTAATATTCCAAAAAAACTTTTTCTAATCAATGCCTATAGTTGCAAGAGTATTTTCATGTTATTAAACTCAATAATTTCTACTCTAGTCCAGGAGGTCAAGCAATATTACAAATATGTTTTGGGAAAAATCACTTTCATTTTCTATCAGCCAAAGTAAAAATATACTTAATAACTAAATAACACACTTGCAAAATAGACCTTCGGTTACTTGAGTGCATTTCTCATGTCATCCACAAGTGTACAGTAGATGTAGGAGCACTAATATTGTAGTAATCCGAAATGAGACTATCAGATCTGTCTGATCTGATAGCTCTAGTCAGGGTGTTGTATAATAACTTCCTCCACTTTATTTCTTTCTGTGACATGAAATTTACAAAAATGGCGGCATTCAGTTTAAGAGCACTTTCACTGTATGGATCCAGGTTCTGCGTGAATTGAGGAGATAATTATTGTCTTAAAGCAGATGAAGTTTTAAAGTTTTCCATCCTCCCGCCTACCCATGTTGATGTCATCACCAATTCTTCATAACCTTTTGTGCTTTCTATGGGCTTCTCATCAATGCTATATTTAGCCAGTTTCTAAATGAGTAAAGAAAAAGAACAGCATTCTCATACTTTAACTGGAAAAGCCAAGATGGGAGGCCCGGCCATCTTAGCACAAGGCTACCTGGCATGATGTCTAAAGACTGAATATTTATCCCAGTATTAATAATGCTCCCTGGAAGCAGACTTGTCCAGGCAGAAATTAATCAGCTCTCTTGTGTTTTCCTTATTTCCCTTCAAGTTTCCCAAATTACACTTACCAACGGCTCTATTTTAAAAAATGTATTTGCCCAGAATAATTTTTATCTAATGTTTTTCAATGAACTGATTTTACATTAGTTTTCCAATTAAGTACATGCCTGTTTTTTTTTCCCCTGCCTTAGAAGAGTACTGCTGCTCTTTGCTAAATACCTTATCTTTACCATCCTGGGGATACTATGTAATCACTTCTCTCTTCATCTCAGTTCACTTTTGTTTTTCTCACTTAGAACATTGGAGTAAAGATAAGGCAGGAGACAGACCAGCTGGCTGGTGGACACATTTTCATCAGCTGACATTTGATTTGGTAAATTCACTAGGCTTTGACACAGCTAACTTCCTTTACTTGCATCACTTACATGTTGTACTGTTAACTAGCCTCACAACGCTGGATGTACGAGGGAGATGTTATCTCAGAAGGAGTGCCTCCTACGGACACAGCAACAGCGCCTGACTCTTTCATCTCCTCGTTTTGGGTCCAGCTATATGGGAAATTCCATGCTTTCACTCAAAACAACCCATCAGATTAGCTAATGGAGCTTCCAAAACTCTCGCCCACTGTAAAAGGAAGCTCGACAAGAGGACCACAACATTTCAAGTCTGTTTCTAAAACTCTCTCTCCCATAGGCATCACTTGAACAGGAAGGTCAGCATATATATACATGTGTGTGTGTGTGTGTGTGTGTGTGTGTGTGTGTGTGTGTGTTGTGACTTTTCTATACCACTAGTCTGAGCAGTCTCTTAGAATTAATACATTCTTTTTTTAATTATGATGGTTCACTGAGTCAATCTGTAATCCGATCTAGATTTCTTCAGTAACTTACAGGGCTTTATGTATCTTAGATGTTCATTTAAGCTAATGGCTAGAATGCGTTCAGCCAAAAGTAACAAGAAATTCCCTTAACTGTGGTTTAAGCCATAAAGATATTTTTAAGTGACAGAACTTTCCACATCAAGACAGATGCAGCATGCTCAAATATGCCTTTAAAATTCTCCTCTTCCCACCCTTCCTTTTACCTTTGCTCAGTGTTTTGGCTTTGGATCTTAGGATCTCACAGCTTGGTGACCTCATAGAATGGCACACCAGACAAGAAGAGGGGAAGAGGGAAATGTCTCTCTCATCAGAAACATTGCTGCTCACACCTTGCTCATTCTTCTAACCCCTGCCAACTGTAATTCAGTAGACCTGGATCAGTAGATTATCTCCATATAAATGACTGGCATGGAAGAATGGGATTGGTATAAATAGCTTAAAATAATCATGATTCATCCTCAGCACCTGGTCACATTACCTTGGGTAGAGATGCAGGACTAGGTACTCTTAGCAAGCAAGAAATGCTAATAACTGTTAAATAGTGGTCAGCAGTGCCTCCCACACCACAGCCCCATGTAGTGATTATATGGTTAGACCATTAGAGAAACAGAGCTTCATTTCTAAGTACTTAGGTGCTAAAAAACACAATTTTCCTCATGCACATAGTGCTTATGTTAGTCTTCTCTACCTCGTATAGACATTCTTTTCTTTACTCTCCCTATCTTGACTCTTTCTATCTTGAATGAAGATATTTTAAAATGAGATACATCAATGGAACCTTTTTAGAAGGATACGTTTTGTTTGAGGTAAACATAATGAAGGTTGCAACCGGCTTGAAAATTTTTATACAATATGTATCTTATTATATATTTTGTGTCATTATATGGTTTGCACAACAATTCTAATTCAAAAGTGCTTTATTTCCTTAATAAGTTTCATTTTTCAGAGGGACTTAATCTATTCTGAGTATTATTTGGTACAAGTACTATTCTAAAAATTGCTTATTCTTTGAGCAACTTGATTATTCCAAATTAGAATATCAGTTCAAGCCGTATGTGCCTTCTTAAGATAATGTCATTGTAATTTAGAGAGAAAGTTAGTAAACAACTCACAGCTGTTTTGATATGAATTGTGTAGTTATGAATATTCATAAATATTTTATCTCAGTAAAAGATAGTGGTTTTACTTTTTAAAAGTGGTAGTGATAGAATATAAAATGCTTCACTTTTTTTGAGTTTTGGTTGCTTATTTAAAATTTTTTCCTAACCATATAATGATTTTTAGTCCATTTTTATAAAAGACTTTTAAACACGGATCGAAGCTGGGAAGATGACAGATCAATAAGCAGCAAAGTAAAGGGCATCTCTGAGAGGAAACCGCTCAGATGCTGGAATAAAGCATCCTAGAGAAGACCAAATGGAAGGAGATGGAGCCTCTCAACCCAGGAAGAAACTAAAGGAGGGAAAAAGAAAAGAAACATGTGATGTAAGATTGTAGCCAGATGCACTCTCACTGGAGCCAGTCCCACTGTGTACAAAATGCCACTGGAATCTGAAGACACTCGGTTGCGGTGAAATTGGGGTTTGGCAAACCTGGGGGCCTCAGCAGGTGGACACAGTCTCAGAGGGAAGGGACAGAGTGGGAAACAGCACTAGCTCAGAGATCTGCACTGTCTTGCTGTGAGTTGGGGAACTCAGTCCTCCTGCTGGAGAGGGCAATTGGCCGGGGGCCATTTTGGAGTTGGAGCCACTCACCCCTAGCACAGAGCAGATAGGTGAGAATTGCTTAGACTGAGTCCCGCCCCTGTGCATGATCCAATAGCCAAAGACGAGGTCTCTCCCTGAAGCTATCCCTACCCAACACTGTTCACACAGCACATTAATGTGGTGAAGACCTCCAGTGGTTGACCAGCTTAGGAAGGACGGGCCAGCCTACCCCGCCCCAACTTGTACTTTAGTGGTGACTACAAGACTGGAGATCCAGTCTTCAATCCCTAGCCATCTCACTTCAGAGTAATCATAAACAATAAAGAGAGTGCTAGGGACCCCCACTATCCACTTGTCTGGAAGAAACCAGAAACATGACAAGAGGAAGAGACAAAAGGAAGTCTCTAGCCTCCAACCCAAACAGGAGAAGTAAACAGAGAAGAGATCAGGGGTTGCACACCTGCAGTTTCTGAAGAAGCAGCATCTGACATAAAGAAAGATCTTCATGACATTATAAAAGAAATCAAAACAAAATACTAATATAAGTAAAGGAAGATATAAGAAAAATAATAAAAGAAATGTTAAGCACCTCTCAAGAAGACACAGATGGAAGAACATAGAAAAAGGAGAGAAACCTTTGATAAAGAATAAAAAAAAATCTAGAATACATGAGACAGATTCAAAAAGATTCCCAGGAAATTAAAAACTCCATTGAAAGCTGGCAAAACTGTTTAAAAGAAACTAAAGGTAGATTATCAAACCTTGAAGACAGGTTTGCAACATGTGATCACAAAAGTAAAGATCTCTTAAAAATAACAAGGAACCAGAAATAACAATACAAAGGCTAGATGATGACAAGAGGACCTATAACTTAAGAATAAAAACATGAGTGAAGAAGCAGGATTAAACACTAATAAAATACAAAGGCTATTTACAGAAATAATGAAAGAAAACTTCCCAAGCATAGGAAAAGGAAATGATATTCAGATAAGTGAGGCATACAGAACCCCAGCCAGCTATAACCAAAATAGATCTATACCCAGACATATAATAATAAAGATCCCAGAAATTTAACACAAGAACAGAATATTAAAAGCTGTCAGAGAAAAGAAACAGATCACTTATAAAGGAAAACCCATCAGAATCATGACAGACTTCTCGACACAAACCATCAAATCAAGAAGAGCTTGGAGCAAAGTATTCCAAGCCCTGAAAGAAAATAACCTCCAACCCAAATTGATGTACCCTGCAAATATTTCTCAAAATTGATGGAGAAACAAGATTCTTCCATGACAAAGAACAACTGGGGGAGTTCATGACCACTGATCCAACCCTACAAAAAATACTGAAGGATATTGTAGAGAGACAGAAAAAAGACCATGGTTTCAGGAACAGCAACAGAGGGGGCTCACCGAATGGGGCAGACAGTGGAATGAAAGGGAAAAGTAGACAACCAACAGCAGAAAAATAGCATGGCAGAGATGAGGCAGAGAAGATTGGCCATAATCGCTAACATGGATGGCCTCAATACACTAATAGAAAGAAACACAGGCAGAGTGGATCAGGAGATAGGGTCCATCAAGATGCTCTATATAAGAAATATAATTAACCTGAAAGAAGGTTTATGGATTCAAAGTCAAAGATGAGAAAATAATATTCTATATGACAGTGAACCAGAAAAACATGGGGGTAGCTCGCCCATCAGCTGCAGATTGGTTGGAAAGACATAATAACACTTTAATACAATGGAGAACTACTAAACTATAAGGAAAGAAAACCTTGACGCTCTTGTAGGTAAATGGATATAACTTGAGACTAAGCTCAGGGGTAAAAATGTTCAGAACCACTTAGGTAAATAGCGGGTTGCCTCCCTAATCTAAAAACTAAAAGAGTTAGTGGGATATAAAATGTACAATGTACTCTGTGAAAGTGAAAGAGGAGGAATTGTCTAAAAATGGAAGGCAGAGGACATTGTTAATCTTGTATTATGGGGGCTGGGGATTTAGCTCAGTGGCTTAAGCGCCTGCCTGGCAAGCGTGAGGTCGTGAGTTCAATCCCCGGTACCAAAAAAAAAAAAAAAAAAGCAAGTCAATCTTGTATTATGATCTGAAACCCATATTGTTTTCATTGATCTGTTTAGTTTGGTAATACTCTTCCAGTTTGTCTATTTGTACTAGATTTGAGGGCATGGACAGCTATTCCAAAGATAGCAGGATATACTACGGTAACCATTTTTAATTTCCTATTAACTTAATCTGAAACCTTATATTGCTTTCACTGTCTTGTTTTGACTGACTTTATTTGAATTTATTTTGTTTTATCATTGCTTGTCTTGGCTGATTTTATTAAAGTCTGTTATGTTTGATAGTATCAAGTCTTAGAGTATAGGCAACTACTCTAAAGATAATAAGATTCACTACAGTACCCATTCTGGTTTGACTATTACCCTCTTTTGCAGTGCTATTATATCTCCAATGTTTTGTTTTTATTGATTTTGTTCTGTACTGCTATGTTCAATTTTATTGTACCTGATGATATGGGTCATTCTATTGAAGATAACAAGAGACATCATGGTAACCACTTTAGATCATCTTGTATTGCAGTTTTAAATCATGTACTATGTCCATACTTTTGTTTTGAATGACCCCAATTTTTTCTCATTGGTTTTATTCTTTCCAAAATAAAAATTTTTTTTTAAAAAAGACTTTTAGACAGAATTTATAAAAGTTTGCCTTTTGGATTGGTGGAAGATACAAAGATTTCCTGTGTATCTGCTACCCACAAGCAAGCGTGGCCTCTTCTCTTGTAAGCATGGTCTACCTGATGGTAGATCCCTTACAACTGATGACCCAGCACTGATTTATCATTACATCCCCAAGTCCACAGCTTGTGTAAGGAGTCACTCTTCCTGTCATATACTCTCTAGATTGGGGTACACTTATAATACCATGCATTCCACCTTTTAGGATAGCACAAACTAGTTTCACCACCTAAAAATCCTCTAAATTCTACTTATTTATCCCTTCTGTATGTATTGGTTTTTCAAATGTTAGGAGAACCCTAATAATTGATTTAATCCAATGGAAAATGCCTTTTCACTTAATAAAGATATGTATTACTTGTGTACATGGTATGTGATTCAATATGCTACGTGCATTTATTGCTAAAACGTTATGTGGAAAATTCTATAATTCACTGAATTCTTCTAAAGCAGAGTTCTGCAATCTTTCTGTAGTGTTAGAAATGGTCCATATTTGCCACACTGAATACAATACTACTGGTCACTAGTTTCTACTGAACACTTAATATGGTGATAGTGTAATTCAATAAAATTGGATTAATTTAAATTAAATAGCCACTTCTGGCTACTGCTATGTTATAGAAATCATAGCTCTGGAAGGAAGTTTAAAGCGGAAGGAAGAATTTCTATTTTTGAAATGTTATTAAATGGCCCTGTGCACTACTTTTTAGAGTTAGATAGATGATCTCTAGCTCAGTCAGACACAGGAGACCGACGTATCTTGAAAATCAATTTTTCAAAGATGCTAAACTGGAGATACTTGGTCAGTAGGATTCAAATAAAGCCCAGGATCAAATGATTTTGACACAGATGCTCTGAGATCTGAGCTTTGAGAAACATTGTTTTAGCATCTGCCTGTATCCTTTTCACTGCCTGTTCATAAGACAGTGTCAATATGTACTCTCTGTAGAGTCATGACTTCTAAACATGTTTTGTCTTTTCCCAACAACTCATGGAAAAACTAAATTTATTGAATGCACATACATCCATACATAGCCATGAATAAATACATACATATGTGCCTATATATGCTATTAATACACATTTATATGAACTCTGATCTTTTAAATTATATTCTGCTCTATTTTATTTTTTTAAAAAATCCGGTAGTGACTCACTAAATTGGCTCATGACTCAACAATATGTAGGATTCGAATTTAAAAGCCTTATGTTGCACAGTCATGATTCAGGGCCTGCAGCTGCACACAGGACCTCAGGGCAAGGACTCCGAAAGAAGAGTGGAGGAAGTTTGTTTCGCTCCATCTTGCAGTATTGTGGACGCTACTCCTACCCCCATGACTAAGAAATTTCTAATTTGGTAAATGCACCAAGGCTCATTTTCTCTTTCCTTTAAATGATTCAAGCATAAACTGCTTATTTGTGGACTGTCATAAGAATCAAACATAAGTGTCCAATAAAACAATTATTTTATACATAAAATAGATTTATCTTTTAAAATATGATGTTGAATTAGTGCAGAAATAGATATTATGGTGACTGTTTAAAAAGAATGATAACTGAGTAGTTTTAATGCATTCTTGGGATGTGTTATTTTTAAGTGTATTACATTTGTATAGATCCAGGAAAGACAATGCAATATTAAAAGCATACTTATAATTTATAGCTTTGCTCATTGTATGAGCTTAAATATTATAAATCTGCATGTCAAATATTACAGTAATATCTGTACTTACTCATTGAAAAAGTAGCTTGCAAGAGATTTTTGTTTACAGTAGTGTTAGGTTTTTCTTTTTCTCCCTTTGGATAGTTCTGTTTTATCCATGTGGGTTACAAATATGAGGCAATTATAATTAATGATTGTCTGGCATAACAGAACAAGAGGCTATTCAATTCAATGCTTCTTCATTATCATTTATTATCCTCCTGTTTCCTGTTGAAATATGTAAATACTTAGAAGAGGAACACCTTATAGGCATTTCCATTTTTTCTGATGTCACTGGGACACAATTTAATACTGTCGTAATGAGTGACCTTTAAAAAGTTGAAAATCAGCAATATAGTATTTTCATAGAAATCTCTCAAATGTGTCATGAGAACATGGAAGCCATCCTAAAGATCAGTGCTCCATGTGTTACTTGTATGCGGCCAAGGAAATTCAATAATTTTGTTAATTCACATTATTCTTTGTTGTTTGTACATGTGCCATGTATCCACCAAACGATCCACTCCATGGTGAACGCACTTGTGCAAAATGTCATGTTGAATTTAGACATATGCCTTGTTCTGTTTGTCACAGAGCAGACACAAGTTATCACAGTATGAAATAAATAGAGCTACTAGTGTTAGGTCAAATGTTAAGAATGCTACAGTAGCTTTGCTCAGTATATGGACTTGCAGTTTCCAGACATTAACATGCTTCATAATGGCTTCTTTTGAATTATTTGACCTTATGCAAAATAGAAGACAGTTAGATGATAAATATATATGTACGTAGGTGGGTAGGTAGATAAATAATAGAAGAGAGAAACAGAGACAGAGAGACAGAGAGAGGGAGATTTCAGCAGCCAAGTAAGAATAGTTCAGCTTGTCCATTTAGTAATTTAACAGTGACTCCCCCCACACACATACACATGCACACATCCATGCACACAGGTATATGAATATTTGATATACAAACATGTATATATTCACTGTCAAGCCAACTTAGAGCAAAACACATTGTAGATAAGTCTTTAAAACTAACCAGTTTGAGTGGACTGCCATGAAAGATTTTGAATACTTAACTTTTATAAGAAAAATAAAATACAATAAAGCAAATATAAATGGGCTCTGTATTTCATTTAAAAGTGAAATACAAAGCCTTGCTAGATATTTCTTAGTGAGATTTTTTTCCATGAGAAAATTTTTATTTTAACTTTGAAATATAGCAAAAAAAAGACCTGATTAGTAATGCATTAGCTCTATTTTAAAATCCATTAAAGTTTAGTTCTTATTTTATATCTGATGGCAAAATTTTAAGCTCATGTATGATTCATGCTTCTCTTACAGTAAAATATTTTGTTTAGCAAAGACCCAGGCAAAATTAATCCTTTATTTCTAGCAGGGTAAAATTCATTGGTTTTAGGTCGGGACTGGCTTTAGGTTGGAACATGTGCTGTGCCTGAAGAAGACTGATACTATTGCTTTCAAAATTCCAAGGAGTTTTTGGAACACCATGTAGACTTTACAAATGTCAAATAGTTACAAGAATACAATGCAGAAAGACAGACCAATATTACCAGCTTTCTGGAAGTCTGAAACTTTCCCTTGAAAAGATGAAACATAAAGAGAGGGAGAAAGGCTAATAGAGTTAGGCTCCAGACCTTCAAAAACAGGTACAAAAATTACTGACACTTGGTGAAACTTTCTCTGTAGATTTTCTTGAACCAAAGAATTTCTCTTTTTACTTCTGGATTCTTATAAAGTATCTGGTAACTAGCCCCTACTTTTCAATGTTTGCGCACATGAGAAAAATTCACTAGAGCTGGCTTAAGTTACAAGAAAAGGAGGTTTCATTGAAATGTGACTCAGATATGTTGAAACCTAAGAGCCAGAACACAGCTGTTCTCAAGGAAGGATTTCATGACAAGGACTTCATGCCTGTAGAACTATTTGCCAATTCTGCCCCTCTGCTTCTTTATATCTACGTTTGCCATTCTTCTCTGCATAAAACAACTTTCTTTCTTTCATAGGCACATGAAGAAAACATGACCACTCCTCAATTCTTGAGTTATATGTTTCATATCCAGCCTCTCAAAGTGAGGGTGACTAAATTTTGAATCCTAAGTCCAAAATCCTAAGACGAAGAGTAAGTTAAAATAGGTCAAGTGGCATTCTGGTTCAATCAAATACATGCACATAGCATCTCATTGTTCAAAATGCATAGAGAGGACTTCCTGTTATGTGTGAAGAAGAAAATAGGAAAGGATTATTTTTAATTTATTAGACAATCTGGTAATGGTAGGCTCTGTAATGTGTTGTTTTTAATCATGACTTTGATTCATTTCAAAATAACAGCATTTTTATTTAATACCCAAGAAGAATAGTGTGTCAACCTAAGCATTATGAGCATGTTCTCCTTCCTGTTTAATTGAAAATAAAATGCTGAATCATATATAATGCCAATGGTCTTATGGAGAGTATCAGGGCTTGTAGGCTCTAGTCTTAGAGCTCTTTGTCAAATGAATGATAGGAATAACAGTGTTATGTGCTCTTACGTGGTTCTTAGCACTAAACTAAGATTTGTATTTCTTGACAACCATCCTAAGAGGATGACAATATTTTCAAACACAATTTTTCACTTGAGGAAACTGAGGTACACTGAGTTTAAATAAATTGTCTATGGATCCTGATTGTAACTATTACTTCAGTAACTACTGCTTAGAGTACCACTACGCCAGAGCTCAAAACAAACAAAACTATTTTTAAAGTGTTCTGCTATAATATAACCATTTCATGAAAGATATACGACTTTAAATTTAGCAAAGAAGTATAAGAGAACCTATGGTACAAGGCACGTTCACCAAGTGCAGGGCTAGAGGTGTGATAGAGAATTTGTTGAAAATGGCTACATTGAATAGGATGTGATCAAAATCTCTTCCATCATCCGTACAATGATAGCTAGTGTCACTGTAAGTAGTATGATACATGTAGTCCATTCAGATTTTCCTGTGGACTTGTGGTTATTTAGGGTTTTGTCTATGGTCAGAACCATAGTCTGTAGAACCTCCTGGTTAGTATTCTTGCCATACCCATTTAATAGAGGAGGAAAGTGAAGGCCAACAAACATAAGTATGTTTCTATGTTAACTTTGAGTAGGGTCATGACCAGGCTTTATGGCCTAAACAACCTGTTTCTGAAGCATTAAACCCATTAACCTCATCAAGTGACATTTCGTTTTCCAGGTGTCCCATCGCCATGTTACTTTTAAAATCAGACTATTCTATCTCAGAGTCACCTTTCTCATTCCTGTGGAATTTATTCAAGCTTATGATACACTGTTAGAAATTCAGGAGAAAATGTCCTTTCAGTTGAGGAGTTAGAAAAACTAATATTATTATTTCTTTTCAGTAAGTGGGTTGCTAACATATTTTAGGGAGGTGCAGTGAAGTGTCACCTCAGTGCCATATGTATCCAAAAGGTTGACACTTTTTTCTCTTTTTTGCTCAGTAGTAATTTAGCTACCTGTGCTTCAGATGTTTCAGAGTCCCCAGAATATTAACAGTTATTAAGAATAAGTCTGCTTATACTATTTTATTTTCATGTAGAAGCCATTGCCTTCTCTGCCTATTCTGATCCCTTGGGAACCAACAGTCATACTAATTCCAGTTGTCCAAAAACCACAAACATGAGAGGGATTGCTGTGATTCTGGATTATACACGCAAAAAAAGGGTAACATCATTCCCTTGTATGGAACTTCCAACTTGGTGTTAAACACAATGATTTTAATTTGAAAAGCATTATTATCCATAATACATGTATTAAATGTCCTTTGCAAACAGATCTTTCATCTGATCTGAACTCCTCAACTCCTAACAGTCGTTGCACACACTGATAAAGGAAACATGTCTATAAATGTCACCAATAGTCGTCATAATTTAGCATGCTTTTTCCAGTCTTAGCAATTTTTCTTTCTGAGAGGCATATCCTCAGAAGAGCAATGCAACTCTGAATTCCACATAGGATAACTTCCTTGTTACCTGACAGAGCTGTTAAGCTCCTTAGAGGGACAATTGAGTAGTCATATTCATTTCCCAAAAGGGTGACTTCTCTTAATAGGAGGTCTCTCTGGTGGTTTTTTCAGAACACGAGAACAATCTGCCCTAAAAAGGATTTCAAGGAGTTTTCAAGAAAGCATTTAGATGACATTTTCTCCTCACTTCTACCAACAAGGCTTTGAAAATCCTAAAACTAAATTTCACTTGAAGATTTGGACTCAAATAACATTACAAAAATTCTCAGAGCTAATTTTACCTTTGATACTTCTAAGCCAATGTTGTAAAAACCAGAAATATAATTTCAACTGTATGGGCCAGGAATTTAGCTCAGTGGTATAAGTCCCTTCCTGGCAAGTACGAGGTTGTAAGTTCAATCCTGGGTACAAAAAAAAAAAAAAGGAATGTATAATTTCAACTGTACTTCTTACAATGAAAAAATATATTGAGAGTAACATGGTATAAAAATAGAGGTATATACTTGAAAAAAGTTTTAAAATCATTGATTAAAATTACTAGTAATTAGTATAATTTCTTTAAAATTAAAGATAGATAGCATTATTATTGTTACCACTTTATTTTTCTAATATCTTCATATTATTTTGAGAATATACCTCTTCATTTGCCTTTGGATTCAACTTATAAGATAAGGAGATCAATTTTATTCCTATTTATACCTCTTTTTCACAAAGGTGGTATTACCCAGTGTGATCACTATTTTATTCAGTGAAGTAGCTTCGGTTGACATTTAACTGGTTCCAAAGAACTAAATCCACCCTTGGAGAATGAGTACACATTGCTAATAAACACACAGAGCAAAGAATTTTGAAGTACAAGAGCATTTCCAAGAGAAGAATGAAAATGTATTTTAAACAATGTGGTAATTGTCTAAATTTTTTAGAGTGAATAATTTGAGGAAATAACAGAAAATGTATTTTCTGGTATGACTATATCTTTTTAAAACCCTTTAAAGTAAAGGTCATAATCATGAGTTGCCTAGATTCTTCAGTATTTTATTGCACATGTGAATATATATCACTGCATAAATTTGGGGGTATAAAATCAAGTACTTTACTTTGTTACCTCGTCTATTGATAGGAATTCTCTTTACTGTTTTTCTCATCCATAAGTCAGACAATACATTTCAGTTTCTATTCCTTTACAGTAAACTAGAATCTCAAAGAAAATTGCTCATTAACAATATTATTTTCAATAGTACTTCGACATATAACTTACAACAACTTGTATTTTTCATGACATCTGACTTAGTTTTCATACTAATGACTATTCACATTCATTTTTATCTTCATAAGAAATAATTCTGTCATGTACATGAACAAATTCAGCTAGTACAATGTGAAGAACAATTTTGACAAGAAGATATCTCCACTTTTGAAAAAAAAATCAGCAAATCAAAGAGTATCTTACTTCTCCAGAAATTTGGAGGCACTGGAAAGGAGTCAAAGGTAACAGAAACCTATGGAGATGGTTAAGTTTAGTTAAGAAAATGCAACCATGTTTACTGAAAAATGATCTGTGCATCTTTCATAACAAAGCGCTAAGCTCTCAGTGTGACAGTCACACACACAAGGCAAAAACACCAAAGAAAGAAAGATCTTGTCATGAGGAGAGGGATAGAGGAAGATTCAGGAAGACAGAAGGACTTCAAGACTGGATAGATTGAAGTAAATATGCAAGATGAAAAAGAAACTGCAAGACTTGACCTGAGAAGAATAATGTGGCATGTGATCCTGTGAGGTGTGCTCAGCAGTAGGTCAGAATTATACAATGCTGAGTAGAGAAATAACCTCTTCCAAACCCCAGGATATCTCAGGAACCCAGTCAAGGACTATATATATTGTCCATGTCATGAAACCTGAGCTTAACGCATATTTCCCACCAATTACCACATGTAAGTACATAATTTCAGACTTAAATGAAATATTGAATTATATAGAGTACTCTCTAGCAAAGAACTTTTGAAAGCACTTCAATCCAGTATCTTCCATGGAAGATAATGGAGAACAGATGGGAACAAAATTAAAATGCGTTTCAGATTCCCAAGCTAAAATTTTCTGGTTTATCCTCAAAGGTCATGATAGAATAATTTTCACTGGCTAGTTAATGAGTTAAAAATCCAGGTTTTAGAGAGCTTTATCTTTATTAAGATTGTAGCATGTTATTGAAAGAGAAAACATAGGAATTAGCACTGTTTTTAAGAAAAATGTATTAGAGAAGCCTAGATCTGATGTGCCCATGAAAATTTTGGTTTTAATGACAGACATAACACAAAGACAAAATATGTGGGAACATAAAAGATAACAGTGCCAGAATGGAAAGAAAGACAGGGATACCCTCGAAGAATGACTCATAATATAATAAGTTCCCACAAGTCTAATAGTCTCAAGAAGAAACAAACAACTAAAGAGAATCCCATGTAAAATATTTTGAGGAGATGAAGAGCATAGTCCCGCAGGTGAGAGGAAAACATATATAGGTTTCTGTTCTGTATCCACCAGTTCCCAGGGCTGGAAGCTCTGGAGATATTTATACTATCTTTGCATCTTTCATTTTCAATTTCTCCACCTTTAGTGTATGTATTTTAAAAGTTTGTGTAAATATATTTATTTTGAGGGTTAAATGAAATAGATATCTTGGACACAAGTTAGCTGAGTATCTGGCAGATAGAAAGTATTGATTAGTATGATTGTGGTGGTGGTGACAGGGAAATGTGATGATGTGCACAGCGGTGGTTCCCAGTGGATTCTGCTTGTTACAGGATATGGTCTGCAGAGTATTGATATGAAAACTTGTATGTAGCTACTGGTATTGAAACCAGAGAATTTCCTATAGATCTTTGTGTACAGAATAACTTCAAGAGCAAAGAATTGTTCTGTCTTTAATGTCCATAGAGATGCCGTTGATAAATTCTGATGTTGAAGAAATGAGTAAGAAAATCCCACAGAAATAAAAACAAATGTCTTAAATAACAGCAGGATTAAGAAAATACATTTACCTAAACAGAATTTTAAAATGCCAACCTGTGGGCAATATCCAACTGAAGGAAATTCATGTAGAGTCAGTATTGTTAATGCTAAGTGAACTCCTTCTTTTTTTCTTTTTTTTTTTTTTTTTGCTTAATGATGAAAAATCACTGATTATTGTGGTCAATATATTTAGATTTTCCAGGAATCAGTAATTTTTAACACTTCCCACTTGATTGTAATGATACTACAAATTGAAAACTGCTGGCCCAGATGAGATAACTAATAAATCGAAGGATGTGTGAGATAGAACTTTGAGTTTTATTCCCTAGAAACAAATGCCTGTTAAAGGCTACAATATATTTCTAGTGCAATTCTTTGCCCCGTGAAGAAGTGATACTCTACCTCCGCTGGGAAGATGTTTGAGAGAGAAATGAGGAGTAGCCAAAGAGACCGATTTGTGCTATGCCAATGTCTGTCATTCATGACTCTTAGGTTCAGGGAGTGGGTAGCTTATTCATGGCAAGTCGAAAGTATTTTACCAGTTAGAGTTGTGTAGTAATTGAAATGAAGTCTTCTGAGTAATCCATTTTGATCACATATTGCTCCTACTTTAGTAACAGAAAATAAAAGAACTATATAGAATATAGAAAACTATATAGAACTCTATAGCAAAGAGTAGAAAACAGGAAAGAAACTGAGTAGCAATGAGTAGATGAGAAAAATTCATGAGTGGCTGTGCAAACAGAGCTTCACACACTGAGGTGGGGAGATGAGAAGAGTTCCCTGCCACATTTTTTCAGGAAACTAGTGTCAGAACGGCTAGGACCATGCAAGGAAGTAAATGCTCAAAAAATTATGTCTTTTTTCTTTTTTCTTTTCTTCTCTTTCATTTCATTTCATTTCATTTCATTTCATTTTCCACTTATTTTTCCAGAGTTACTTAGTGAGAGTTGTTTTAATACGGTTGCTAACACCAGAGAAGCAGTGCTATTTACATTTTGTAGACCAGCACACAGTGTGGGCCAACAGCATCACTGTCACCTAGAGCTTGTCAGAAATGTGTCATTTGAGGCCCACTATGGGTGTAAGGTATGCTGTATGCTTGTTATAACTTGAGAAGTTTGCTCTGAGATATGGAATGGAGGGCTGGGTAGACACACATTTAAGTCAAATGATTTGTGGCAACCATTTCACAGTCGAAGTTCTGGTTAGCTTAGAAATAATTTTCAAAGATTTTTATCCAGTAGGTGTAAGTTCCTATAAGAATACACAAGAAATATTTTTTTAAAACTGTAACATACTTCTTATGTAAATTAAACATAAAATGGAATTTGTTCTTGTTCAAAAAAATGAGGTGGAAATTGAGCTCTTAAAGAGAAAAAGAAGTTAGCTGTTTTATCTGCACACCCTAAATGACTAGATATCTTCCCCTGAGTTAATATGATAAGAGCTGTTACTCTTTTGCAACTGAATTTAACAAAAATTCATAGTTTAGAAATACTTCTGGTATAGAATAAAAGACTGTATATTCTGTATGAATGGAATTTGTGAAATACAAATATACTAAAGAGTTTATTTTTCATGGAATCTTAATATAGGAATAAAGTTCTTAGTGATGTAAAATAGTTTACATCTAATTCTGCTACAATTATAGCCTCAAGATCTGGAGGAGGAGGTTTTACTTATCTGTGCCCCTTAATGGTCTTCAGGCCTGAGGCAATCACCATATTCTCAAGTAATAGTCGCTTCCAATCATATGGAACCTCTTTTGTGTAGCCTAATGATTTCTTTAGCATTTTTATTACCACATTGCTGTTAATATTACTTAGAACTATTTAAAAATGTATCATTGACCTAAGCTATCAGAATATTTTCTTAGGAGTTCTTGCCAAGAAACTTTTCTACCAAGTATAATTACCACCAAATCAGTGATTTATATTTAGAAGAGCTTGTTAGTATTTCTTAAGATAAATTATTGATTCTGTTACTTAGCATATCAGCTCTCCTTCTATATTTGTGTTATCTTCAAACTTCATACACTTTTTAAATCCTTATTTAATTGACTAAAATGTTTAAATTGAAGGCAGCACTCTGCTAAAATGAATATGTTGTCTCCAAGTATTAGAATAATTATATTAAGCAATTTGAGATGAATTTAGAAAAAGTTCTCTTGAAATATATGTTGGCTTCCTCTGTTCAGTTTATAATTTTCTGATTGTGAGGATGCTAATAAACACAGGAAAAATAATATTTCTATTTAATCTTTAAAGTAGAGAAAAGTTATAAAGACTTAAATGTACAGAAATACTCTAATATGTTCAATCAGAGAACAACTTAGGTCACACATTATGGCTGTTGTTTAAACAGAATGACAATTATACGGAACAAAAGAATGAAGTGTGGCCAGGTATGGTATGGGAGTCATAGTAATGTCTTAAACTATGTTCCTATTAAATCAATCATAACATCATTTTATTATGAGATATTTTATTGAATTAACTTCTAATTTTATGAATTAAATCTTTATTACTTCGGAAGAAAACGATAAAAGCTTCTAACAATTATTCAGTGTATTAAAAGGAACAAGGCTTTCTGGGTCAAATCCAATAATTAATCTTTCCTTAATGAAAATAAAATGGTTTCTTATTATTAAGTAGTATTATATGCTATCTTCATTTATTAATATTACTTTTCCTTTCCAGTTTATATATTGCTTAAAGGATATCATAGGTTTTTTTTAAATTGATCTCTATTTTATTGTTATAAAATAATTGGGATATCAGAAGTATGACTCTCTTTGAACTGTATACCAATTAATTTTAAGTTAATTTATTATAATCCATGACTTCTTCCCTGAAATGGCTTGCTCTGTTATTCGTCAAATCACTATGATTCTTTTAAGTGTCATTAATTGGAAAATCCATAAGTTCAGAGACCATGTCTATATTTTTTCTCAGTGTATCTCCAGGCTGTAGTGTAAGTGTCTGGTATGTAGTAAATGTCCAAGAAATATTCATTGAATGAATATGCTAGTGAAATACAAAGACTTGCTTAGGACACATCTAAGCTTAGTCCAAGTATATAATGTTTACTTATTCTATCCACTTACTCCTGTGTGATATTTTATGATGCAAACTCCGTGTAAGCCCTCTGCCCATTTGTGTTGTTATCAAGGTACACACTATTCCAATCCTTCACACATCCAGACATACTACAATTATCCATGCAATTGCTTGAGTTTTTCTTGTTACTTGAAGCTAAACTTTTGTGAGGATACAAAAGAAAGGCAGTTAAATATGTGTATTTCCAAGCATGATCCCTGAGCTCAAACTAAGCTCTTTCATTTTCTGGCTATGTCACAGTAGAAAAAATATATTACTTACCCATGTCTCATTTTCTTCATCTGTATTTTGGAAATTATGATATTGTCCATCCTACAAATGCTATAAAAATTGAATGATCAAACTATTAGCTAGTTCCCTATTGTTATTATAAATTCTATTATGTTTGAGACTCTTCATGTACAATGTATAAGGCACCATCCAGTCTAACTTTCACAGTGTTTCCTAACTTAATCTAACAGTTCCTAGAAGAGGATATTAGCTGGGGATTTAGCTCAACGGCTTAAGCCCCTGCCTGGCAAGCACCAGCACGAGGACGTGAGTTCGATCCCCAGTACCAAAAAAGCATTAAAAAACCCTGAGACCTAATCTTAGGGAGAGCCTAGAAGAGGATATTACATCACTTACTATTTTTTTTTTTTTTTTGGTACTGGGGATCAAACTTATGACCTTGCCAGGCAGGTGCTTATGCTACTGAGCTAAATCCCCAGCCTCCCTAGAAGAAGGTATTAGAAGACACAAAGAGACACCAGAAAAAGACGCACAGAGAAAAAAGACCTTGGAAGCACACAATGAGAAGGTGGTTATCTAAAGACAGAGCCCGAGACAGAGCCGGAGACAGAGCCTGAGAACTAAATCCGCTCATTCCTACTCTTAGACTTCTGACCTGCTAAACAATTAGAAAGTACATTTCTGTTGTCCAAGTATCAAGGCTTGGCTGCAGTACATTGTGATGGCAGTGTTAACAAACACACATTTCTGCCCTTCACAGTCCCATACTTTAACTAAAATGAGTTATTAGTTCCCATTCTACACTTTTGCTCAGGCTATTTGCTCCTTCTCACGCACTGTGACTCTCCTCCCAGCAGCCTAAAGTCTTCTCTTAAACACTTCATCATAGCACATTTTCCTTTCATGACTGGGACCTCACAAGCACTTTGTGTTACCCTCCCACATAACAATATTAGGCTATGGATAGGATAGGTCATAACTGATTCTGTGCATATTTAAGTCCTCAGCCAGGAACTAATTTTCTTCGTAACAGGAAACACATGTAACAAGACACGCTTGTGTCATCCTTTATGTTTAACACAACACACAGGACAGATTGTGCCCAGTACAGAGAAATTAGAACTGTTTTTTCATTTTCTTGTGTTTCGTATATAATTGCATCAATGCGGTAAACTCTAGAAAGTATAGCCATGTTTATCACAATGAATCACACACACACACATTCACATGCACACATATGCACACTTAACTTGTGAACTTGCACAAAAAATAGATCAGTTAGATCAGATATACAGCAATTATTATGTGCTAAATTCTCCAGAACGAGTCTATTGACATGGCTAGGCCAGGACTACACACATGTGGGTGTGTGCGTGTGTATGTTTGTGTATGTGTTGGGTGTGAGTGAGCCCTGGGAAAAACTGCTGTGGGTTTTTGCAAGAGGATTTAGTTGCCTCGCGAATGCTATCTCAGTAAAATTCTGTATCAGGTAGCTTTTCCTGGCATAATTGTAGTAATAACCTCTAAAACCTCTGCCTTTGCAAAAACAATGGCTGTCATTTAACCATGTCTCGGTCCTTCCTTCCATTTCTGACAGGAAAATGCCAGGTGGAAGAAAAAGATCCCTTAAAGGTCTGCTTGGCTCTAGCATATGCCACTATGTTCATATGTCACTGCCCAAAGTGCATCATATGACCAAGCCTGATATCAGTGGGATGAAAACTGTGTTCCTCCAGCACTGAGGATTACTTTTATCAACAGATACTTAATGTTAAGGAAAATTTGTGAAAATTAAAGTAACTAGAGAAACTCCTGCATTCCTGTTGCCTCCTACTTTCCTTCCCATCTTGTCTTCTATTTACCACTTCTCCATCCTCTTGTCCTAAACCCGTAGTAAGAGTGTGTTAATCTTAACTCTCCAGGAAAGCGTTCCGGTTTGCTTACACTGGCAAGCCAGTCATTGGAGCTCATCCTAAATGTGGTCAAAATGCTGATTCTCATTCTGCAGTGCAGGGTATTTTCTGTAGAGTTACAAACAAACACACATTTATATAAAGCAGGAGGATCAGAAACAATTCTGTCTAGGTTATCACCTACACAATGAGGACATGAATGTGAAAAATCTCTTTTCAAATGAGAGGTTTTCTTTTTTATTGGTTCAATTTCATTCATTAATTCAGTCATCATTTAACAGTATTGAACATCTCTCCTGTGTTATATTCTGTGTTTGATTATGAAACATACTAAATAAATAATGTCTCATTCAGCTCAGTCTGCAATAACAAAATGCTATGCTATATGCTGGGTGACTTAAATAAGAAACATTTATTTCACACAGTTCTAGAGATTGAAAATGTAAAATCAAGGCACTTGATAGGATGATTTAGAGTCAAGTGATGACCTGTCTCATAGATTACAGTCTATCAAATTATTGTGTACTCACTTGACAGGTACAGAAAGCAAAATCTTGGAGTTCTTGGAAGAACCATAATTCTACTTTTGTGGACTCCCTCATGAATTTACCTAATTTGAATTAGCTTCCAAAGATACCACTTTTTAATGCCATCACTATAAGAGATAGAGTTTCCACATATAAATATGAAGGGAAGGAGAAAGTTAAATACTCATTTCATGGCAACAGTAAGAAAACATGTATGAACTATGAAACGTTTATATAAAATGTCATAAAGACACACACACAAACACACACCTCGGGCATCATAATGCACTACAAAGTGCATTTTTTTAACCTTTCCAGACCCAAAAGGGTAGGTACTATCATTTGATAGCAGAATTTAAGAGGGCTTAGAGAGGCTATAGAACTTTCACTCAGCCAGAAATTGGTGGGCTTGGAGTAACCTTGGTTTGCATGACTTCAAGCCCAAGCCTTCCTCACCAAGTTTACATACTGCTGCATTTAAGAAACATATTACCTAACTGGCATACGGAAGTAGAATTTCTAAATAGGTTAAATAAAAGTAGAAAATAAAACTTTGCATTGGTAGAGACAAACTCTGTGATGCTTTAGGCCAATTCAGTCTCTGAAGTTCAAATTAGCCATTTGCTCCCTAAAAATGAAAGTAGGTCTCTAACAAAGCTTGTACTTTGCCAGTTGTGTGTCAGTCACGTTCATCTGAAAATTATTGCAGTTATGTAAATGGACAGCCCTTTCAACATGTTGATCTTAAATATTAATACTTCTTTTGACAAAAATATTGTTAATTTTTTAATGTACTACATAGTACAAAGGCATAAAATTCTTTTCAGTTGATTTAAGAATTACTAAAATGCTTCGTGAATAACGGTAAATTATCTGTGCATAATACTGCCTATTCCATATTCTGCTTCTTTTTCTGATACCCTTGTACACACACTTCCCCTTATGATAGATTTTGTGTAACATCTGAATTTTTCTTTCACTACTTGTTTTGTATTATGTAAACTCTGAATTAAAAACTTGAATTGGTGAATTCAAGTTAGACTTCATCAAATATTTCTTTTTTCTGCAGGAAAACTGATGAGGTGGTTGATGATTCATTGCATTTTACATCTGCAAGCATTTTATTTAGAGCCATTAGGTTGCCATATAAAATATAAAAGGCTAAAAAATTAATACCATGTCTCTCTCAAATTTGATGATGGGACAAAAAGGTAAAACTCTAAGTTTCAACCTTCAAGGTCAAAAAGGGATTTCTTGCTCCATTCAATTACTGCTCAATTTGATAGCAGTAAAGGAGTTAAGAGCATCTCTCCTATAATTTGGCTAGACTTTCATTATAGAAATAGAACACATTAACAGGAAACCATTAAACACAATTTACGTGTGAATAGAATCTTTGTTTCTGCCATTTGCAGTGTAAAATAAAGGCAACTATTTTACATCAATTACCAGTCATTGTGAACAGCATACTTTTATTAACTCTGTGGGCAAAGGCATTCATATTTATATTTTGTGAATGACACAAATCTATTCTTTTCAATATTAATCTGAGTCCTACACAATTACCACCTGGACATTTATTGGAGTAATAAATTGGCTTTAGTGTTTGTTGGCTTTTCCCCTCTTTTTGGTCATTCTGCTTTGCTGTATTATTTAATGTACTTTCAGTTTTTAACAGAGGAAAAATGGTTCCACTTTCATGCTAGTGAATATGATCCATTATTTGTATTTTCTTGGTTTCTCTAAGAGAAAAAAAGTACTTGTATACCTGTATTTAGAGTTTTAATTCAGAGTACTGACTTTAAATAGAAAATTTAAATTAAATTTGGATTTAAAGTTCCCATTTATGGTCCAAGTTTTAGTTTGTGTATCGGATGGTTAAGTATGTTGCCATGGTTATATAACAGCATCATGGCAATGAACATGATATAGAGGAACAAAACTCCCAACCTACTAGATGTCTGGTGTCCTCTAAAATAGAAGAATGAATTTTAGGAACAAGAGAGGTGAAGAGCAGAATTCTGTCTGAGATAGACAGAAGGGGTCCCGAGTGGGTTGCCAAAGAATCTGTCTTTTCTAAGGACTTTTATAGAGTGAAATCATGGGATGAGATGGGTGTAAAGTGAGGAAAAAAGGTAACTCTCAAGGTGGGCATCAGATGGGACAGCACTATGGTTAACCAGTAAGATTAACTGCTCAGGTAAAATTGGTTAAATCAGGAACAAATGGGTAGGCAAGTCACACAGTAAGCAGGCATGCTTAACAGCAGTGACTCTTCCTAGGGGGTTGGGATGTTAACTCCTGACTTCCTCAGGGTGATAGAGAACTATTTAGAATACCATTCCTAAGGATATGGATATATTTGTTTATTCTTTTGTCTTGAGGCCTGACCCATAACAGGAGTTGTCTGTCTCCCCTACAGTTACAAGGTGTCTGGGCTTCTGCACTGGCTCCTTCAAGGACCTAGCCCTGTCTGACTGCCTACAATATTTCTAACTCAGCTGCCTGGGTTTGTTGCCAATTTTTGATTCCCAAACTGAGTTCATATTTTCCCCCCTCAGAATTGTGGAATCGACAAAAAGACCAAATGACAAGTGAACAACAAAAATAACTTTATCCTTGGCCTAGAAGAGAAAAAATTAGGAGATGAATTCACAAATCAATTTCTCCACCATTGGGGGCTGGGAGGTTATTAATATAGGGCAAAGGCAATGGTGGGGAGTAATGGGATAATAAGGGAGAGACGGTCATGTGTTTTCTGGGTTTGAGCGGAGATTTTCCCAGACTTTGGTACCATCTCTTTTGCTCCATTAATGTCTTTTTCTGGTCTTCCTTATAACAATGTTCAACTTTCATGACACTGAGGGGTGTGTTATTTACCATATATATAGAATTATAAGGAAGTTAAAGATTGTCTAGAGGTCACTGTAGAAGTAACTTTAAATCTTAGAAGTATTTTTGTGGAGGGATGCTTTGTGGTTGCTTTATATTTATTTATTTATTTATTTATTTATTTGTTTATTTATTTATTTTTCTAGAGAGTGTCTCACTGAAACTTACAGAGCTCCTCCTACCTCAGCCTCTCAAATGCTGGTAATACAAGTGTACACCATTTTGCTCAGGTCTACCAGTTTTGAGAGGACCACTTTTAAGTGGAAATTTTGGCCAACAGGCATCCTTTTCTCAAAGACAAACATGATTTTGGTGGGGGAGAAATTCAGTTAGGCCAAATAAATTGTACAAGATTAGGGAAAGTCTAGTATAGACCACTTTCACTCTCTGACACTATGGATAGCTGGCAGTTCTCTTTCTCCAAGCCTTATTTCCAAATCCGTAGAATACGATATTAATTCATACTATGGAAGTTGGTAAAATAAAAAAGCATATCTTCAGTACTATTCACTGGAACTCATATCATACCAGGCAGATTTAGGCACAAATTAGATGAGGAAAAAAACCCCAGAAAACCCCCTTCTTTCTGGTGCTACATTTTATAGACTAGGAACAAAAAATACAAGCTTCTGGTGACTGAATAAGTGCTCACTAGTTCCCAAAATTTCCAGCCTATGACTATAAAAATAGATAAAATTTCTTTAAAATACCAGATTTTGATAGATGCGAGACCAAAGCTGCTCCTGAAAGCGTCCTTCAGTGCTTGTCAGAGTTCCCAAAGAGCAGTCAGTCTAACGAGGTTCAGAGCACTCTGCCTTTCCTTCCACCACCATGATAAGAGGGAAAAGACCTTGCTGCTGAACTTGTGCTCAAATCAACGCTGAGGTCACCCTTGCCGCAGAACTCTTACTACCCGCTTCCTGAACTTCCAGTCCCACACTCAGGAAATGCCAAGTCCACATTGCATTATTTCCCATCAAGGAGAGAAAGACTTTTTTATATCCAACCCCATTCTCAATGAGGCTCATTTCTCCATTTCTTAAATTGAAACCTCTTTCTTTCTTTCATTTTAGGATGAATGACTATGGGAAACCTCACTGGTTTGAAAGGAAATATCATTTTTAAAATAAAAGATAAATGCCCTGACAGAAAAATTAGCAGAATATGATAATATATCATATATCATTCACCCTGCCATAACACTGAGGGAAAGCTGAACAAGGTGACACATACTTGAAATCCCAGCACATGGGAGGCTGAGGCAGGAGATTTGCAGTGAGTTGGAGACCAACATAGGCCTGCAAGTGAGTTGAAGGCCAGTCTGAACTATACAGAGAGACTCTGTCTCAAAGTAATAATAATAATATAAAATTAATAACTTTGAGGTATACTCATTGCCTAATGTATGTCCTAATTATATCTCTCCTCTAAGTTCTTCTTATAGTCTTCCTACCTGTTGAAACCACTACTAAAAGATGTTCATTCTGTTTTCGCCATCATAGTTTTAAAGAAATTGGAATCAACTTTTGATCATACCTCAACCCTAAAACATTAGCAGCACCTAAAACATTAGCAGTCTGTACCCTTTCACTGATATAGCTCCAAGTCAAACTGCATTGTCCTTGCCATATTCAATACTTTTTGTAATGTTTGAGATCCTAGATAAGAATTTCAAGGGGTGTAACATACTGCAATATTTAGATATGAGTTAACCATCACCTTTTGATGTGTTTTGATCTAATGTTAAATTGTCAAAGCAGAGCACAGAGCTCCACAAGGTAAAAGTGAATCAGATAGTAAAGTGCTTTATTGATATTTATACATAGGCATTGAAAATGTTAAAACTGTCACTTTCAAACTGGAAGAACAGATTTTGCAAAACAGTGAGATGATGATGGATTCAGAAATAGGGGTACCTAATGTGTGATATGCATAGCAGGTAAGGAGTTTCAAGCAACTTCTTCAGATTTTGCACAAAGCAGGGCCTCTTGAGTAAGTTAAGGATATTTCCATAGGCATGGTAACAGATACTCGGAATTCAGAGTTTTGTTAAATACTTACTCATTCTGGTAGACCCCATACTTAGTATTTTATTAAAAAAAGAATTTGAAAATTATTTAATATTTGAAACTTTAAGTAAAGTATGGTTGATATTGCCATAGATATTAAATGGAACTTTATCCAGGGTTTTACAAATTAATAGAGGTTCTGAGAATTGGAAACAAACCAAGTTGAATGGAATAAATAGAGAAAAAAAATGAACAAATAGCTTCCAAATATATAAGAATAAATAAGCAATAATGTTATGGTGATAACCAAGTATTTGATTTATCCCTTTTGTTTCTTACAGAAAACATCATACTTTTTATGATTCCATTTTAACCTTTCTGCTATATCACTAATAAATGTCTCTTCAAATTCACTCTTACTTGGTTTAAAGTTTAGCCTCATGTGACACTTGTCATTGAACCCATATGTACTATTATTTCACTCTCCATCATCTGCCAATGTTCTACCTATTTTTCAAGATCTTATTTAAATCTTCCCAGTTTAGGAAAAATCAATTCCCCAGCCTCTCTAAGTATACTTGCTACATTCTTCTGCTAAATACTTATTACTATTCTTATTGACTTTTCTCCATTTGATTACACTGAATTCTTTATATGTACCTTACTAAATTGTTAGTTTCCAGGTGAAAGAGAGCATATTTCATCCTGTCTTTAGACTAATAGCATGTCATAAAAGATAGAGGCCTTGGAGCCAGACAAGGTAGGATTTTAAATCTTGGTTCTCAAGTGTTACATTCCAGAGCAAGCCATTCAGTCTCTCTGAACCTCCGTTTGCTCATGTATAAAAGGAAAGTAGGGACTTACCTCCCAAGCTTATTACAGGAATTCAGTGAGATACTATCTAAAGCACTTGGCACCATTCCTGGCCCTTTGTAGGTACTTGATGAGCAGTGATCATTGCTTTTGAAGAAGGAGTAGGAAAAAGAGGTCATTTCCAGGCCCATCTGAATAGTGATGAAAGTGAAACAGAGTACTAGGGACAATGTAAACCAAAAATATAATAAAATAAAAAATAAAAAAAAGATAGCTGAAGAAAATCTTCCCCAGGTACAGATCTGGACAATTTGCATATGGACAAAAGAATCATTTTACTCTGCATCTCAGAGCTGTGGTTTAGTCTTTGTAAATTTTAGTTTGCCATGTTCTTACCAAGTTTATGATATAATACACTATGCCATTACTTTAATAACTTATCAATTAAGAAATACCACATTATATTATTGTATAATATATAATCAAATTACTTGCTGTATTTCTTAGCTTGGGCTACTGCAACAAAATACCACTGACCAGGTGATATAAACATCGTACAATTGATTCTCTCGTTCTTGGAGGATGGGCATCTGTGATCAGGTGGTGGATGTGGTTGGGTTCTGGCGAGTGCTGTTTTCCTGGCTTGAAGACTATTGGTTTCTTGCTGTTTCCTCTCATGAGATATTGAGACAATGGGTCCTGGTGACTGTATTTGTAGAGACACTAAGCCCATGTAGAAGCTTGTGCCTAAGCGCTTCATTACCTGCCAAAGGTTCTGTCTCCAAATTTACATTGGTGACCTATGCTTCCAACAGATGGATCTGAGAATAACCAGTTTAGTCCATAGTTCTGTATTTACAAATCCTTGAATATTTAATCACAGATTCACTGTACTCATAGCTAAAATTTTAATGGCACTTAGTATTCATTTTTTTTACAAGTGAGATTGCAGCAGGGTTTAGATGGTTGATACAAGATCATTATAACAATTAATAGATCAAAATAGAAATGAAACTGAGGATCTCTGATATATTTATTTCACTATTTGCATCATATAAATAGCAGATGAAGAGACATAAAACAAACATACACAAACCATTAGGAAGCACATATAGAATAAGAAAAAATATAGAACAGAAACTTTTGGAAGAAGGAGAATGAGAGAAAAAGAAGAGAATTAGGAAGAAGTCTGAGGAGGAGGAGGGAAGAAAAAGACAAAGAACGGGCAGAGGAAGTAGAACAAGAGGAAGAAGAAGAAGGAGAAACGAGACAGAGGAGGAGAAAAGAGATTGGAAGTAATCATCAAAAAGTGTCAGGAGATTGAAAAACAGGACAGTATAACTGTGCAACAGAAACAGCCTCAAAGGAATGGCAGATGAGACAGAACCCTAAATGAAGCAGCCACATGTCTACAGTTCCAGGAGGTCGAGTACACAGGATTAGATTTCAATAATATGTCCCTAAGTGGCTCCAATTTGAGCCTAACTTGTTTTTACCCTAAGATGATTCAGACTATTTGGTGGCCTAACAGTTTGGTTGTCCAGAGGTTATTTAGAGGAAGAAGGCAGAAACTTTTGGACTGTAACTTTTCCTAAAGCAAAAGAGATTAGACATTTATGGGTCAGAGTCTCAAGTTCTGGATCCAAACTCTCCATAGCAACTGTTACTCAGATTGTCTTCTGAGCAGTCGTGCCTTGCTCTCACAGCAGTATGAGCAAGAAAATCCCTGCAGAGCTGTGTCATTAAAGTGGCCATGGAAGACTGAGTGTACAGGACATCACCAGCAGCCACGATGAGAACGGGCTCCCTTGGGTCAGGGAGTGACACCCTCATCATGAGGCATCAGCACACCAAGGAAGTGCTAGGAGAAATGGCAGCACCCTTTTTGAACTTGCATCTGAGTTGCTGTGCGGCCATTAGAATCTACAGAGTACCTCCACTGCAGGCCTCAGCAAGAGGAGGAAATGCCTGAATTTCCCTAGAAGCCAAATGACTTCTCAGAACAAAACACAATGAAGCAAAGAGTAGACTTTCAATCCAAGTGAGAGAAACTATTCACAGGAGGTTTATTTTTCCACGGACAATGAATTGGATTAGAAAGGGGAAAGATAAGAGAGGATCTAGAATAATATGGCAGGACCCAGTTTAGTGTGAAGGACAGGGGGGCAGCTAACAACAATCTAGAGCCTAGAAAAAAGTGATAATGTGCTAACATTAGAGAAAGAGGGAACATACATTCCATAAATTCTGATCACAGATAAAGGCATTGTAATCATAGTCAGTCATATCTTAAATGATGAGTGTGGTTGAACAGATGAAAAGTTTAGATCACTTTTTTCATTTTATTTTTTCTATGTATCTGATACAAAATAGTACATAATTATGAATACAGTGTGAAAATTCCATTATATATATATATATATATATATATATATATATATATATATATAATGCCTAAAGATTTAATCAGGGTAATTAACATTTTTCCTCTCTTTACTTTTATCATTTCTTTATATTGGGAAAATTCAAGCCCCTCCCTTGTAGTTCTTTATAAAATATATAATAAATTCCTGCAGACTTAGTTACCCTACACTAGAAGTTAGATGATTCTTTCACACAGTTGTTACAATATATAGCTTGTTTTCTCCATGTTTTGGCTGATGTTTGGGCTAGAGATATATACCATGCATTGTTTTCTAGGAAATTAACAAAAATCATTTAGTTGAATATTCTTTTGCCAAGTTTATGCAGACTTGTGTGTCTTAATTGTGGAGACACATGTATAGTAAATGATTTTTTTGTACAATTTGTACAACTTGTCAATGTTTTCCAGTGAATACAAAGGCATTTACATGATTTATCATCTTAGAGGAATCAGACGGATTGGTAATACATGTGCTTACTGTAGAATGAACTTGTTCAGAAGGCTCCATACAGCCTATTAGACTGAGATTACACAGGTACACTTAAAGGCAGTCTTAAAACAGATTAAAATTGTTTTTAAAAGACATTTAAATACAAAGGTCTTCCTCTCAAATATATGTAACAATCACATAATGCTCATTAGATTCCTTACTTTTCCCTGTCTTCTGTAATGTTATCTTCATGATAGAGATGCATGATAGAGACAGGTAGAAAGGCATCAACATCTGAACAATGAGTATTTTGGGGTGATAAAATTATTGGTGAATTTTGGTTTTCTCCTAATTCATTTGGGTTTTCTTCAAAGAATAAAACAGTCTTATCTCAAACATGTTACTTGCTACTAAGGAGGATGGGAGAGATTATTTTTAACAATTAGAAAATATTTTTGTTGAGCATGTGGTTTAAAATCTTTGCATAGATATTATAACACATATATGAGTGTAACAACAATAATAATACATAAATAGCAAGCATTATAGAAAGCATGTAAATAATATACTTTGACTCTTGGTGTGATGCATCCTTTTGGGTCTAGGTGACAAGTTTGGAAGTTTAACAGTGTTCAATGACCTACTTCTAGAACTTGAATTAATATAATAAAACTTTAAAAAGAAAAAATAAAGTAAAATAAGAGGTGCAGAACTGTTACTGAATTTTGCCCTTAGAATATTATATTGTAGTAGATTCTGCTCCTTTTGTATTTTGAAGCACTGACTTTGAATTTTTTTAAAAACAGTCAAATATCTTAGATAAATTTGCAGGTCACACATCTATCTGAACCAGTCATTTACACAAATTACAGTACTATCATGTGTAATTTGTCTCAATTAGCAATTTTATAGTTTGTAATTAACTTTACTGCTAATTGATTCTCACTGTAATAAATGCCTGAGAAAGTGAAATGAATATGATCTGAGTCTTTGTCAAAAGAAAAATTGTAGATTGAAGTTTAAATGAGCAATGAGGTTTGAATGAACCTGCATTGGAAGGACAAACGTTTTTTCTGCCAAAAAATGTCACCAAATGATTGATGGCAGTCTATGTCAGCTCTTTGTGAAGACTGAAAATTCTATACATAATTTTTTATGTATTGTTTTACTTTTTTCTCTCTAATTTTTTTCTCATTAGAAATATAATTTTGTCTGATTTTTAAAATACCGATGGATAGGTCTTGATGTACAACTCTCCCTAAAAGATGTAATTAAATGTGCTTTCATAAGGACATCTATTACAGTAACAGTTTGAGGAAGACTATATGAATTTGTAAAGGATTAATTTTATATCTGAGTCTTTCAATAATGCAAATGCTAATTTGAAGCTTTGGCTTATTGTTGAAAGACTGAATATATTGCAGTTTAGCACTTTATATTACACCTTTTAGTGGTGGAGACAAAAGGCTTTCAGTATAAAGATCTCATTGTTCATGGATATGAAAGAAATGCACAAAATACAACTAGAAAACAATACCCACAAATTAGTATGTGTATTCTTACAAGAATATTTCAAATCCCAAAGTAATTTTTTGTCACCTAGTTGGTGGTAAAAGCAATAATATAGGGTTGTGGCCTGTATTTTTATATTACGTAGCAGATTCAAAGAAAGAAGAGAGGAAAAAATTTAAATTTACATAGACTGGAAAGGAAACTTCATTTCCTTGCTTTACCAATTTTACCATTTCCTCTTGACCAATGTGTAGCACTTCTCTTTGTTTTTTGTTTGTTTGTTTGTTTTGTTTTGTTTTGTTTTGTTTTGTTTTGTTTTGTTTCCTGTTAATTTCTTGTTTCTGGTGAGCCCATCTTTGTCCTGGTCTCCGGAAAACTAATGAATTAAATGAAGGAATTAGTGGTGGAAAGGAGAACCTTAAGATTGGTATGGTTATATCAAGAGTGTTGCCCAAAGGCCTCATATACACATAGGCAGAGCTTCTGGAAGACAAAATGAATCATGGGAATTATATAGCTGACTTGCTGGCAGGTGGGGTCTTGTCAGAAGTGGCCAATCACTGTACACATGACAGGAAAGAGTGGCTCTCTCTTCCTGTGTCCTCCCTTTTCTGTTTCCCCAACACCAGGAAGTCATCAGTTTTCCTCTACACAGGCCCTCTCACCAAATCATTCTTGCCTTGGTGTTGGCCAACCATAGACTGAAAACCTGAGTCAAAATAAACCTATCATACGTTAAGTTGTGTCTCAGCGATGATAAAGTGAGGAAAACAAAGACTGTGTGGAGACAGAGATGTACCAGCACTGTGAAAGTTAGACTTACTTTGTGGATGTCTTTGGAGAAAGATTTACAAGTACGTGTACTGTGCTGGTTAGTGAAGATGCATCCATGGGTGAAATGAATAAATACGAGCACTGCAATAAAGTTTTCAAAAACCTAACTGTATTCAACTTAAAGAGCTGTCCTTTATTCTCAGATTACGAATTTTTCCTATTTTTTTTTGTGTGTTTAAAATATCCCTGTTTGTAATGAAATGGTGTTACTAATAGTTTTTTAATATTCCTTCTGGGGAAAGCAATAGAATGGCAATTCTTGCTTGCCCATGAGGTCAAACATGTATTTTTGTTTTAATTTTACTGTTCTATGAAATAGTAATCTTGAAAAAATTTAAAACAGAAGGAAGAAAAGCAGATAAAGATGCACTGCTGAGAGGGAGCTGTCAATCACCATGGTTTGAGGCTTGTAGCACAGCACCATGCAGTGAAAGACAGAGACAGAGACAGAGACAGAGACAGAGAGAGACAGAAAGATCGCAGGGTCATCATGTTGCCAATTTCAATTATCTTCTTTTGATTATAGTTACATAAACCAATACACCCCCTTTTCACTAATTATCTGTCACCTACAAACAAGGCCTTACACAGGAAAAACTTCTGGAAAGGACATGTCCTGTGTTCCTTCAAGAACCCTGAAACATTTCACTGTAAGAACTAAACCTGCGGTGTCACACAGGGGTGACTTGGATGGCGCAGATCACAGCTGCTTCTCCTCACTCTGGGCTGTGCTGCCTGGGGTTTTGCAAGTGCCCAGTAGCTGGTGGAGGTCTGTGAACATTTCCTAATTTCTGTTCCTTCATTATTTCTCTAGGCTTCCTGAGTATGATTACTTGATATCCACTTGCTGTAAACCTCTTTGTAATGTTCAGAAATTCCTGGTGGTAAATGGGCATCCCTGAGTCTTTCCTTGGCTGGAATAAAGCAGCGTCTTTTGTCTATTTAGCTTGTTTTACTTAAAATTTGCTCTAGAACTGAGTTGAAATTTAGTGTGTGTTTGTTATTATGACTTAAACATTTTAGCAGCATTCCGCAATGGGATGGTAAAAAAGAAATTCATGAGCCTTTATTTTAAAAAATACTGTAATTACAGAAATGCAGGAATTAAGGGTCTGTATGATTTGAAAATTTTCATGTAACTGTATGAGATGATATCCTGGAACTCCTTTACCAAACCATAACTAGCATATATTTCTCTTTTCTATCTTTTCTTCTTTTTCTTCATCTATCTATCTATCTATCTATATAACTTTAAAATATCAATAGTAATAAATATTTCCCTTATTCACGTTCAAATAATATACAATTTGTAGTAAGTCAGATAATTTCTTGTAAATTTATATAGTGAAACCTCAAAAGAGTAAATAAATTTACCAAGAAAGTTAGTAGGTACGATTGTTAAAATAGTAATTTTGCTAACACCAAAATCTGCACATGCGTGCAAAGAATTCATTTGCTAATTTTGCAGCATTAAAATAATCTCTGAAATGTCCAGATTTGATAATAAACTGATATTTATCCTGAATTCATTGAAATAGTAATTAAAATTTAAACTTTTCAATCATTTTCATTGACCATTCCTCAAATTGAACTGAATAATTAGGGTAACACCAATACTTCTGAGTATATACACTACAAAAATCTTAGAACTATCTTCACAAATAAAATGTATTTAGCAGAGTTGCACTTTTTCTGAACTATTTAACAGTGTCATATCAAATTCCATGTCTAATGAAGAATATGAGGCTAACAATCCTAGCCTATGTTGGGTTATTTTACCTCTCAAAAGGAAAAATTCTCAATACCAAGACACTATTTCTGAAGCAGATTGTAGGAGATGAAAAGTGATTCCTTTTAAACAAATCCAAGAACATTGACTCAGGAAAGACAAGAAAAAACTCTCTGGTGCAAACATCTTGGGAGTTTGTCATTAAAACACTGCTGTTAAGAAGTAGTGAGGTATGAAGTATCCATGGGGCAAATTATGACTCTAGATCTACTCTTCTGGAAGAATATTGATTTGATATAAAACATATCTTTGTCCTTAATTCAAGGTTTTTCAAGATAAAAATCTATATATTCCTGCTCATTTCTTTCAAAAACCATACATTTCCTGGAAAAAGACATAAGGAAAATTCTAGAGATACTAGCAATGGTTTCTTCTAAATCTAGGTGTTGGTTGTATAGGTTTTCCACTTTCCAAATGGTCTTTAAGCAGTAAATTTAGGATTAGGGTGCTTTTCTCTGAAATATACTTAAATGAGATAGTATTTAAAATTTAAAAAGAAGTTTTTTTAAAAAATGGTGATGTCTAGCATCCATATATTAGTAAGAGAGAAAGTCCTGGTGAGACAAAGACACAAAAAGAATTCAAAAGAAGCATTTGATCATTGCCACCACAGGCACCCATGTGTGTCTCAGGAGCTGTGCAAATTTGTAAATCATCAGTTGAGTGTCAAAAGTATGCTCTGTTCTGTACATAGGGTACCTTACTTCTCCCTGAAACCTTGTGAGTATCTTTTTCATTTTACAGATGTAACAACTAAGAATTCAATCAAGTTTTTATGATTTTGCCATCACAAAGTTAGTGTCAGCAGGAGCTGGGAACCTGCATGGAGATTCGCTCCTCCTAGGATATGTATGATGCTCTTTAATACAGGAGTTCCCTCTTTTTCTCCCAAAATGTTGGCATGTGTTGTTTGCAAGAGTAAGCAATGGGATGGGGGTGGAAAGCCACAGAGTGAGTATCAGGAGATCTCCAGGGGATGAATGCCCATTCCTCTCTTTGAGGGGTAAATTCATCATCACAGTGTGGAGAGGCACTGCTGTTACATTCCCTGCCCTCTGCAAACAGCCATCTGTCTGAGATCTCCCAGAAGTGGCTGCAGTCCAGGATGACTGTGTCGCGGCAGTCTTTGAGTGGTTAGAGCGCTGTAATGTCAATGTTAATAACTGGGGAATCGCAGCAGCAGCAGCCAGACCACTCCAGTGGATCAATCTGAGTTGGGGTAAGTTTGATTGAGCAAAAAAGTCATGCTGACTGTGTGATGAAGAGGCAGAGCCTGCCGTTAGCAGCTGTGGATTTTATGAAAAGGGCAGACAAATCTGGAAAATGGGAAGAGCTGACTGGCCATAATACCTGGGGTTTGGGGGGAGGGGGTCCTGGTGAATATCCTCACTGCTTGTTTATCTCCCATAACATGCAGAAGCCTAGGAAATAAAACACACTAGTTACATCACAGAGTGCAAGTAGGCACATTGTGGATGTTGTCCTAGAGAAAGGAGAAATTTTATGCAAGAATCTGAATAGAGTAACAGGGCTTTGTCTACTACATCCAGTTTGTGATTCCCTGAGGCTCTCAGGGTCCTCATAAGAATAACTTGGACTAGATTACAGTTCACCACCAGAGTTTAGCATGGATCAATCATAAATTAGCAATTTCTTTAGTAAGGTAGCTCAAGTAGAAAGAGTGAAGATCTCATAATTACTGCTAATGAGGAACTTTTAGATTAGTTAAGGAGAATATGTTTGTCAAGAAAAGGTAATAAAAATTTAATACATTGCTACCATGCCACATGAGCTCTATCTGGGTAAAGCAGTCCTGTGTCTATCTTTAGGAGACCAGGTTAGCTGCTAGGGAGACTCAATTACATTTTAAGGAATGGGAAAGAAGCTAGGATTGGGGATACTTTAGGTTTATGGTTCCTATATAACAACTCACAGAGTTACACTTTATACATCCCAGTGAGCAAATTTTTCTCCTTGTACACAGGACAGTCATTTGTATGTGGCCTTCTGTAGAACTCCCTCTGAGCATTTCTGGCAAAAGAGAAATAAAATAAAAAGTAGTCATCATTCAGAACCACAGAAAACTCTGCAATCCTCTATCAGAAGCACTGAATAGACTGATGAAAATCAAACTGCTCACCAAAGAACACATGAATCAGTCTTTCAAAGACTCTAATGACTGAATACATCCTTCTCCTTACTGATAATAAGAAATCATTGTTGCATTGTCAATCAGCTGTCATTAGGGACATATTTGAATTTTGTGGCATTTTTTACTTTGAACTATTTAAAATAAAAGTATATATTCAGTTTTATCACTATTTATATATAAATCTAAACAAATAAAAATTAAATGTCTACCTCTAAATGATACCCATCATTTTTCATGAGTCAGGCTGGTCTATCTTTAATTATGTCTAAGTAATTGTTTCTAATAGTAATAATAATAATAACTATTTATCATGTGCCTACTGTGAGCCAGAAATTAGAGGTGTTTTATATTTGTGATTTGGGATTAATTATAAGACTTCATGAAATTTTCTGTAAATCCACCTTCAAAACACAGATTATAAGCACCTAGACCAAACATAGATTTTCCAGTGAGGTCACTAAGTCTATAATCTTTTTTCTGTGGCAGTAAAAAATCATGACATATTTGTGAATGAAACTCATAAACCAAAATGACAACTGTGTAAATTTTTAAAAGTAAACTATTCTGTTTATTGAAACATGTTAAACACAAACATAACAGAAACATGACAAAATAAACAGAAGTCATATTTAGCATCTACAATTGATAAAGGAAAATTTTAAATTTTTTACTGAGGAAATTTTGTAAATTTTATAAAAAGAATGAGTGCCAATTAACAGCAAGTATGTACGGGACTCCAAGAGAAAATGGACAAAGTATGAAATGAAAGATGAAAAAGGGATGTCTAAATTGATAACAACCATATAAAAGAGTTATTGTAGAAGGAAAGAGACTAAGAGATGGAGGGAAGTGAGAGAAAGGAAGGGGGATGTAACAAGAATTAAGATGTTTAGGTTCACGTATCAACTCTATGAGAAATGTAATCATCATACCAAACAAACATGTCCCCCCAAAATAATAATTTAATAAAAAGTTATTTCCATATAGCTATCTAGTTATCAGGAAAAATACAATTTAAAACAATCAAATGACATTTTATATCAATTACTTTGGTGAAAAACTAGAAGAATGAGTAATTATCAGGATTATTATGGTTTAGAATGATGAGATTGCCATGTACTGCTAATAGGAATGTACACTGGGCCACCTATTGGGGAAAAGCTTAAAATATGATAGCTTTCTGGCATTAACTACATGGTAGAACTTAACTAAATTGCTACATTTAAAAATCACAAAGATACTGCAAATTGTGTTAGTTGAGAAATAATTCTATTGTAGGATGAAAACAGGCCACTTTATGAGTATCTTTTTTAAATATTAAAATTAAGAATTTTTCTACAATACTCCATCATGTAGGACAAAATAAATCAACTTGGAAGAATGTAAGTTAGTGAAATAAGTCACATAGAGACAAATACTATAAAGTCTCACTTCTGTATGCAATCTGAAGAAGTAATACACATAGAAGCAGTGGGTAGGATGGAATGGCAGGGAGCAGTGGCTAGTAAAGGGTTGTATAAGGAAAAAGGAAATACTGATTAATATGTATGAAGTTTTCAGTTAGGAGAAATCTGTTTTGTTTTTCTGATACACAGCACTATGACTGGCCTTAAGAATAATGTGTTGAATATTTCAAAATAGCTCAGAAATTATTTTAAATCTTACCACAAAAATGATAAATATTTAGGTGATATGCATGTTACTTAGTCTAGTTTGAGTAGGCAAATATTAATCCAATTAAATAAAAAATCATTTTGTGAATGGTCTAAACAGAGCAATTAAATGTCAAATTATGAGAGTGGATTTAAAAAAGCAAGAGTCAAACATGTCTGAAAGAAATCTACTTTAAATGCAAAGACATAGGTTAAAAGTTAATGGATAAAGATATGCCACATTAATAAACCTAATCACATAAAACAAAAATAGAGTGCTATTTTAATTTAAGAGAAATCCAACTTAAGACAAAGGGGATTATCTGAAGAGGGTTTTATTGCATATGCATATCTGCTGTATATTTAATACTATGGCAGATTTTTTTATGTATATTATTTATTTCTCATGAAAATCCAATTGGTAGGTGGCATTTTTGAATATATAAAAATTAATAAAGTGTAAAAAATGCCATTGTATGTTGCTCCTCTTTTGTTAAATAAATTACGTTGAAACAACAAACAAAAATTAATGTTTTAGTCCTGCAAGAGGGATCTGAGTACACTAGTCTGCTGATTACTTTTGTATTACAGCTACTATTGTCCTATGAGCCTGTTCACACTGCTGACTGTTGCTGCTCCCAAGTAGACAAGAGATCCACAAAGACATGAGATCATTAGCACCCTGCCAGCCAGCTTGTTTTCTTTCTTTCTTTTTTTTTATTTTAAAGAGAATAAAACAAAACAGAATAAAGCAAATTAGAACAAAATAATGCAGGTGATGCAAGACTTTAAAACAAGACAACAGGAAGTTAATAATGGCTACCATAATTTTGCTTGTTTTCTTCAAAACAGCTGTCCATACCATCACACATAATAAAATCAAATAAAATAAAAGAGAAAAAAACAATCAAAACAAAAGAATGAAAGCATTATAGGACTTCAAAACAAGATGATAGGAAATCAACAATGACTACCATAATACATCTCATTATTTTCAAAATAGCTGCTCATACAATCAGACACAGTAAAATCTAACAAAACAAGACAGAATAAAACAAAATCTAACAAAATTATTAAGATAATAAAAGAATTCAAAACAAGATAGTAGGAAGTTAACAGTGGTTACCATTTTCCTTTTTTAGACATTTCGTCCCCTGTCATTTTCATAATATCTATTTTGCTTTTTGGATCCCACTAACTCTGTTAGTTTTTTATGCTAGGGAGATAACTCAGTGTTCACGCATATTAGTCCAGACTATTTCACCCATGAACACTTGCATCTATTTACCTACAAGAGCCTTGAGATTATCTTACTTTATAGCTGAGTAGCTTTCCATTGTATGAAAATCCCATATCTTTCTTATCTATTATGCAGTTGATAGGTGAGTTATTCTTGCTTTTTCTGGTCTCTTGTCACATGGAACAATTATTTTCTCTCCTTTGATTTTCAGTCTATGAATTTACTTTCCAGTTAAATATGTTTCTTGTATACAGTATATTTATGCATCTTGCTTTTTTATACACTTTTCCTGTGTTTCTTTTTATTGGTGAATTGAGGCCATCTACATTAATGGTTACAAGTGGTATGCACTGGTTCATCTTTGTCATGCTATCCTCCTGCTGTTGGCCCTCCACTTTTCCCTTTCATTCAATTGCCTGCCCTGTTTGGCGATCCTCCTCTGCTGCTGTTCCTGGAACCAGGGTCTTCTTTGTATCTCTCTACAATATGCTTCAGCACTCCTTGTAGGGTTGGTTTGGTGGTCATGAGTTCCTTCAGTTGTTCTTTATCATGAAAGTATCTTATTTTTTGATCAATTTTGAAAGATAGTTTTGCAGGGTACATCAATCTGGGTTGGAGTTGTTTTCTTTCAGGATTTGAAACACTTCACTCCAAGCTCTTCTTGACTTAATGGTTTGTGTTGACAAGTATGCCACGATTCTGATTGGTTTTCCTTTAGAGACTACCTGTTTGTTTTATCTAACAGCTTTTAATATTCTGTTCTTGTGCTGAATTTCTGGGATCTTGATTATTATATGTCTGGATGTAGATTTATTTTGGTTATGGTTAGTTGGAATTCTACATGCTTCATTTATCTGTATGCCAGGTCCTTTTCCCATGTTTGGAAAGTTTTGTGCTATTCTGTAAATAGTCCTTATATGTCCTTTGTATTGACCCTTGCCTTTTCACTGGCACTTATCATTCTTCAATTATTTTTCTTTGCATCATCTTGAAGCCATTGAATTCTTATGTTCTGATTCCTTGTGATTTTTAAGAGATTTTTCCTTTCACCATCGCTCTCTGTGATCTTGTCTTCAACGTCTGAAAGTCTATCTTCAGTCTTTTTCAAGCAGCTTTGCCAGCTTTTGATCAACTTTTTAATTTCCTACATAACTCTTTGAATCTTTCATGCATTGTAATTCATTCCTATATTGTTCATTCAAGGTTTCCATCATTTTTCTATGCTCTTCTTTCTTTATCTATGTCTTCATTAGATATGCTAAGCAATTCTTATTTTTTGAGATTGCCTTTAGCTCCTTTGTCTTGACATTCTCTTGGGTTCCTGTCAGTAAGCCAGTTGTGGGGTCCCAGGCACTTCTCATGTTGGCTGCCTTTCCATGGTGTAGGGGGATGGGACAGGCACCTGGGTTCTCTGAACGCCAGTTTCCAGGGAGGTAGCAAGGCATGGGGTGAGCTTCTCTATAACACTGCAGCTACACTGAGGCTCCTTCAATGGCCAGGGATGTGTGTTGGTGGGTCTGCTCCTTCTCTCAGCATGTGTGTCTACACCAGGACTCCCCCAGTGGTGGCAGGTGCACAGGATTGTGTTTGTCTGATTCTCATGGTAGGTCCTGGCTGTCCAAAGGATGCAAGGTTCTCCAATGATAGCCTGTAGGCAGGCAAATCTGGCTGCATCTCCCCGCCCACTCGGGCTGCCCTCTGTCAGCTTGTTTTCTTATATGGTCTGTGATTGCCTCATCTCATAAAATACTAATGCCCTGTGATCTCTGTCACTCATAATTTTGGTGACAATTTCTACTGCTGTTCAATGTCTCACAGCTTTTCTGCATGATTTGACGTTATGTTTGTTAGGTACTTAGCACATTTCATTTGCCTGCCAAGTTTGGGTTTGCTCCACTTTAATGCAGTTCTCCCATGATGTCCTGCTTCAATTCTTCAACCACAAACATCTCATCCTGAAGAGCGGAGCTGGGCTGGCTGAAATCCAGGGTCTTTTTGCCAGTGATCCACAATTCCATTTAATAGTAAAAAGAGGGAATGGTATTGCTAGTGATATTGCCTGAGAAATCTACGTACTGGTGTCTGCTCCCATTATCACTGCCCTGTGTTTAAGGCTATTGATCTCACTATAGTCACATGACCTCTGGACCACCAATCTTATACACAATCCATTCACAAAATAGACAGTATGTTACCAGTCTGATGTGGAAGTGGCCTTTTTTTTTCCCTTTGGTTTTTGGAGTCAGGGTCTCACTACGTTGTGAAGGCTAGTCTTGAATTCAGTTTATAGCTGAGGATTTGCCTCTAACCTGCAGTAATCCTCATAGCTCAGACTTTAGAGTGCTGGGATTACAGGCACCTGCCACCACATCTGACATGGTTTGCTTTTTGTATCTTTGTAATAAAGATGGCTGTTGTCATTTAATTATTGAATGCATATAGCAATTTAGTAATTCATGCAAAGCACAAAACATAAATTATATATTCCAATATTATTCTTTAAAACTTTTTAATCAGCTGAGAACCTTAACAAGTAAAAACAAGGTCAAAGTTTAAAAAAATAAACAAATAAAGTGGATATCACTGGGTATGGTGGCACATGCCCACAATCCCAGAACTGGGGAAGTTGAGGCAGGAGGATCACTGCAAATGTGAGGCCACCTTGGGACTCAAAGTGAGTTCAAGGCTAGCATGAATGGAATAGAAAAACCATGTCTCAAAAAGACAAAAAAATGAGTAAAGTAACTAATTAATTAAATGGAGATTAATTCCCCAGTCTTCTCCCACCATTCCTGGCCTTTGCATTTTATTTTAGGCATATTAATTGTACCGTACTTGTAACACCATTGTACCATACTTAAATGATTTACTAAATTCTCCAAGTGGCTTGGTGCAGACTAAACTGAGATTTAGAGTGAAAAGTAGAGTCCCAAATTCTTCCTTTTGCATGAACCATATTTCCTCCAGCTGGCTCTTTTACACATGCTCCTGTCAGGCACATAAAGAGCAATAATATAATCCTAACCCTCATTATGTATGATTAAGTTTAAATTAACTTGTAAGCTTGGAGCCTAAGAATTCCTAAACAGAAATCATGGAGTAAAATGCTAATACATTTTATCTGGTGATTCCTAGTATCTGAGGATAGAAGCTTTAACCTAAGACTCACCCTGCACAGGGTATTTTCTTTCACCTCTGCTTATGTTTTGCCACTAACTTTCATCAGTGTTCTCTACCAGTGTGACTAAACTCTAGAAAAATATCTTGTGAAGCTGGAAATCACAGTGCTAATGAAAGCCCTGGTAATGAAAAGCTCTCCAAGCAAAAGGCTTGATGACATAGAACTCTATAGAACGAGCACATTTTGTCTAAATGCATTGGTACATCAAAGGCTATTTACAGTTATGCACATGTGAGGAAAGAATAAGCAAATTTATCAGGATATTAGCTGAGACTGACACTTAAAAATGGACTTGCTTTTGTTTTGTGCTAATTTAAGAAAATTATTTTAAGGCTACACGTATCATTAATGCTAGTTTTCATCGTTTATCACTTTTTTAAGCCTCTGAAGAGGAGTCTTAATTTAGGTTAAGTCACTAACATTGAACATATTATTTGAGTGGTAATTTCAACAAGGGAAAAACAATAAACAAAATAATGAAACCTGAGTACTTGATTTTAATAGACTGAAGGAGAAGGTATTGATGAAAAAAAGTTAGGGCAGAGATGATGCTTGATATTAATGCCTTCAGTAATGATAAATATATTGAATGGATTTTTATGTCACAACTACAGTTGTAAGTAAGAAAACTTATGTTTCTTATTTAAAGAATGGTATGAACCATGAAGTTGCCTGAAGAATATTAACTAAAATAAGGTAACAAAGATAGAAAACATGGCAGAAAGTATACTTCTAAAAAACATAATTCTCTTCAGAAGTTTGTTTTTAACTCTGTGAACCTCTCTTTGCTTCTATGAGCAAATCATAAAAAATCACATCTCAAAATGTAAGTAAGGTTCAGTCAAAACTGAACTTTTGTACCCATGTCTGTTTGCTCTTCAGCCAATGGAGAGCGTTTTTAACCTGTTATACCCAGCTCATTCCTTGAGATGTCAGCCACACCATCTACTTTTTGGTTCTCAACTCTTTCAACACATTAATCAAAAATCTAAATACATCTTTTGCTTTATTGTGTTGTGGGTCACGGATTCTATCAGAAGTACTTTTTTGGAAAAGGATTCTTGACTGCAAGACACTTTTGTCTTTATCCTAAAGTTAATTTCTGCATCATCTAAGTACATCCTAAAAATAAATGCAGTGATAGATATCCCACATCTGTCCTTCATGAAAACTATTCAGAATGTTCCTCTATGTGCTGAATCTTATGGAATATTTTCTCTAAGGTTACAGTTGAGTTCATCACTGGTTAATCTAATGAAATTCTTTTCTTCCAAATAAATGAAAATTCTACCACAGAGAATTAAATCTATAATTCAGCAAAAAATTATGTTGAGGGTTATGAGTCCTAAAAGTCATGTTTCATTTTCTTAGTGTCCAAATGGCCCTTTATAAAGAACACACATCATACTTACTCTTCAAAATGGCTTTTCTTTTTTTCTGGAAAGCTTGGAAAAATTAAGGAAATTTGGCCTTTTTCTCCCTTTCCTTCCATATATATGGTAGGCAGTGATACTTAGCTATTTAGTGGTTTAAATTGTTCTTTAGTTGCTTTGCATACAAGAATCCAGGGGAAAATAACATGTGACATTTTCCCGTGATAAATCCCACAGGACCTGCTATACACTTGAGATTCAAACACTGCTCATTGAATGCAAAAGTCATTGGACTCACTAGATCTAAATTCAGTTGATGCTGCCTTTAGATCATGGGTCTGCTCGGGTGTTAGAAGGGCAGCGAGGTTTCTCCCAGAGCCAGTCATTTAGGAAGGAAGTACCTAGTCCCAGATGCCAGCTTTCCTATACATTTTACCCACAGATCCAGAGCCTAACTTTTACTTCAAAGTAAGCTACAGGAAGGACCGTCCAAGATCCCTGGGTTAATTTTTGTATTTCCAAAGCTTTTCATTGATTCTTGGTGATTTTTTTTTCCTTTGAGAGTGAAACCTTTCATAGTGTCAGGTAAGGAAGATAAGACCCAGTTAGTGAAGCTATTCGAGTTCACAGAATATATACACCGACGAGTGAACACAGCAGTGCCCTGATTTCCATGGCGAGTACTGGCAGGATTCTGGTAGTGAGGGTGGGACAGACAGTTTGTTTAGAGTTGCTTGTGTTCACAGAGCCTTTGCAGGCCCGTGACTGCCTGTGCTTAGGAAGATAAGGAATGCTGAGAGGCAACAATTTTCTGCCTCAGAATATGAGCAACTAAGTAGAATAAGTAGGACCTTCATCTTGCAGCAAGGGGAGCTTGTTTAAGTCGAGCTGCTGATAAGCCCAGAATAGAAATAAGGCCAACCTTCTGTGGTCTCAACTACTCCCATGAAATTATCTTTCAGACGTCAATATTTTAAATTCTCGTAATTCAAGGCATTTTCCTATGCCTAAATTCTCCTTGACTTTCCATAACATTTCAGTTGCCCTTTCCACTGTTCATGACCATTTCTGATCTGACAACCAGTTGTTGCATGCAGTTGCTGAATTATGCTACATTCTGTTTCTTTCTGAGTACCCTTTCTCTTCAGAGAAAGAGCTGGGGTTCAGGAAGTTTAACGACCATGAAACTAATTCTGATTTTCTCTACTCATGTGAGAGAAGTGAGAAGGGGAAATCTGTGCTGCAAGAGGTAAAGAATTTCCTTCAGAAGAAATTAAGGGCTGGGGATATTGCTTGGCCATACAGCATCTGGCTCCAGGCAAGTGCAAGGTCATAGGTTCAATCCCCGGGACAAAAAAAGGAAGAAAGAAAGAAACAAAAGAAAAGAAAAAAAGAAACTGAGCCAGTAACTATTTGCAACTATGTACAGAAGTGGAATTTAGTTGGGAAACCTCACTAATTCTAGAACTTCCTGGAAGGAACATCTTATGAAACTAAATGTAGGTGAACCAAAGGATAAAATGACTGATACTTATGAAGGGCCAACTTTGTGACAGAAAAATTTGATAAATTAAATATGTGGAAATTACATATTTTTACTCATCAGAGGTCCTCACTGAGAAACTCAATGGGTGATCCATGGGATAAAATATTTGCAAAACAAAAATCGGAGATCTCATTGTTTCATCTTGGCAACCATCTTTTGCATAGAAATTAAAATTTTAACCATTCAAGAGATGATAGAGTACTAGAAAGTTTTATTTATTTATTTATTTATTTATTTATTTATTGTCTTTTTGAGGCAGGGTTTCACTATGCAATTCGAGCTGCCCTTGAATTCACTATGTAGCCCAGGCTGACCTTGAACTAATAGTGATTCTCCTGCCTCAGCCTCCCAAGTATTAGAATTATAGGCATGTGCCACCATACCTGACTTGTTTTGTTTTGCTTTTGTTTTGTTTTTAAAACACAATTTCACAGTTCTAATTTTTTCAACATTTAAGTGAAAAATTTCAAATATCAACAATGAATGCTTATATGCCTACCACCTAAATTTTAGGCTTAGCATTTCTTTGTAGTCCTTTCACTACATGTTTATCCACTAAGGGAGATAATGTTTGTTGAAGTTGAAAGTAAATAGTAAATACCAGTACATTTCTCCCAAAATACTTCAGCATGAATCTCATTAGCTGAAGATATGAATTCATATTTCTCTATAATTCTTTTACTCTTAGTATAAAATACACATACACATCATATTTAAGCTTATGCATCTGACTTATTTTACTTAACATTATGATCTCAATATGCTCCGTTTTCATACAAATGATTCAAGGTTATTCTTCTATATAGGGAAGCACTACTCCATTGTATATAAATATCACATTTTCTTTATGTATTCAGCTGTTGACGGGCATATAGGCTGTTTCCAATGCTATTATGAATTATGCTCCTATAAACATAGATATGCATGCATCACTGTGATATGATGTACACAATTCTTTTGGGAAAACACATAAAAATGGAATATCGCTTTTAAATGGTATTTCTAGTTTTAGTTTTTTGAGGAATCATCACACTATTTCTATAGTGGCTTTACTACTTTGTATTCCTACCAGTGAAGTAGAAGAGTTCATTATTCCCACAGTCTTACCAATATTTGCTGTTGGTTGATTTCTTAGGGATAGTTACACTTTCCAGAATAACATGAAATCCCACTGTAATTGCAATTTGCATTTCTCTAATAACCAGAGATGTTGAACATTTTTTCATGTATGTATTGGTCATTTACATTTCTGAGAATTGTCTGTTCATTTTAGATTCTTTGGGGGGGGTACTGGGGATCAAACTCAAGACTTCGTGTTTGCCAAGCAGCCACTTACGCCGCTGAGCTAAACCCCCGGCCCTAGTTACTCATTTTTTTATTAAGTCTTTTGTTGAAGTTTTCCAATTTCTTTGATTTCTTTATATATTCTAGAAAATAGTCATCTGTCCAAGGAATAGCTGACAATTTTCCCATTATTAGGTTGTTTTTACACATTGTTGTTTTTTTCCTTTTCTGTATAAAAGTTTTTTAATTTAACATGAATTAATTTGTTGATTCTTAACAGTATTTCTTGTGCAATTGGGGTTCTGTTCACAAAGTCCTTGCCTATACCTGTGACTTCAAGAGTTTTTTTCTATTTTAACTAGCTTCCTACATTTTAAATATTTCTGTTTTAACATTTAGTTCCTTGAATCATTTTGATTTTAGTTTAGTACATAGTGAGATATATGGGTTTAGACTCAGTCTTCTGCATGTAGTTGGCCACTTTTTCCCATTTGTTACAGTTTCCTTTGTCAAAAAGCAGGTATCTGAATGTGGGGTTATTTCTGCATCCTCCATTCTTTTCCATTCACCCACATGTCTGTTTTTGTTCCAGTACCATGTGAGCCCTATCACTGTAGCTTTGTAATGGAACTGGAAACAGAGGACTGTGTAGTCTCCTGCTTTGCTCTTGTTACCCAGCATTGCTTTGGTTATTTTTGCTTTCTTCTGGTTCCTTAAGAACTTTAGGATTATTTCATCTAGTTCTTTGCAGAATGATCTTGGTATTTTGAATAAAATTACATTAAATCTCTATATCACTTTTGCATGTATGACCATTTTGGCTATATTGGTTCTACCTGTCCAGAATTGGGATATTTTTTGATTTCCTGAGGACCTCTTTGATATCATTTTTCAGAGTACTGTAATTTTCATTGTAAGGGTCTTCATTGGTTAAACTAATTCCTATTTAATTTTTCTTGATGCTATTGTGCATAGTATTGCTTTCCTAATTTATTTCTCAGTGTGTTCATTATTGATATAGTGAATTGACTTGATTATTGTTGAGTTTGTATCCTGGTACATTGCTGAATTTGTTTATTAATTCTGGGTGTCTTTTGATGAATTTTTTGGATCTTCTCTGTAGAGGATTGTCATCTGCAAATAATGACTATTTGATATCTTTCACTATTGTATGTCCCCCTTTTATTTCTTTCTCTTGCCTGACTGCTCTGGGTAATGTTTTGAGTACTATGCAGAACAGTAGTACTGACAGATATCTTTGTATGTTTCTAATTTTAGAAGGAAAGCATTCAGGTTTTTCCCAACTTAATATGATGTGGGTATTCATATCTATAAACTTCCCGCATAGGACTTCTTTCATTGTGTCCCAGCAGTTCTGGAATGTTATGTAGATGTTATAATTTGATTCTAAGAATTGTCTTATTTCTTCCTTTATTTCTTCTGTGACCCATTGATTATTCAAGAATGTGTTATTTAGTTGCCATGTGTTTCATTGGAATTATTCCTGTAGTTTGTTTTGCCATTGATTTCTACATTCGTTGCACTATGATCTAATAATATGCATAAAATAATTTTGAATCTTTTGCCTGTTTTGCTGGCCAGTAAGTTGTCTATTTTGGAGGAAAGGAACTTCTATGTGCTGCTGAAAATATGTGTGTTTGTGTATGAAATACTCAGTAGATATCTGTTAAGTCTATTTATTCAGAGTTTTAGTTTAGCTCTGGTATTTCTTCGTTGCTTCTCGCTACACTAGGCGGGACCTGTATTTTGTCTAGCCTCCACCCTTTCCACAGCCATCTCTTCTGGCTGTTTCTTACCCAGTTGTCAGAGTGTAGCACTGGAAACCCTGAAGTGGAGTTGCTCTGTATTTGATTTGAGGCTTATTCTTAACCAATTTAATAATCTTACATGTTTGGCCTGAAAGGAACCATTTGGTCTTTTGCTGAAAGAATTATTACCATAAAATGATGGCAAATAATTGAACCAGGCCACAAAAAATGTGCCTTTTAGGCACCTTGGTAATAAGTAAGATCCTATCTTTCATATGCTCAAGGGTGTTAAAGTGTTAATTTTTCATCTGAGAAGACAAACCCTTCTCTCAGCTTAGAAAAGTCTACCTAGGGAATTGGTACTTTGGGATTCATTTCACTTACCATCAAGGCACTCAGAAGTTACTGCAGCCATGGCCCAAAGGGCCCAGCTTCTGCTTGTACTGGTGGAGGACTTTTCATAGTGCATTTGATTTTCATTTTCATACATTTAGAAGGAAAGAGTTGTGAAGTGAGAGAGACTTCTACCCAAATTTCAAAGAAAAGGCTGGGAGGTGAAGCAAAGAGCTCCTGAGGACACAGTGCATGATGCCATGGAGATGAAACAGTGGGATCAGAGGAATTAAGTGAATACAGGAATTTGGAATATCCAACAAGGAAAGCTACAGGCTGCAAAAGGATCCAATTCAAGAGAGTCTCCACAGACTGCAATCAGTAAAGCCATGCGTTAGGTGTTATTCAAGCCCGCTGGAATGCGTATCTCATCACAGTGTCCCCTGGGTGCCAGATGGAGCTACAGGACTTAATATTTGTCCTGGTGTGTTTGGATTGTCTCAATCATACTTTCTTTCTTTTATATGTTTGTAGTATATAACATTCACATTCATCATGAAGAATGTGCACATGCACATAGTATACTTTATTATTTTTTAGTTTTGTTTTGGTTTCTTCCCCTACTTCCAATCACTCTTCTGCTCCCCATTTGCAAAACCCCTGCTTCAATTTTTTACTTCAATTCTTTTTTCCTTTAAAGCCCTCCCTCATCTTTTGCTTCCCTTCCCATTCAAAAATCTGCTTGCTACTTCCTAGTAGGAATAATATCAAAGAAATTTTTAAAACTTAGACTCTCCAAATTTAAAGATTCAATTGAAAAGTGGATATGTGAAATGAATAGTCACTTTCAAATAAAGAAATATAGCCAATAATATGTGAAAAAATGTTCCAAATCACTAGCTATTCAAGAAATACAAATTAAAACAACAGTGAGATATCATGCCAATAAGAATGTCTGTCATCAAGAAATCAACCAATAACAAATACTGGTGAGGTTGTGAAGTTAAAGGAATTCTTCTCCATTATCGGGAGTAGCCCAACCCCTTTCTAATTCCTATTCTTCCCTTTCAGAATGGGGTTATGTAACTTGAATTTTGAATTTTACAGAGGTTCACAGGTAAGAATTTGCCATAGTCTCAGAGTAAATTTTGAAAAATGTTAAAACTTTTGAGACTTGAGGGCAGGAATTAATGTGCTTTCAATTATGCATATCATAGTCACGAGTATGTCACCTTAGAGAGAATTAAGACACTACTTAATTTGGAGACTATGATTTAAAGAGTCAAGTTTGGGTATCAGGTTGAGGTGGGGTGGAATTTGGCAGGTAAACTGGATTGTCAACTTGCCAGGTGTGGAGCCTCCCAGGGGACTAGCAATGCACCTTCCCGAGTGTGTCTATGTGGGTCATGGGAGCATGACCTGGGACAATATATTTAGTCCCCGAGCCCGGCCTCTTCCCTTTTTCTCTGGCACCGTTTGCCTCCTCTGTTCCTCACATAGTATGAACTAGGCAGCTTCCCTCTGGGATGCCCTTTTGCCATGATATTTCTACCTTGGAACCAATCAACTATGGACTGAACCCTGTGAAGCTATGAGTCAAAAGAAACCTCTCCTTTAAAATGTCAGCATTCTTAAATTCTTCTTAAATTGTTGAGCTTTGCATCCCACTGACAAAAACCTGATTAACACACTCTGTTGTTACTTTGACTCTTTTCTGAGACTTAAAGAAAGTTTCTAAAATTTCTTTGTTAGTAAGTCAAGGAAAAAAATCCAAATTCACATTTGATTGAAAAAGGTCATTTGCATTATTTTATAATATGTTGTTAATGAAAAATGATGCTACTAATCACATTGCTAGGTGTATTAACATAGATTTTTTTCACTGTATTTTTAAAGCAATACTAGTAAATATTTTTATGATGCCCATTTAGAGATAAAGAAACAGACTCAGCGTGGTAAAACAATTAAAACACAGTTCCAAACTGTTAGTCAAAACTTGAACCCAGATCTTTCTTAATCTGTAAACTGCTTTCTCAACCAGAACATTTTAAAGTCCTGTTATGAAAATCAATATGTCAGCCACGTGTAAAAACAACTGAACCAAGTGGAAAGTAACTGAAAATTGTTTTTGCTATGTAGAAAACAGGTATATTGGGACCACTACATTACCTTCACCAAATGAATTTCAAAATAATAATCCTTTTAATGGTAATGCATTATCTTTAATAACTTAGGTTTTTACACTTTATAATTTACTGACAGTATTTGAATCAATCTGCTTGCAAATTTGATTAAAATAGTGTTGCAAGACTAAGTATGAAAAGCTGAGTTTTAAAGTTTTGTTTTTCCTTACCAGTTGAAACAAACCAGTCTTTCCAGTCATGTGAAATAATTTCTATGAGAGTTCTGATCTCAGATCAGGTACCTTGACTTTCAGAAGTCAAAAAAAAAAAAAAGGGTTGTGATTTAGAATACCGATATAGTGAAAACTACATGCCTATTCGTTTGGAAAATATTTCGTCATTATACTGTTAGTGTTTCAACAATGACCTAAAAAAAGTGGTGCTATCTCAACAGTATGAGATTTATTGAAAGTATATTAATAAAAAGAACTGTGCTACTGTTTTTCAAAAGCATGTGAAAAATTCAGGCTCCATGCTATAATTTCTTTAATGTAATTTAACAGTAGCTTGAAATTACTTTTCTATAACAAGAAATGACAATAGTATTTCCTCAAATAAACTCAAATACAATGTTTTTGTTCTTTAAATAATAAAGGAAAACTGAACATTGGCAGACAAATATATTTCCTTTACTTTATCAAAAGTAGACACTGCTGCCTTACATAGAAGCCAGCACTTTCCTTTGCTATATTCTTTTGTTTGTTTTTGCATCCTGTAGTTCTACATTAGTGCATGATAAGTGCAGTTGTTCAAAATTTCTGGGATTTTCTCTTGATTTTGGAAGCTTAGTCTCCATCAGCTATGTGCCATTTTTGGATTCCAGCTATTCCCTGTCTCTGTGTGTAAGCCCATATTTGCTAGGTTCAAAAACAGATACACGTCTGTTTGTGCACAGTATAAAGGTAATCTCAAGGTAACTTTGTATCTGTTTCCTAAGGGTTATATGGCTATCTCCATTTCCTACTAGGGTTCCCTATATAATTAGTATCATTTTATAGAACTAAAGTGAAGATCTAATGAGTTTGCTGAATAAATGCATTTTGAATAAATGTATATTTTTAAGCATCAATGAATGTATTCCACTATTAAGCAAAGAACTTCTAATTCCATAAGTTTATTTAGTGCTGTATCACTCTATCCAATAAATTATATAGAAGCCAATAGTGAACGGTTATGAATATTTTGTAAAATATTTGAGAAGATAGTTTTCAAGTACTTGAAATAAATCTATTTTGATGAGATTGGGCATGTTCAGAGTGGTATGACTGTAGACAAAACAATGTATTTTGAATGTAAAATTAAAAATTTTAAGTGAAGCTATCAAAACTAGTTAAAATTTCTAATATTTAAATATTTGTATCCTCACACAGTATTTAAAATAATAAAATATATGCTCATTGCCATCATAGGTTGTTATATTTTCTCTGTGTTTAGTTACTATATTTCTTACACTTAAAAACAAAACAACATTGCTAAAATTCTAAATATTACCATTTACTTTAATAATATCATATTCACATAATTTTACACACTGCCTGAGTTATATATTCATGAAGTTTACATTCTCTCATTTTTCCCACGTTAGCAGAGAGGATTCCATTAATAGAAATTTGTTTTATAGTAAACCGAGAGCTTCCATATCTCATCTATCAGGTAAGGAATTAGTTTAGCTAATCAGATAGACAATTGTATACATATATGAGATAGTGAATGAGAATTTAGATTTGAATTTGTGTTTAGAAATGGAGTTAAAATCTTCCAAATCTCTTTCTTGAATTGTTACATATGTATCATGGTACTGTATTTGGTTAAGAAATTTACAAAAAGATTTTCAACAATTCTTTCCCTTGAACATTTTCAAATCTGATAAAGGACATGAGATAAGTGAATAAACCTTAAGCATGCACACAGAGGCACAGTGACAGACACACACATACTCACATTCGCTTACCCTGCACTGGTTTACCTGGCTCTATGTTTCAAGTAAATGCCTTATAAATCAGTAAATGTAAAGAACTCTAAGGAAAAAAAACACTATGTGCAGCTGTGTGTTTAGGCAACTTGTATGGAGCCCGTATTTACTTGTTTGGTTTGATATTTTTGTTCTGCTTTATTGACTCAAAATATTCAACGTAGTCCAAAAGATTAATACAATGAACTAGTGGGTTTTTTTAAGATAAAGAATAAAATTTATGTGAAGAAAAATCATTCTGAAGTGAAAGGTAATTCAAAGCTAAAAGGGATAGTAATGGTTCAAAATGGGCACTCTGGTATCTTAAACACTTAGTGGATGGGCAGAAACTCTCAGTGTGCACTTTCTGAAAGGCAAAGAAAAGGAGATCAGTCAAGTTTGTCATTTTTAATGTCTAAGTAAAACAACTGGACAAAAGAAACCATTCTGTTTCCCACACTCAAAAGGAAAGAAAAGTTCTGTGTCCTAAGAAGACAATAATGTAAGACAGAGTCAATATCCTCAACGCATCATTGCTGTAAACCTAGGAAATTTCATAGAGTTGCTTCTGTGCTACCCATCAGGGTAGACTGCTGACTAAGTATCAGTAAGATCCGTATTATCGGCCGTGACACATACCTTTAGAACCTTCCCTTCCCTTTAACATTCTAAGCTTTCATTTCACCATTTCACAATGAACGGATGCAATTGATTGGATGAATTAGAGGAAAAACTTTCAGTTTAAGTGTCAGTGATAGATGAGCTCATTATTGCCAATGATGCCAATGGAGTTTTGGAGGAAGTTATGTTGAGCTTTGTCACTAAGCTGCTATATCCTCAAAGAAATTTTAAGGAGAGTAGACAAAAGGCAACAGAGAATAATCTGAGCTGAAAATTTCATCATCCGTCACAAACTATAGCATGAGAAAAACTATTTTCTCAGGAAAATGTATGAGACATCAAATGATCTGTAAGCATCATCAGAATTAAGGATCAAGAGCTAAAAGGAGGGCTGAGGATGTGGCTGAGTGTTAGGGTGCTTGCCTGGCACCCACAAGGCCCTGAGTTCAATCCCCAGTACCACAAAAACAAAATAACAAACAAAAACAAAAAAGAAAAAAAGAAAAGAAAAGAAGAGGCATAAAAAGATGAAAAAAACAGAAATCAAGAATTAAAAAAAAACAAGGATAAATGTCTCTAATAATACCTAATCATAAAATGAACTGAGATAAAATACAACTAGTGCATTCCAATTAAATACATACAGAATATTTACTGATTGATTAAATAACTATAAATATATGTACTGCATTTTAAAATTACTGTAATAGTTATTGCTCTCAAAAATTAGTTTATAGTATATGAAAGCAAGATAATAAGTAAAAAACAATTAGAGAACATTTTGGGGTATCTTAATTGCTAAAATACAAAACTTTCTGCAACTTTGAAAAAGATAGCTAATATTTGGCTAGGAAATCTATGGTGGTGTTCATGAGGGTAGAAAAATTCAAAATAATCCTCAAAGAACAGCACTAAGCAAGATTGGTAAGGTAATTATATCTAAGCATCAAAACAGCAGGGGAGGGGCCTTGGATGTGGAATTTTCAGGAGCAGCTGTTCACTTTGTGGGAATAGAATATAGATAGGCTATTGGTGTTTTCGAAAACTGTCGATGTATTTCATGATGGAATGCTGTTGGAGGTTTTGTGAGACAGTAAGTGGCATGAAGAGAGAAATTCTTTAGAAAGATACATCTACTGATAAATTATAGGACGAAAGGTAGCAAGAGACAGATGAGAGGTTAGTATACAAGTTCTCACAGTAATTTCTACTCAGGAGAAGTGTAGGTGTCAGAACTGGGGGAGTCACAGAGGAAGGAGAAAGAAAAAGATGGAGAGGGTCAGGAAACTTGGCCAGTGACTGAATGTCAGTTTGTAACTACCAGTAAATGACAGTACGCCCTACGGCTAATTCCCCCATCTCCAGTGCCATCTTTCTTACTTAGTAAAATAGATTATGGTGTTTTGCTTCTACCTGTCTCAGAGATGCTGTCAGAATTGATTACACATCTTTCCCCAAAGTAATCTAACGTGCTTTAATTCTTTGGAGCTGTACGTTATGTAAATACAATTATTCATTATGTATAAAGAGGAGTACAGAATGATGGATGCGCCTAGCCAACGTGAGAGAACTGTTTAAAGAATATTGAGAGGGAAAGAAGCTAGATAATCAATATAGTGTTTAATGTGGAGAGTTAAAGTCACTGATGGAATGATACTGAGTGAAAGGAGAAGAGACAGAAGAAGATAGTGGACTGGAGAGCTAAAATTGAAGAAAGAGAGCATATGTTAAATCACCTCAATAGAAGATATATTTTTGTTGTGTTGTTCGACAACACTAAGAAGTAATAAGAAAAAGTATAAATTTAAAATCAAAGGTCATTTTTTGTGTTTATGAAAAGGAATGTGAAAACAGGAAAATATATAGTTGTACATTCTGAATGTTACATCAGAATAAGAAACATATATACAGTTGCATTATAAAATAATGTCATTTCAGAGCTAAGTCTAGAGGCTAGGGAGACTCACAATGGGAAGTAAATATACAGAGATATAGATCAATATCCTCTAAATTACAGTTAGCAGTAAGAAGTATGGTCAGCTCTTGCACATGCAGTCGCTGTGGGTAATAATAATGCACTACACTTTTCAAAAACTAGAAGAAAGAATTTTGAAGATTTTTATCATAGAAAAATGATGGAGGTTGAAGTAGATAGATACATCTGACCTAATTTAAACATTATGCAATGTATATATGCAGTGAAGCATTGCATGGTGATGTACAGATGTTTTATAAATAGAGATAAACAAACGGAAGTAAATAAATACAGATAAAAAGAACTTTGAATATACAGTAGATAATTATGCTGGTAACTATCATAAAGAAATAAGACAAGTCATTGCAGAATTCAAGTGACTAAAGTCAAGTGACTACATTTCCAAAAGATAAACCCAGTTATAAAGTGCTTTGGCATTGATATTATGGGATATCTAGTTGGCTTACCTAAGAAAAACCACTTAGGATCACATTTTTAGATAATCCCTACATCAAAAACCATGGCAAATATTCTAACAGTAATATTTGGGCTTTGAAGTTAATTTTTGTTTCTTTTTCCTGTTAAGAATGATGGACCAGATTGACCTAGAATGTAGGATACATTAAATCCATAGCAAACTGTCCGAAAATAGTGCATTACTTAGCATAAAATAAACAGTGCCATAGTTTGACAACAGATGGTGTCACCTAGTGTAGACAGGATGGTCTGTTTTAAATTAAGATTAGCAATTAATTAGTTTGGTCTTTTAGGCCTTTCTTCTCCACTTCCATCAGAACTTTTCCACCCCAGCCCCTTGACCTCCTTCCCATTTATAATACTCATAATGCTTATCTCCTAGTTGGTAATATTTTTAAGGTTAAACTCTTGAAAGGTAATGAATAGCTATAGGAATGGAGCTCTACTGGTGAAATAAGGACTAGATTTATTTCTCTGAGGGCAAACATGTACTGCTTGAATTTGTCTGGTCAACTGAGCAGGAGAATTCCACAAAATCAAGAGATTGCTGGGCTGAGAGTTTAGATGCTAGAAGGAGATGTGGCTAAATGAAATCCTACAATCAGTGAAACACTCCTGAGGGATTTCTGCACCAACACTTCTAAGAGAGCAACCAGGGCACTTTCAGCTCTTTCATTCCCATTCTGCCACACCGGTTTGCTTTTATAAATTTTGTGCAATGGAGATATAGGTACTATTCATTAGGAGTTCTTATTCTATAAAGATATGGTATTTTTTTTTTGATAATGTAACTGGGGTTCAAGGAAGCAAAGAGATTCACCCAAGTTACTTTGGTCTTGTAGCCCGGAAGTAACCCACCTAGGAGTCATGATGATTTGTGAAAAGACCCACAAGCAGGTTAGATTTTTGTCATCCCAGTAACCTGGCATCACACTCTGCATCAGTTTTCATGGAACAAAACTTCTGTTCACGCTTTTAAGCGCTGATCAGATGCCACATATTCCAAGAAGAGCTCTCACTTGCTCTGTGGAAAGTGACTTTGCTGTAGCATTTTGAATTAGCTGCAGGGTGGTTTTTGTACAATCAATGTGGGGTGGCTTTGACTTTCTCTTACCCGTATGGATGGCAGGCAACTCTACAGGGATGCCTGGAGCTTATCAGGGGTTGGAGAACATGAACAAGACTGGGAGCTCCTGAAGGAGGTCATGTCCCACAGAGCGATAGCAAATGCTATCACAGTCGTCAGGTATGTGGGGAGAACTAATGGACTCAATCTTTTAAGAGGATATATTTCTTGCGAGCAGATGAGGATGTTTTTTGTGACAGCCTCAAAAGCTAGTGGAATTATATTCTTGTCATTAAAGTCCTTATGCCACCTGCAAAGAACTGAAAAATATATTCCTGGCAGGCACATGAGCCTCATAAGCTCCCTCTAGTTTTCTCTTTGTCTGAATAGAGATACAATGCAGCACAATTGAAAAGAGAGGTAGGTTTATGTGCTTGACAGTTATAGCTCCAGAGAGTTGGACTCTTTGGTTTCCATTTGGTAATTAATGACCCTCCCCTCTTTTCTACAGAGAAAATAATTTTCACGTAGCATAATCTGTTTTAATATTTTAATCAAGGATCACAAACGTCAAGAAATTCTTCACTAAAATGTTAATTTGCTGTTTTACTTGCAGCCCACACTCATACTGAGATGTCATTGAGCTTTTTCCTCTATAAAGGAACCAGGTGGGAACTGTAAAATGAGGTTGTCATTTCTATCTAAGGAAAAGGCCAGGACATATGTCAGATAGGGACATACAACTCAGTACTAACCTGCAGTGCATCTGTAAGACATACTGTGAAATTATTGTGAGTCCATTAAATAGCATATTCGAGGGGTTTTTTTTTTCTTTTTCTTCATGAAAATATTAATATGCTCTCCAGAGACTTCATTGAAGAATTAACAAGACAATTGAGCTTCTTTAATTAACCAAGGAATACACTTGAGAATAAATAATTTACAATAAGCATCAACACTTTAAAAAGCCACGAAGCAATGTTTGTTACAAGCTGCTCATTTTTAACTTGAATACCTTTCAGTGAACAGTACATCTTTTTGTTTGTTTGTTTTGTTTTGTACCAGGGATCAAACTCACGGCTTTGCATTTGCTAAGCAGGCACTTACATGGCTGAGCTAAACCCCTGGCCCATAGTACTATTTTTTTGAATAACATATTTCCTGACACTAAAAAGGGTGATACACAACTGTATTTAAGTGTGGCAATAAAAATAAAATTGAACCAACCAAATTTATGTGATGGAAATCTTGAGACCAATAATTTTACTGTATCTTAACTCATATCTTATTAGTCTTTAATAGGACAAAGGTGAAGTGATTATCTGCTTCTATTAAAGTTTACAGTATTAGTGTCTGTGTCACTGATACAAATAGTAGGATCCTGTGTGATTTTCCATTAGTTTTGATTTCAAAACTCACAATCAATAGACTCATAAGAAGATTCTCAGTTTGACTTAGTCGAGTTTTTACTTTACAAAGCCAACTGCTTTGTGCATGTAGCAGTATAATTCTTTCCATCAAGAATGCTTCTGTAAAAAGTAGGCATGGTGGTGTTTTGTAGCTCACTAATCATTCACTACCTTATCCAGTGAGGGCCATTATGTAATGAGATTATTTGTACTCTGTGCTTATGACTCTGTATGATTCCCAAAGCATAGTATAAGACTTCTACAGTTATCATATTGTGTCAGTGTAATATCATCGTTTTAGGATAATAATGCAGCACTGAAGAAGAAAGACTCCAGAACTTGAAGTAAAAAAAAAAATGTAAGCCTCTTGTTTTCAAGACTTAGTATCCTATGATTTAAGGCTGACTCCTCAATATAGCCTCACCGTGCTCATTAGTAAACCAGGAGTAAAACTCATGTAATGGCTCAGGTCTGATGACTACTGTGATAATAAAATATGATGAAAGTAAAAGTACATACAAGGAAAACAACAATGGTCATTATTATATTTTTAAAATCCATGTTACTGGTTGTCTTGCACCAATAGTTTTACTTAGTATAAATGCATCATTTAAAATTGACCTCTGTATTTGTACATAGTTTTGATACCATATTTAATTGATTATCAATTGCTGGACTTCTTTTAGTTTGAAAGTATCCTAAGTAAATGGTTAAATTCTCTTTTCATAAATTATTACTGGTACCTTTCTGCAGTCCCTTATGTTTACATTCATCTTAGAGAGTAGGTACATGTACTTAATATTTCTTCTTTTTATTCCCCTCCTCCTTCCATCGATCCATTCTCCACCTCTAGATCCTTTTCCCACTTATAAAAGACCTACCTCTCTGTTGTCTTTAACTTTTTAAAAAAATTATACTTTGGGTATCTCATTAAACAAAGTTATGCAACGTTTAAACTTGTTTTTCTGATTTATTTTCCTTAACACTATCATCTCAAAGTCTATCTATTTTCCTACAAATGACTCAACTTTCTGCTTTATGCAAAATAATATTGCATTATAACTATTTAAGTGACTCTCTTGATAGACTGGAGAGGAACAGGGCGTAGATAAAGCTCTATGACTACTGGCCTCCAGGTGCTACCGTGGGATAAGTATTTCCCATCTTGTCTTTTGCTCCTCTTTGCTTTCTTTCTCCCTGAAACCCTCTAGTGTACATTCTCTTTTCCTATTCCCTAATGCTTCTTCATGTTTTCCATTTACTCTTCCATTGTATTAAATTATATTGCTGCTTTTTATTTATGTGTATAGTTATTTGAAGGAAAAATTCACAACATGCATAAAATTGATTACTGAGAAATTTGGCTTCTTTTGCAATTACTGATCATTCTAAAATTTACAACCCAAGAAATATATTCATGGCAAGATTCTTGAATATTTTTCTTATGTAATACAAATTTGGGCAGGTTTCTAAAATTTCAGTTTTCTCAAAAAGATCAATGAAACTCTTATGGCTGTAGCAACAATTTTCCGAGTTTTGTTAAAGGCAAATTTATTCAAAATATAACTTTATTATGAACTATATGTATTACACCTTCAAGTATTTGCACTTACTGATTGATGAACATATAGAAACCAGGGATATGATTAAATTTGTGACTGTATTCCTCATGCCTAGCTCCAAACTTAGAGTAATTAAACAAAGTAGAAAAAAAGGGACGTATTTGGTGAAAACCTAAGCCAGTGTTCAAAACAGCAATGTAATTGCATTAATATCTCAGGAAACAGTGTGTGAACTAGCTGTGGTAAGAAGAGGAAGGTGGTAGACATAGAAAGGAACAACATATTTTCAAGTTGCAGAAAAAGTACTGATTCGTGATCTGATCAAGAATGGCTTGTCCTATATTTCTAAAATATAGAACCACTGGAAGATAAAACTAGACGATTGTGAAGAGGAAGGCCTCTGGAATTAACTTGTGGGTTGTGTGAAATTATTCATATCTTCAGTCACAACTCCTAATCAATAACTAACTGTAACATGGTATAACTGGTCCTGCTTCTAAAGCAAAATAACCCCTCTTCTGAAACAAGCTGAATTGACTATTAACAAGATTTTTGTAGGAAATTAAATGACTTACATGCAGAACTAAAATAATGTGACATACCATATGAATACAATAAATAGTATCAATAATCATTCTCTTACCTGATTTCTTAATTTTGTTTAAAAAAATCACAACATTCTTAGTGACAGACGTGTCTAACCTGTAGTTTACAACCAATTGTTTCCATCCCAGAAGAATCAGAGTATAAATTCTACTTTAAATCTCATAGATTTGAAAATAAATTCCATGTCAAGTATTTTTCTGGTTGTTTTACATGTGTTGCCTCTAATATTTAATCGTCACAATTATGCAGGACAGATGCTATTACTGTCCTCTTTTCAAAGATGAAGAATTTACAGTTTTAAAGTGTTAAGTAACTTGTCCAAGGAAATTTGATCACAAGTAAATCTCCAAAATCAAGTCCTTAACCATGATGTCATATGCTGTATTTTTTCTAGAAATACATTTAGATATTTTACAGAAATTTAATTACTATACTGAATATTAGTTGATGTCTGTATTTCTCTGTTTGTGCTTTGTTTTCTTTCAATATACTTTTTCTTTAAGATTAGAAATGTTTTTCCATTCTCCATTTTCCAGCTAAGGTTCTAGGATTCTAGAACTAGAACATTTGGATGGGAAGAAGAACATACATGAAGATCTTTTTGTTGATAATCTTTTTCCAGAAATAATTGCTTATCCTCTTCATTTAATTCTATGTAACATAAAAACTCATCATAGGAAATGCATCTATCTATTGATTTTCCCTGTATTAAAGTTATAATTTATTTACAGATGATAACAATATCATTTAAACAGATTTTATTTCAGCAGAGGGGATTCAAAGTTCTCACCATAGACAGTCTCTAATAGAAGTACATATAACAAGATTTTTATTTTTACTCCTCAATGATAAATGGTCATTTCTGTATTTATTTTTCTATAATGAACCATTTAATAAAACATCAAATATCTTTATGCCATTTGAAAATAAGCTCAAGCAAGATATTTCAAACATAATAAAACCATTCTACTTATAGGCAATTCAAGTAAATTGAGAAGACTAGTAACTTAATGTGGTAAACATGAACTCAATCAAGTCATTAATAAAGGACTTCTAATTCATCTTTGGTACTTTCACTGTCTTAGGGAATACAGTTTTGTAATCTTTCTTTAAACCATATACATATAATTTTTTTCACTTTCCTACGTTATGATTAATTACTTGCTGATTGGCATTTTGAGTTGGGTCATATTTTCCTCCTGCCTAATTACATGCAATCATTTTGTTATCCTTCTGTAATTTCATGACAACTCTACTGAAAGTATTGTGACTGTAGATTGATGTTCCACAGCTTCTTATATTCTTGTAATTTAGGGCCTATTAATGGCAGACTGAGGGAAAGAAAAAAACAAGAACTTAATTGCTTTTAAATTGGCCTTAAATTGTAATTAGAGAAGAAGAGAAGCAAGCCATAACTTGAATATTTTATCATAACAGAATTTAGAGGCACTGATCTATCAAGGTACCGTGTCTGATAGGGGAGGGGAAGCTTTAGGGTGATTAGATGTGTGGATGCAACTTCAGTGTTTAGTGGAAAAAGAAAAACAGCACTTGTAGAGATGTTTATGAACCTGAATTTGGCAGCAAGGAAATTCTATGCTATCTGTATGGCCTCAGGTCTCAGATAGTCAGGCTGAAATGTGAATAAAATCATTTCAGACAAATAAAAACCTAATACAGCACAGGACATAGAAATGAATTACTTTGCAACTGTATTTAAGACAGGCTCCTCTATAAAGTCTTCTCATCTTTCATATATATATATATATATATATGTATATGTATATATATATATATATATATACATATATATATATATATATTTTTTTTTTTCCCCTCAGAAGCCAGCTCTGCCTTAAAGTAATACTGATCCTGCTACAGTTTCAGTGTGGAGGTCGATGGAAAATTATTTTGGTTTCCATTGCTGTCACTCATGGATTCTCTGGAGTTTACTTTGCTCATGTGACTTGCTAGGTAGGATCCCCTTTCTCCATCAGTTCTCCACATGTGTCTCTCCCAAAGATCAATTAGAAAGGAATGACCTTCTCATAGAGCAGACATCATGTCAAGGGAATTGAAGGTGCTGAGTTTCCTGAGTGTAATTGCAAAACTAGCTCTGCTTGTGGGTGGCATATAATTTCATTTAATTTGCCAAGTCCTTCTACCCTTTTACAGTAGCAGGGAGATAGTTTTAGGTGCTGAAGAGAAGTCCTTGTGAAGTCAAATACTGACAGAAGTGTTTAAGATTTAAATTGGTGTTATCCCAGAGCAGGAGTGATTTTGAGGGAAGAGACAGTAGTAGCTCAGATGATTTCTTTGCATTTGCAGTGAAGTGGCTGTAGAAACGCAGTAACAATACAGATGGCAATTGGTAACAGGGCAGGTAAGAATATATTTACCAGTATTTTTATGCTTCCATTGTCAAGTGAACGAGTGTAGCACCTTTCATATCATTATTCATGTAGAATCAGTCTGCACGGGGAACTTGCCAGAAGAAGCAGTTTTTATTTTCACAGTTGACTTTTCAGAATTATGAAAGCTTAACTTCTTTAACTCTATTGCTTTTACCTTATTTTGATGCATTCTGTAATAAAATTTTATGTCAAGGTAAAGTATTTATATGGGAGAGTACCTGCTTCAGTTAAATCAGATAAAAGTGCATGAATTGGACGTATTTTTCATTTCATTGAAGATGAATCTCATATTAACAGATTTTGGTAAAAAGCATTAGGAATGAGATTTTATAACACAAGTAGCTTCTTATATTTCATTTTACTTCTTTGTTTCCTTTTTCCACTGCTAGTCAGGATGCCTAAAACACAATATATAGGTATCTATGTATATTTGCTGAAGAATTTGTAAATAAGCAGATCAATAGAGATTTTAAAAACTATTTAAGCAATTTGCATGATAAATCAGCATCGCAGTTATATTTTGAAAATTTTAAAAAATAAAAAACATATTATCAATTCTAGCTGACCTACCTCTTCCTGAACATGCAAGGATATTTTTGCCGTAGACATATGCTTTGTGTAATTATTGTGAAAAAAAATTATTTCTTACAAAGTAATCTATACCATTTTTGAGATTTCTTAAATAAACTAACTTAGAGGCCTAAATATATAAAGCAGTAAATTTGTGAGTACCTTCTCATCTATAGATAATTTCTATTGCCAAAATTTCAGCATTTCCTTGGGCAAGATATTGAGAGCTCTTAAAACAAATGCCAGTTCTTTTACATTGAGCCCCGCAGGCTTGAGGATAAAATGTGAGTAATCTGTTCTACAAATATATTCACAAATGTGTATAACAGCTGTATGTAGACAGAATATGAACAGTTTCCCATTGCTGTTTAATACTTTACTGAGCTTCTACAATGTGCCTGGTGTTAACTGGGCACCTCAATTATTCTCCATCTGTGCTCACTACCAAGGCTGCCAGCCATCGTACTGCTAGGGCCTTGGAGTCTATGGCAGAGAAGCTGACAGGGTAAATGGTGCAATCTAGTATTTCTTCTTCAGCTAGCATAGCTAGTTACTCTAGTAACGAATCACTTTGCTCCAACATTGGCTGAGACTATGAAATAAAGCTATAGGTTGTCACAGCATCAAGGTTAATTTTGTATATGAAAGAAAGATAGCATACTGGAATTCCACTTAACAGTGATTTTGGTGCCAGTGTAATATAATAGCATATGAGTGAAATCGTTTTAAATGAAAGATTTGGGAGGGAGGGAAAGAGTGACACATAATCAAATTTATGAACTGACTATAAAATGCATCAACCTATATTCCCACTTTAAACCCTATCACATAGAATACTACACCTGGTAGTTTTTCCTGAAAAATTTATAAAACATACTTTCTCTTTAAACTACTTTTTGACAATTATTGACACATTTGTGATAAAAATAAGCATCCATATCTTTTGTAATATTTAAATCAAGCGTTTTGTTCTTTGATGACCGCAGTTACAAACTGACAGGACAGAACTCCGTACCAGGGAAGATGAGTAACTGTACTGAATTGCCATGACTAGCACATTTCTGGGTGGAGATTCAAAACTGGTTGCGTGTGGCAGCATAATTGACATTCTTATTTCTAAGATATGCAATGTGTGTAAGGCTCCAAGTCTCTTGCAGATTTGGAGTTGCTATAGTTTCTGGACTCCTATAATTGCCATCTTTAAAAATACTGAAGAATGTGTTAGCTGGGGAAAAATTTAAAGTGGGTTTAAGTAGATAACAATGGTGATGGGGAACAGTGAATTGGAATATTTTCTCTTTTACCATTAAACACTTAGCTATAACTAACATGTCACTCCAGCTCTTGGGTTAAGAGATTACATTTCCCAGTTGTGCATAATTATGCATAATTTAGACTTCCAAGTTGATGTGAAGAATAAGAAAAGAAGAAAACAGAAAAAAAATTAGAAACAACTCAAACTGATTTAAAATTGTCAAATGAAGAATGAGATCATGTGTCTCCCTTTAATCTCCTTGGGCATTAGAAATGAGAGCAAATAGGACTAAACTTTTCCCTTTACTCTCCTCTTCCCCAAGCAAATATTTTTTTCTTTTTTTTTTTGAAGGAGATTGCTGATCAAAATCAAAGTCTCCTTTCCCCTGTTTTACCACATCCCATCTTGCCCTACAATTCAACTTTCTTACACCTACGCCTTCAAGATTCCTCCATTTCCAGTCAATCAATCATGTGAAGAGCCACACTGTAATTTTGTGCTTTTCTCGTTCTCAACCTATGTTACAATGGGATTTCAAGGTGCTTTTTGCTGGCTCAAGCTGATAAGAAAAAATATATATAAAAGTGTTTGCTTCTTGAGCTTACATCAGTGTTGTGAGTTATATAATGAAAACTGTCTGGGTTGGAATCCTAAAGCTATTATCCTTCTAACACTGAGATAGAACACCAAAAGAACCTTTTAGAATCTCTTAGTTATTTATAGCTTGGGAATTCAAGTTCTTTTCCTCTTAAAATTGTTTGTTGAGGGTATTTATTTAACTTAGCACATTGTCAACACTTAGTGTTATCAGCCCTCAAGAGACACACTGAATCCTAAGGTAGGATTTCTCTATAAGGTTATTCAGCTTCTTACATGAGCTCTCAGTATCTATTCTGGAGGTGTTTGAAAAGTTTTCACTTGGGATCTTCTGTGACCTTGGTGTTGTGTGCCATTTGTGCATCATTAAAAGGTTGTAATGAAGTTCTGCCGCACACAGATTGTAAAAGGTCAAGCAGAAAGTTGGGAGCCAATGAGGTTGGGAAGAAAAATTGTGCTTGCTGCGGAAGTTGAGGGATTCATTATATGGATGCTATGGGGTTTTCAGCAGAGTAATAACTGGGTTAGCAATAGAATGTAAATCTTCTCAGCCACTTAGTCTGAATCTGCTTCTTCTTGATTTGTGGGGATATATTTTTAACAGAGTACAAGGAAAGTCATTACACTCAGAGGAAGCCGGTGGCATTGGTAAATGCTCTGTAGATGGGTGAGCCAAAGGAAGAAAAGAACTACAGGGATAGAAATAAACCCTATATGCTTCTTGCTTGCCAGGACAAGATGTATTGTCAACCTGTGTGACATAACTATTTAAGAAGAACTTTGCATAAGTGATTACTTAAATTCTTTAAAAGATATATTGGATTGTGTTTTAGCTTCTATGCTCGAGACACTCAATAATAGCCAATTAAAAGGCTTAAAATAGCAATCAGCACAATTAATTAAAGTGATCTGAGATAAAATTAGCATCAAAACAACAGCAACTTCAAGCCAGTTTATTTAGGAAAAATCAGCCAGGTATGTTAACAAGTATTGAGCTGATCTTATAAGAGCTCAAATTCTAAAGTTAACTGGGTTTGCATTGAATATTCCCTGGGTGCAATTTCTTAAATTGGGACTCTAGAAATTATGTGTAAAAGTGCAGCAGTTGATTGCATGTCTCACAAGCTTACATATGGAGTGAGATAATTTCTTCTTTAAACAAGCCCCAAACCATCTGTTGACTTAAGTCAACTCTCCAAATTTTGCTTGGAAATAAATTGGAAGCCTAGTTATTTCACAAGACTAGTTTGATGTATTCTATGAACTCATAGCTAGGCTTTTATGGGTATACATGTGTGTTGGGTGAGTTGAGTAGTAAGAAAGATTATTTTTTAAAGAAGGACAAAAAGTCACTAGCATACATCTTATAAAATCAAGATGTTTATTAATAAACTTAATTCAAATCCTCAGATTAAATTGATCAATCAAAAGGTTTTAAAAATGACTTTTTGGAAAGACTTTGGTTCAGAAGTGAGGGAAAATTATAGATTATTTATCATTTTTCAATGTTTATGATATATTATTATAGATTAAAGTAACAAGCCTAGCTATAATTATAGTTTCATGTACCATAGATGGCATCCTGTTTTATACAGAACTTGGTTTTTCTTCAACAATTGTTAAATGAAATCATTCTCCATCCAAATCATTTTTATCTCTTACTGTTGTTTACATACACTAGTCTAAACATACCTAAAATATTTGTTTTCCAAAACTTCAAAATATCAAGTAAGAAGACAATATATTTTAGCAGCTTGGAAGTATCCCTTTAAAACAAAATGAAATTTACATGAACTACAAATTTGTACAGCTTAAGTGTCCCTTGTTCTAAATTCTTAGGACATAAAGTATATAAAAAATTGTCTTTTTTCAGATTTTGTACCACCTGTGCAGACAGATATATAGATATGTACATACATACATACATACATACATCGATCTTGAAGTTGGTATGTCAGTTTAAATAGAATAGGCATTGTTGACATGAAAATTATAGGTATAATGCAATGGCAATTTAATGTAATATTTTAAAAACATTTCTAAATAAAAAAATAAAATATTTCTGCCTATATCAAAGGCAGAAATGCCTTTCTACCATCATACTTATAAAATGCCAGGACTAAAAAAACTTCAGAATTCATCATATATATATATATATATATATATATATATATATATACATACATACATATGTATGCATATATAGTGTATATTATGTATAGAGTGCATATTATATAGCACCTCTATATAGCATAGTCTGTATCATATATACATGACATATATGTATACTACAGTATATATAAATATATACTGTAAGTTACATATTTTGTATATATTTACATGTATGTATATATAGCTTCCTTTTCACAAGATATTATTGTTTCTCATTTTTCTTCCAAAATGAAAACATCACTGAAATTTCTTCCCTTGTGACAATCACATACTAAAATATTTTTCTTTACCACTTTAGACTGCCTTTTCTATTGAAATAAGCATACTCAGAATACTGTTTACAAAATTAACTAAAAATTATGATTACTGCGTTATCTACTTTCTGTGTTTTCTTCTCTATCACACTATGTTAGATATTGATAATAAAGCCCAGAGTCTTTATCTTGGCAATGAAAACTTCCTTAGTCATTCATTGGTTCATTTATGCCACAGTTCCTTAGCCACTTATCTATGCCAGATTATAGAAACTTTCTATAATCAGGTAGGAAACAGACATATATGAAAGGAATTATAGTCCAGTGTAGTGTCTTACATAATGGGTGAGCATTAGGGAAAATAAAGAATTTGTTAGTATATACAGAATTCAGGGTAGCTTTATATGTAACTGAATAACTAACTTAAAGATGAGGCATGCACCTGGCACATGGAGTCATCAGAGTCTATCCATTCAACATCTACAAAAAATTATTGAGCTCTCTTTATGGGCCAACTACCCTAGGAGACTCTTTAAATGGAAGAGAAAGATAGAGACAATAAAATAATCACAATCAAGTATGATGAGTAACTCAATGATACTATGTAAAATGCTTTTAGTAACCTGTAGTGAAGGAACTAATTAACCTGCTAAGTGCATTGGGATCGTTTTACTGAAGGGAATAAATGGAGGGTGAAGAACAAGCTTAGGTAGATGAATTGTAGTCTGCAGGGCAGTGAAAGTCAATGCAAGGAATAGAATAAAAAAGGAACAATAATGTGTCAAAAAGGGCATGTTTCAATTGCTTAGCACTGCAGATATAAAATGACATGGTAAGCTAAGAAAATAATATACCAATATCACTCTAAGGCCAAAAATAAATAAAAGCCAAACAATGTGATCAATTAGATAGATATTATATGTTAAAAGTTTCATCATGTGTTGTGTGTGTGTGTGTGTGTAAAATGTGAGAGACAAATAGATTTAGAAAGACAAAAGTTCTGCTAAAATGTTAATGGTTGTTTTGTTAAAAAAATATCTTCATAGATATTGTACTAGTCTTTCAATAGTTAAGAGTTTTGGAATTTTTAATTATGAAAGAAATAGAATTTTTTAAAAGAGTAGATCCTGAGGTATTCATAAGTAGATAAAATTCAAGAGTAAATCAAAAAAGAATGTAAGATTGTAAAGAAAATATTGAAAGCTTGCATGATGACAGCACTAGCACTTCGTTATTTTTCTAGCATCTCCCATAGTGCTGGAAGCAACAGGTAGAATAGTTTTGGATAAACTAATTAAGGAATAAGAACTTCAGATATGGGAGAATATGGAAAAGAAAATGGTCAATTGCTCATAATTTTATGGACATAAAAACATAGGGTGACAGTGAGGAACTCTGGAATCAGACTAACAGTTAGAATTTGAATCTTGACTCCACTCATTACTAACTGTGCATCCTTGGCATCTTATTTAGCCCTTCTATGCCTTAGTTTTAAATGCTGTTAACTATAACTATTAAATTCATTAATATGAAATATAGTAACATATAATAATTACCAAGGAGGATGCAAACACTATTCATATTTATGGGTGTGTGAATGATAGGCTATCTATATGAATATTTGGGTGGGTGGATGTGAACTGGGAAAAGAGTTTATAAATATTAGTTATATTAGTCATTCAACTTTTCTATAATTTAGAAATTTTTAATAATAAAACACTAAGAGTAAATGCAATAGTGAAACTGACACGCCAATAATTAGATACATTTTACTCAATAAACAGAAATAAAAGAGTGGCTATAAATACATGAAATACACAGAGAAAGAGAGAAAGAGAGGGACAATATATAGATAAGGAAATGTAGATATGCCTATATACATTTTCATATGTAAAATACTTAAAAAGAGTGGTAACTATTTTAAGTACTATAAATATTAGTTTTATTACATTATAAAATATTTAAAAATATTTCAAAAAGGCAGAAATTTAATGAATCTTGAATAACTTTACAAATAACTACACAATGTAACCATAAAAATTTTAAAGCTTTATGTACATTATTCTTTAATTTTCCATCAATTATTTGATCATATCTTCTGAAATATATTTAGGAATATTCTTAAAATGCATAACCAAAACTTTACTCCTGAGACACAGAAAAGTGCGAGGTAGAAGAATAATTCAGGCCTCATTTCAATGTTAAAACATTAATTTGAATAACATATTGTAGTGCAATAGGCTGCTTCTACAATGGTTCCCAGTGATCTGCACTTTGTATTCACATTTTTGTGTAATTCTCTTGTGTGTAGACAAGCCATCTACTGACTTGTCTCTAGTGAATAAAATATGGATAAAGGGATGAGCTATCACTTCCAAAATTAGGTTGTGGAAATATGTGACTTGCTTCTGAGCCCATGTTTTCTCTCCTTCCCTCCCCTTGCTTACTCACTCTGAGGAAGCTGGTGGCCATATTGGAACATTCTCTATGGAGAGGCTCATGAAGTAAGGAGCCAAAAGAGGTCCTTGGCCAATGGTCAGTGAGAAATAAGACCCTGAATCCCACAACCCACAAGGAACTGAATGTTGTCAACAACCACACAAGTGGGTTTGGAAGCATATTTCCCTACATCAGTAATGTGAAATTTTTAGGAACTGAGTACCCAAAGTGTACCACAAAACCCACTTTTCATAGCCAAGTAGCAACACTCCAATTAGACCTGAATTCTGAGGTTTTAGTTTAGAATAAAATAATTCATACATTAACATCTTTTGTCTTCAAAGAAAAAGATAATAACAAGCATGCAACAGGTTTGCCACCACTGTCCGCCTAGATGAATCTTAAAATGGCCGTCCATCCTGACCCACACCTTGACTGCAGCCTTGTTAGAGGTCCTAAATCAGAGGTCCCAGGTAATCAGAATCAAAATTTGTTTCTCACACAACTATTAAATAATACCTACAATGTTTAAAAGTCATAAAATATGGGATTGATTTGTTACACAGCATTATTAATGTAGTTGGGTTTACAAAAATTTAAACCAAAATTAGATAACTAGACCCTTAATGATGTGTTGGCTATCATGAAAGCCATTGTTAAAGACCTAAAGCCAACTTCACCACCATATAGATGAGTTTTAGATTCTCTGTCTCACTAACACAAATTTTCAAAGTTAGTTTGTTCTCCATCACTTTTTTTCTGCTTGTATCATTTGAAACAAACCAACAAGTAGTGTATATAACTTGAAAATTATACACAGAGTTTTTAAGATAGTTAAAAATATCTGGAATATGGGAAAATAAAGCTAAATCAGTGTAGAATATTTGACTTGTAGTCAATTAATTTATAAAGAATTTGTCAATCTATTCCAAAATTGGCTCTGCTTTTTAAAGCTTGTTTAGTTAGTATTTACCATTTATCTACATATGAACTCCATCTACATGCAGTTCTTTTCTGGATTTTGGGACATACCTGTGTGTGGAGTGTGTATATGTGTATATATCTCATAATTTTGGTTGTTTTGAAGTTTCATTGTAATGAGCTAAATGAGTATCTTATCAAAAATAGTGTATTAAATGATTTGGAATTAAAATTATTGTGATACTCTTTAAATGTTAACAATAGGACCAATAAGAAAATATCAGAACCAAAAATCTACTGAAATGACTGATTCAATGCTGGATATAAGGGGAATTCAAGTAAGTTATTAAATATTCTCACTGAGATGATGTGGGTTTTTTTTTTCCAGACTGATGCTCTTGGTGATACAAAAAATAAATAGCACAGGAAATTTATTTGACAAAAATCTAAAATTTTTTGGCTTTCCTGTATTTCTGAGTTTTTGTTCAATAAACATTGTAGTTCTTCCACTGTTTTACTGAGAAAAGTTGTCTTAAGTAACTTCTTTATATAAAGAAACACCAACAACACAATCAGAAAGAAAAGTAGGTAAATGATGCTTTGTTTATAATTACCCATGTTGGCAAATCTTGATTTTTTTTCCTCTTGCTAAAAGAGTGAAATCAATTTGATAAATCTACCTTTTCACCTCCCAAACTGCATTTAAGCTAAGCATAATACAAATGAGAATTTAGTAAAAGTAGGATAAATTCTGGGGGTGTATTACTCATTGTAAAGGCAATTTGGACTATAGTAATGTTTACTTCTTCTGAGTATTTAGATGCAGTAGATCAATAATTGCAAATTCAATATCCAGAATTGATTTTCTTCTGTTTTAAATTAGAGAAGAGATTTACAATGGCATTTGTTTAGAAAAGCAACTTGAAAGTCTGCATACAACAATCACTGTCTTTCTTCTCAGTGACATTACTGAATTAGACAAAGTTTTAATTGCTGCTAAGGTGAGCTGATTTAAGTAAATTTCAATGGAAATAATTGTTTCCTGGTCTTCCTTACTTTGAAAAGCACATAATGTTCTAAGTGAGGAATTTCATTTGGCAAACTTCCTGTAAATCTTTGCAGACCAGCTCTACTTTCTAGTTTATGCCATCATTACACCTTATGCCACAGCCCTTATATGACTAAATACTTTTAAAAAATATAATTATCATATTCATTTATTTGAAGAAATGTGAATAGGGGAAATTCAAAATGATGTTAATTTAAATAAAATAAAGCAAGGAGTACATAAGCATGAAAATTATCTTGAGAATCAGGACACAAAAGTGTTCTAGTACTTGTTCTGGGAATAGCACACCCTAGTTCTTTACTTTAAAGCAATATAGAATTTCCTCGCAGCAGGCTGGCCAGAGGCACAACTAGGAAGTAGGTAAGGTTTTAGGAGGTTTTTCTCCCTTGTGTCACTCCTTCTAGCAGTGAATGTTCGTTTGCATTTTAAAAGGCCTTTCTCACTTTCACTAGGAGAAATTGGCGTTTGAGGCACTGTGAAGATAACTTAGAGGGAAAGTGTTTCTGAGGAGTGTAGCCTCTTAGAAGCCCTCTGATACAGCTGCTTGCCTGCTCTGTCTAAATATTCCAGGGCCTTACTATCTTGAAGACGAGTTAGGGATGTTGTATAAAATACGCAGGCATCTCTGGAAAACTTCATCTCTTCTACTCCCTTTCAGCCTAACCACTAACCCAGCGTGAACCTTGATGTTCTGACCTCTATTCCTTCTCTTTCCAAAACTATAGCACACTTGCCTTGAACCTGAAAAGTCCATCTGGCATTTAGAATCAGTAAAAGATTCTTTTGTTTAACAGAAATACTCACATTAGACTGACTTTATTTGCAGGATTCTAAATTTTGTTTTTAAATATGATGGATTTTAAAATGTTATAAACTTTAAAGACAAGCTATATTTGACATAAAAGTGATCTGAGCCATAATTTCACTTTAATTAATTTCAATCACATTTCACTTTGTTTTAGAGCTTTTAAAGTGATCATAGATGGTATAAAACTAGATTTTTAATTTTTAATGTAAAAATTTAACCTGAAAATTTAATAGCACATATATTCTGTATTAATGTGTATGGGGCTGGGCTGGGGAATTTTAAGGATTCATTTAACTTTTATAACATGCCAGGCAGAGCAAAATAAGTTGGTATGAGAAAATTATTGTTTTATATCCTAGTATGGAATTCGGCGCCAACTGTAAGATGGAGTCAAGGAAGGTTTCAAAAGTTCAAAGAAAAGTGTTGTATTAGAGGGCAGGAGACTTGCCAAATTGTGAAGCATAGAATTTAATGTTTGGAGGAAAAAGGAGAAGCCCATGGTTTCTTTTTTTCTTTTTTATTTGATGAAAAAAATAAAACAAAATTTCCTATCAAGATAGTAGGAGAAAAACAATAGTTAGTACATTGTGTATCTTAATCTTTGAAGTAGTTACTCAGAGTACGTCAACAAAAAATTTCTCTCTTACCGAGGAGAAATAAATAATTTTTAGCACAAAATTTTCTTTTCCTTGAACTATGAGCAACTAGTAACATAAATGAAACAAACTGGCATATGCATTAAAATATGTGTGAAACAATGTAATAGACAGTTTAGGACTATCGGAACCTCTCCCCACATTCTATATATCTATCCTTCATTTTCTCCTCATTTGTTCTCACACACACACACACACACACTGTGAGTTTCTCATATAAGAGAGGCCATGAGATATTTAAGCTTGTGTGTTTGACTTATTTCACTGGGAGCCCCATGCTTTGGAACCCAGAATAAACGTGACTTTGGACAAGTCATAGAATAATGTTTCTGCTACAGTTTCACCAAGTGAGGCTATGTGTATAAGAAGGAATTAATTGTCTTAGAATTTAAGCTAAATAACCAAAAGTCTTTCCTGTAATTTTGTGAGTAATGTGATCAAAGTGGTATTTTGGAAATGCACAGGCCACATGAGGAGAAGAGATCAGATAAAAGGCTGTTATTGGGGCCGAGGATTTAGCTCAGTGGCATAAGTGCCTGCCTTGCAAGCACAAGGTCGTGAGTTCGATCCCTGGTACAAAAAAAATAAAGGCCGTTATTGTGACCAGACGTATGGTCATGGTGGGATGGAAAGGGAAGGGAATAACTTGGGTGATAATTTGAAAATGTAATTAATGAGACCTCTGGATTATACAGAGGTAAATAACTATGTGTATATTATATATTTTTCTTCTTTATATAGTAAATATAAAAGCTTTATTATCTAAACACATATTATTCAGGGCAAGCCAACAGTTTAAGGTCAGATGGAGGAGACGCAGAACATGTGGGACATGGAGATATGAAACTGGATGACCCAGGACACAATATGAGTTGGTTCGTCATCCAGCAGTCTGGATGTTTTCTTTTCTAGAGTTCAGAGAAGAGATGGTGGAGATGGAGATGGAGATAAGAGAATTTATATTTTCAGAATGTCAGATAAACGCCAAAAAGTTAACCAATTGTCAAACTTGATGTTATCTCTGGAAGAGCTGTATGGTAGAGTAGTTATTAATATAATGTTTGGCACCAGAAAGACTTGATTTTGGGTTGTAGCTCTAAAGCATCATACTTGTGTGACCCGCGTTGAATGGTTTAAATGTCACTAAAACTCAACAATCTCATCGTAAGTTAGAAAAATGTGCAATGTCATTAATGGTTCATAGTAAGCAATAAATGAGACAGATCATGTACAATACTTAGGACACTGTGGTTTGTAGTGATTAATCAGTGAATAAGTATTAATTGATATTCTTATTAATACAGTACTGTAATGATAAGATAACCAAATGAACACTGAATGATGGCTTGAGAGTGAGCTAAATAAACAATGTTTAAAATCTGTTTTTCTATTTCATGTCTAGTTTCAATAGGAAAGTTTGAAAGCATTTCTATAAGACTTATGTCAAATTGTTGCTACCACTGATAGAAAATTCCAACACTTGACATTAGCACCTTGGACTAAGACACAGATACTCTGCTTCAGTTCTCTTCCTTCTAGAAGTCCATGTTTAACAGCAAATCCTGAAAAGACATATCGGGAATCCTAGGGAAAATGTTTATTTTTTTCATATTTGGTTGAAAGAATTATAATACTAATTTTATGCTAATCAAAAGCTCAGATTAGCTGTTAGCAATATCACCCAAATTTCTGGAACGCAATTAAGTAGACATGCTTATCTGAATCATAGGTCCAGTCTTCACAATGCCTCCACCATTTACTTTTGTTTCCACAAAAATTCAAAATGATAATTAAAATATTTCCAAATATAAGAACCACAGGGGGAGAAAAATCCTTTTACAAAATATAGATAGTTTGAAATTACAAAGAATATCTTGATTTAAATATTAATAGTATCTAGAATGAAGTAATAAGTAAAATTGTAAACTAAAATAGAAACAGTTGATTTATCAGGTACATTAGCAGAAGACAGGCCAGCACTGTATACAGGGAAAACATTGAACAGGAAGCAGGGAGCAGAGAGTATAGTGAAGCTACACAGCTCTGGCCTAGCATATGTCAGTTCCTGATTTCCATCTCCAACACCGAAGGGGGGAAGAAAGAAGTCATTTAAAGTTGGGAAAGAGACCCTTCTGGAAATGTTTATAACATAAGCTTATTTGTGATCCAATGTATAGGGCAGAAGGAGCATCTTCAAATATTAAGAAAAAAGGCTGGCTTCTAAATGGAGAATTGACAGGATAAATGATAAGCCTGATATGCTTTTGCCTAAGACTGGCTCTGTTTACTCAGAAAAATTAAGAGAATCAAGCAGACCATATAAATCACAATTACAGCCCATTTTCTATTGGCAAAGATACTGTGCTAATATTTATGACTATGGTTTAGGTGGTTTTTGTGAATATAATTTCATACTAATTAAAATGATGTTTGTTTTAGCAGAAATATAAACATAAAAGGAAAATATATATATAAATCAAAACTTTTATTCATGGTTAAAAATAACATGATATTCAAAAATGTATTCAGTTCCTAGGGTATTGTTTTCTTGCTGAAAATACTGAAAATACACAATAAACTACATGTCATAATATTTAGTATTGTACCAATTTTTTTTCTAAAAGATTTAAAGGGAAATCAGCAGAGTCACCAGCAATATTGTTTGATAAACACTGATGTCAGCCGCAGAGCTTCCTCCTGAGAACTCCTTGGTGGAAACAGTTGTAGTTGATTCTCAGTGAGATAAAGGTCTCATCAGTTCTGAGAGCTTGAATGCTCTCTTCAGCCTAATCTCAAAACTTCAAAATCTGGCTGTTGATCACTATCACTGAGAGAGGAGCTTCTTAGCAGTCTTAGGGTTTTTCAGCACACAGCAGAACCATTAACTCATGACAGGTAATTGTTCATTTCATTTTTAATAAATTTTCAATCATCTACCCTTAGCCTTCTCACCATTCCCTACTCAGACCAAGTACAATCCAGAATTCAGTGCTATGGCACTCTAAAGAAGTTCACTTATCTAGATAGCTCTCAGAATGATGCTAATAGATCTTGGATAGTTATAGAAGTTAGTTGGCAAAGGAATGCAAAACCTATCGTAAATTTGTGTTGCAACTTTGATGACATTTAAAAAGTACACTTTTAGATGCTTTATTAAAAGGAATATTTACAGTACTCTAAATTGTTAACTCAAAAAATAAATATAAATAATTCCATTAAAAATTCAAAATAAATACATTTGCATATCCTAGGACATAGAAAACAATAGTTCTTTATTTTAAGGAAGGGTACTGTCAAGAGAAGTTTTGAAAATAATGATTTTAAGCCACACATTATTTGATTATGAAATTTAATCAGTAAACAGCAAATCAATTTAAATGATAATCACAAGCCCTAGATTAACAATAATTGTAATTATTTAAAGAAACACCAGACATGATATAAGACGTCAGAATAAATGAAAATATACTTCTAATACTCAAGCTGGTGGTATGATTTGCCCAGGTATTGCACATTCTAATTAAATGAATAATGGAGTTTCACAAGAACAGATTATTCTTGAAAATTCACATGGCTTGTCAATTTTTAACCCAAAACCTGGCAGGAATTTCTGTACTAAAGAATGCTAATGAAAAAATAAAATTCACCGTAAGACATTTATTTTTACCAGTAATGCTAAAAAATTACATATAAGCAATCCAGCCCACTCCTGTAATCCTAGTATTCTGGAAGCTAAAGTAGGAGGACTGCAAATTTGAGCCAGTCTGAGAAACTTAACAATCTAACTGGACCTTGTTTCAAAGAAAAAAATTAAAAAGAATTGGGAGTGTAGTTCAATTCTTAGGACCACCAAAAAAAGAATCCGTATGTAAATTATTGATTACTGTAGATAACAGTAATTTGTTATAAATTTCAGTGGAACTGAAAATAAGCTGTTAATATTTTAATTTCATTTCTTCAATTAACTTCATCAGTATCAAACCATGCATAGAAAAAACTGATTTCATAACAAAATTATACACTTTACATTCTGTGAAGAATCACTGTGGCTGTAACAATATTTGACTTAGTAATTTAACTATCATATTTTTCATGTCTACCCACACTGTATCATTCAAGTAGCTCATAGTTATTCTCATAAATTATAATTTTTATTGTTTGTCTAACATGAAATATTTTGATGCCACAATTTGACCAGTGATTTTAAAGCAAGAAGTTTTGCTATTTTAAAAATAATTTATTTTCAAAAGAATTTTAAAATCAGGAATATAGGCAATTACCTAATTCTAAACCTTAATATGTATTTATAATCTGACTTTTAATTAGTAGAACCATTTTCTTTTTTTATCTGTCTGCTTTGTGGAAATAAACCCATAGCTGTCTTTTTATCACTCAATTCAATCTTCAGCGAGATTTCTCTGAACACTCACAAGAGTTACAAATGTGCACAAGATTTGGGAATCATGATGGGTCAGAGACAGTATTATGGTCTGCTCAGCCAAGCTTTCGTCTCACCTGGAAATGCTTCACATATTTTTTTTGCGTAATAAATTTCTACGAGTCTTCTACAATCCAATTAAATTTCCATATCTTCTATGCTAAACTTTGCTAAAGTTTCTAGATGAGTTCATAGTTACTCCCTACTCTAGGACCCTAAATGTGTGTGTGTGTGTGTGTGTGTGTTTACACTTATGTAGTATGTATGTATGTACATGTGTATGTATGAGTATGTGTGTCTATATATGTTTCTAAAACTATTGGCACTGGTAGAGTTAAAGTTGAGAGCCCAAAACTTTGCAACAGCAATAACTTGCAACACTGCTGAGTTATCTATACAAAAAGGCAAGGTACTTTTTAGAAAGCTTAATATTTAGGGCCTTTTATTAGTGTTATATCTTATGGGCACTGTGAGTTACTGAAAGGCATATAGTTTTCTAGCTTGGAAGAGGCAGGTAAATTCATAAACCATTTGTAAATCTTCCTGGTAAATTCCTAAGATGATCACAAAACAAAGATATTTGAATCTCCAAGATTGTAATATTTATGGTGTTTTATTTGCTTATTCTAAATTAATGTTTTGTACCAGATTTGGCATTTGGAGTTTCATCTTCTCCAAAGAAGGCATCCCGAATTGTATAAGCTTCAGGAATCACAGAAGTTAAACCTTGAAGTAGAAGTACGGAGCAGATCTGCTGCGTGAACTTCAGACTTGTTTGTACTTATGCCTCATTCAGCAGAGATTCAAAGAGGTCCCATAATAAGGTCTTTGATTTCCTTTCTCGTATTGTGTTCAAATATGATCTTTGTTAGCTGAAGTTTCTAGAGGTTCAAAGATACTGTAGTAGAAAAAAGCAAACTTGTTGAAGTTGAGGAGATAAGAGTCAAAGTTCAAGTCTGAAACTAGGTTTTATTGTCTGCCATAGTCAACACTAATCAGTTTAAAGTTCCAGGCCCTTTAATTCTAACTATCTAGCAGTGCTTGAGGAGGAGTGTAGATGACTAATATATTATAACTTTTCACTTATTTCAGCTAGTGAAAATATTGTAACAGCCATTACGAGCATTTATCCTTTCAGTAAAATATGTTTTGGAAAATGTGTTTTGAACAATATTTGCCACTTCCTTATAACTCTATGTGGAGCCATGGTATAGACTCACTCCATGCCTTGTCAGCTCTTTAATAGCAGTAACTTCTTATGTCCAACCTGGAAGGACCAATACATTCAATTTTATTGGAAAAGATATGGACTTATTTTGTCTCAAGATCTCTGAGAAAATACCAGGGAGAAATCTGGCAGAGGGCACTGAATATTAATAAATATAAAAGAGCATCTAGAGAATTTCTTACTTAATAACATTTCCTCTACCCAAGTGTACATTTTGGATGTAAGAGAAGGTTTCTGTGCTCCTTATTGCTTTTAATATTCCCCCAACACACACACACACACACACACTTCACTGATATTCTTAGGGATTCTTAAAAGTCTGTGATAATTGTTCCCAAATAACTCAAATGTCTGTTATCTAAAGCAGCTTCAGGTATGTCCACTGGTGTTAGTAACACCCCACCCCACACTGAGTAGTTTATAAAGAAAATAAGTTTATTTTGGCTAATGAGCCTTGTCCAAGGTTGTACAGTCACAATAGTTGATGGCATTCTGGTCAGCAGAGTCCTGATGTGACCCAGAGCATCATATGGAAATAAGTAGGGAGGAGGTAAGCATCGATTTTCTGGCCTTTTTCTATTCTTCTAAAACCACTCACCTCCGGTCTCATCTAATCCTAATCATCTCCCTAAAGTTCCACTTATAAACACTATATTCAGATCAAGTTTCTCTCCTCTTAGCACCTCACTGTGGAGCCTAATTCCTAACACAAATTTGAGAAAAGACTACCACAGTCAAATCATAGCACTAGGTTTAAAACAATTAACATACAGAAGTATGCACAACTGTTAATGAATGCCGATGTGTTTAAATGAAAATATTTGTTTCCTGAGAAATTATTTATTGATGTATCTTACATATGCATTTTGTTCATAAATCAATATTCTCAAGGATCCATTAAATGACAAATCACATAGAAAATATATTTTTCTAAGAAACAACAGCTATTTGCACTTTAAACATGAGATTATATAGAATACATTGTGGGAGGAAATGAAGCGCCACTCTACCTAGAAAGTAACGCTCCATGAAGATCAAGATGTGTCAACCTAGATACCGTGACTAATTTTACAGGAGTTTAATGCACTACTAAAAAACTGAAATGTCTGAAAGAGCTCCCTTAACTTTGTTTTTCAGTGAAAACTGTATTATTTAAACAAGCAGTTTACTTTCTAAGGTGGTGATAATAGAATCAGTAATGTAAAACTAATTGTAAAAGTAGTACCAAATGACACTCAGAAAATATTCAGATAAGAGGATAATACGTATATATTTAGACTTTTGTTTTTATTGCTCAGTTTTGTTACTAACAAGACAAGAAAGATGCATCCCTATAGAATTTGAAATATTAAAAATTGAATTCAATATGGAATAAAAAACACTTCACAGGTGTGTAATTTTTCCTGAATGAATCATAATATGTTTTCTAAAGTCCATTCACTGAGGGTATAGAAAGGAGTAATAAACCAGCTAATGAATATTCAAACTTCACAGGCTTCTGTCTACAGAGGGGGAGAAGTTACACAATTTGATGACTTCACTGTATTTTTTTTTATTTAATGAAGGTTGTTGTGGAAATCAATAGGTAATATAGGTTATTTAACTAGTTAGCATACAGCATGTTACATAGCCAACGAATGACTATTACATGTGTTAGATTCATTCTTCAAGAAAAGTTTTAAAACACCCCATTTCATTAGGCCATATAGTTCTGCACAGTTTGTCCAGTGAGGAAACAGAAAAGAGTTCAGAAAGCTAAGCAGTTCTCTGAGACCTTTTCTTCTTTTTAGAAAATCCAAGGTCTTAATTCCAGTCATAAAGGTTTCACACTCATGATTTCATCAGTTTGCAAATGTCCGAATCCCTAAAACTACCACATTGGTGGTTAATTTTTAAACATTCAGACAAAAACCACTCACCTTGACAGTTTAATCACATTTAGGACATTTACACTGTCCAGTTTACCGAAACAGAAAAGTAATTGAGGGATGTATTGCCAGAGAGGTTGAAAATGTATAATGGCTACAGTCTTATTGTTTCTTGCCTGATAATGAACACTAAGATTAAGGTCTCAGATATAGGTTTCACTATTCAAATTATACTTTTGGTGCTGTTTCTATGTATAACAGCAAATATCAAATAATTTGCATGCACCTTCCATTTGAAGATGCTTTTATGGAGCAAACAGTACATATATATCCCCAATATGATCTTGATATGAAACCTTACTTCTTGACACCTTATACAAACATTCTAATATTTTGTGTAAGACTTTATATCATTCAGCAAATAGTTAACTTACAAAACAAGTAATAATTTGAAGTGGAATAGTAGATATTTTATAACTTTGACACTAATTTTAGCAATTATTTTTCTATGGCTTTTGGTTTTAAATAAAGCCACCCTCAACGTATGTTAGTGGCGTGTTATTTAACAATAAAAACAATGTCCAAGAGTGAACATAATAGACTGGAGAAGGATTTAAAATATCATAGTAAACACAATGAAATATATAGTGTATGCCAAAATAGATTTGTAAGATTGTTTTTAAAAAATAAGAAAATAAAAATTAACAGCATGCATTTATGTTATGTCAGAATTTGTTTTATTAACTTTTTGTATTTACAAACAATATATTAGAAGTTAGCACCTAGCAAATAATATGAAACATATATAGCATATATATTAGAAAGTAAAGCACACATTAGACAAATATTGATATTAAGTTGCACAATACAAAAAAATCTTCGAATACATAATGACAGATCTAGACTGATGGAATTTAATTAGTGTGTTCCCTTCAGCAAGTTGTTTCATCTGTCTGTGTCTCCATTTCTTCATTTATAAAATGGGCATAGTCAGAATCTTTATGCATGGGTTAAGATTGTTAAGTCAGTTACAAAAACCAGTTAACATACATAAAGCAGCTAACATAGTGTCAAAGTAATAACATAGTTATTATGATTACATTTCTGAGTCAAAGCATGTTAACAGTTGAGGAGAATCTGCTGGGCATGGGATATACTCCTGTAACCACAGTATTTAGGAGTCAGAGGCAGGAGGATTGTCCTAAGTTCACTATGGGTTACATAGTGATTTCCAGACCAGCCTGCCTGAACTGCAAGCCAAAAGCAAACAACAACAACAACAAAAAAAAAAATTGAGAAATATCTAATAGATAGTTGTCTTCAAAAACACACATCTAAAACCTGGAATTCAATGTGTAAGATGCAGAGTAATACCTCATATATTGGGATGAGTTTTATAATATCCTTAACTTTAGAGCATGGTCAAATGTATGGATTTTTAAGGTTTTAAATATTTAAAAAGATATGTCAGAAAGTTCATAGAATGACATTTATGTAATTTAGTCTTTAAATAGTCTTAAATTCTCACTCAAATATTTTTAAGTTTATTTTCCATCCAGTCCTAATCCCCTGCTAATAAAGTGATTTACAATCCTCTCCATGACCACAAAAAAAAAAAAAAAAGAAAAGAAACAGATAAAGATGATGGTCTTTAGAAGAAGTTTCTCTGACAAGAGTTAGGAGCAAGCTGATAGCCAGATCGAGAGGCTGCAGACAGACCAGCTGTGTGTTATAAAAGCAAAGCATAACACGAATAACAAAAAGCAAGAACTATTCATTCTCTGTTCATTCTGCAAAGGGACCAATAATCTGTGAAAAACATGATCCCTTCCTATTTTTGCAGTACAGTGAATAAAAAAAGGTCATCTTCTGCTAAATTATTGTTATTGTTATAATTAGAATTCACTCTTTCAGAAAGTAAGAACATTTTTCACACATTTTAGATGGATGTATTTTAATTTTGTACTTTTGTGTGGGATAGACTGTGGGAAGAAATAATTTCATGAAATAGCTGATTCCTTAACAATTTGTGGTAGTAGAGGGCCAATACAAAAATTCCACATCGTATTTAAAATTGTTTCTCTTTTTAAGTTGCTTATACAGTTTCTAATATTGCATATGAATTTACATTATAGCTGTAGTCAATCAATTTACCAGTATCTACTGAAGAAGAAGATTCACTATGGGTAGATGGTAGTGAAATTTGCGCTTTTGTTTGTAGATCATTTTCCAGGTATTTTTCATACACCTTCTTACTCAGGAAAAATATTACAAAGTGAAAAATTGGGAGAAAATCAAATCAACAGAGACAGAGCATATAAATTACCTTCTTATTTTCTTTGTCCTCTAAAAAAGCAAAATACAAAAGAACACAGATAACAAAAATAAGGGAGAGATTATAGTGTGTTTATCAGTATTCAAAAGTCAAAAACGGCAAGACAGGATTATGCAGAACTAAATAAGGATGCAGTGATGTCACCCTGATAACTTCCTTGCAAAAATGCCATTCTGACATTTAATTCTCCAGTTATTCCTATAATCTTTGTTTTATCCTTACATATGCTATAACGTCTCCTCTCCTACCAATCATTCATGATTCTTGCTAAAGTTAACTGCAAATGTTTATTCAATGTGAAAAGTCTTTTTAAAAGCTTAACAAGAAATTTAATAGAAAGATTGAGCCTTAATTCACCTTTTTTGGAGTCAAAACTGGGACTGTGCTTGCTCAATTACAAAATATCTTTGATTGCAAAACTTACAGGTTGCATAATGATCTTTTCACACACAAATATCACATTAAAATATATGCTGGTTAGGAAATAACATCCACTTTCCCAAAACTTACAATTGTAGAAATATAAAAATTATTTCTTAAAATGTGCTCTTTAAGAGTAAACCATGTGTTCACCAAGTATAGTAAATCATTAAATGTAGTTTTTATATTTACTGTATTCTCTTGACTTGGCTGTTTGAAAATTTTCCAGAGTAAATGGTGGAAAAATAGGTCTCTTAATAGAGAGCACTAAAACCCATTAGTCAAATTAAGAAAAAATCATATTTATTAGACTTTCAATTGCTTGCACTGAATTATCTATCACTCATTTATAACTATGTTTTCATGACGTTGTACCATTGTAAGTTCAGTGTATAATACAAGTCATTTGTTGGGCAATACAATCTTTAGACATGCTATTAGTCTTTAAGTAATCTTGTTAAAATTTCTTCTTACCTAATATGTTAAATTTCATGACTAAGAATTTTCATAAGACAAAAGCCTTCCCATTATAGCACATTCTTCCTACATAGTTCCTAAATTGCGGTCAATATGTCCGATCCATAGCATGTTGAGGAAAGATGCTTTGTGTCCTGTCATTTATGGAAAAGAATTACAAAATAAGAAAGGATAGCTTGATGTAGAGAGCACAGAAGACACGTTTTTATTCTGTGAATTAAAAATTCAGTGAATAAAATTCTAATTTGAATTGTTACAATTCAACCTCTTGGAAAGTGGAGCATCTCATTTGTTGACTTTAAATTCATTTTTTGAGATAAATTCCCCCTAAGTAGTCCAGGTTGACCTTGAATTCGCCTATGTGTGATGGATGTTACATGGTTGTAATCCCATAGCACTGTGGAAGCTAAGGCAGGAAGATTAGGAATTCAAGTTTTAAAAAACACTTACTGATTCTGTAATTTTAATGTTTGTTATTTGATTCTGTTGTAATAAAAAAAATCACCCTCTATGAAAGTCTTCTCCTTTCCATTAAAATGATATAAAACAGTCTTCCCATTTTCATTACAATGATGATTATCAGCTGACTTTTAACAAAGGACAGACATTTTTGGAAAAATTTATTAATATTCATCCATGATTATTAAAAGTTAGGTAATACAAAAGTATAGGTAGATAGCTAGACACAAAAAAGTTATTATTTTCTGATCAGATATTCCATATGGCTAAGTACCTTGATAACTTTCTACCATAGATACAGTCTATTTTGGTTTTGATTTTGTGTTTCTAAGGACTGAATCAGGGCTGTTGCACTGAACTACATCTCCAGCCATTTTTATTTATTTATTTATTTTTTAAATTTTGAGACACGGACTCTCCAAATTGCCCTGAATATCATTTGGTGCTCAAAATGTTCTTAATCTGAACATGTAGCGTAAAAATGAAAATCTCTCCTGAAAAGAATATAGTTCTTTCCCTAGACAAACCTAAGGCCTCTCCATTTTTAAAATAGGGGTGTTTGTCTAAAGCGCTTTTGACACCTTATAGTCACGTGCTTTATATTCAGCTTATTAAGAACAGGGTTATAAGATTTTCTAGAGCCGTTAACTGTAAAATTAGAAGGTAGCCAATGCATAAATTCTACTGCCTCAGAAAAAAAGTGAAACAAAATCTATTTTCTCACTCTATAAGTGCATGAAAATATCTTTATGTATATGTATATATGTGTGTGTATGTACATATATATGAACTTATATATATAATATATGCATACATAGTACACACACATACACACACAAACTCAGGCTTTGCAAGTTTTAATGACTTTAATCACAATGCCTCACCCTCCTGCTCCTAAAACAAACCCAAACCCTCCATTCTCTGTACTTTTTCTATACTTCCCAACTTTAAACCTATATAATGCTCTATGTCCCAGCTACACTTGTGACAACTATAAAACCAATTTTAGTCAGTTGCTATTTACTGAAATTTTATAATATTTTCCACAGTAGATCATAAGGAATCAGCCGTCCCTGCTTTTCTCGTTGAATAATTAGTTGGGTAAGAATCAAGGTCATATGTGGAGTTTTTCTTAGCTCCATGTTGTACATCAGGGGAAATAAGTAAATAAATTCTTTGCTGTAGAAAGGGAATTTATTATCATCTTTTGCTTTGCAGTCCTGCAGTGTGACACAATTTGTTTATGAGGGCAAAAACTTTAAATTATTATGAATGCAAGGAAAGTTTTAATAGTTTTCTCTGCATGACATATATTTTGCATTCATTATACTTTATGTTTGCCCTTCAAGTGCCAAGATATAACATAAAAGAATATAATATAATATGAAAAACAGCCATTTTTTCAAAATTTTGTTTATATTGACACTGATAATGTAAGTGAATACCTAATTTGAAGAAAAGCAATTAATTCCAGGAGTCAAGAAAGGTTCTGATATTTTAGGAAGTAAGGGAGTAGATTTAGAGTCAAGTAAAAATAAAAGGGTGATAGAAGGGAGAATAGATCACTAAAGCAGCCATGAGAGGATAAGAATCAAAGGACACATATTACAAGTCTCTATCTGGCAAAATGTATTGCCATACCTGCGGGGTTTGTCTATCAAATTGCACAAAGAAAGTGGAGAGATAACAAAGGGAAAAATCAACAAGCAAAACAAGTTTTTTTAAAAAAAATCTTAACAATAAACAGTACGTGTTCATTTTGCTGAAGACATTAAAGAAGATGTCTGAAATGCACACATCGCTGGTGTGGAGAAAGGTGGGTTTCCTCCGCCCTGTGTATTCATTTTATGACACCTTAGAAATAGAAGCTAAGGAAACCATAGAAAAGGAGTATGGTCTTTAAAAAAAATCAATAGCTTTTAAAATCCCAAATGCCCTCACTGGTGAGATTAATAAAGACCAAGAATCCATCCTGAACACATACAATGAGTTCTATTACAAAAGGAAAAATGAAAACGCTGCTATTACTGACACAGTCAATATATCCCACCTCAGTGTATACTGTACTCTCTATATTTTTAATTTAAATGCATATAGTTCCAGAGACAGGAGCATGATCAGCATTCATTCGCTTCAGAGCATAATGGAAGATGCAGAATTTTTTCCCATAAATAAACCTATAACCTGTCTTGGGTGCCATTTGCTTAAAGTATTTCCCCTGGAAACTTATCTAGCCATTCTCAGCATGTGGTCCTTCTTCCAGCCGGCTCTGTATTACTGCTTTTCTTCTTTCAACAAGAACTTGAGCTAAATCATGAAACCGTAGTCTCTGCCTCAAGTTTGAGGATGTGTAGCTGAGTCCAGAAAGCAGCAGTCTTCTCTGAAAGCAAAAAAGGATACAAAAATTTGCATTTAGATTTTTGTAAGTTTAAGGAATAAATAATACTAAAAGCACAGAGACTTTCCCAAGTACCTGAAAATATTTTTTACCCTTTGTGTTTCTGAGTCATTGGAGCTATAGAAACCTCTATTAAAAATTTTTCAGTCATATATATTTATAAATATATATATATGTGTGTGTGTGTGTGTGTGTGTGTGTGTGTAATATATATGTATATATCCAAGATATTTCAGATTACTCTCATTGTGAAGGACAAGGCTACCAACAAATCATCTCATAGAGTTTTGCAATATTCACATATTGTACATTCTCCAACCATGTAATCCTATCAAGTTCAAAAAGTGATTCATTGGGAGATAAGCACACAGAATTTCCATCTTAAATACAGAAATGCCTTTAGAAATAAAAAGAAGTGCTGCAGTCCTCGTCTTTGAGATTGTATACATAGACTAGCTTTTTTTCAAGTTTGTATGACTTGTTTTTTGTAGATACATTCATATTTAGATTTATTATTATTTTCCTTAAACTATCAGCTCTTTAACCACCTAAAAAGCAATGAAGATGTACTTTCCATTAATAGTCTCACACCGTTTGTATCACAGAGTTATAGCTTGATTCACTAATTTTTGAAGTCAGAAATGAAGAAAACTTTTGTTGCATATGACAGACTAGAGTGGTAAAAGAGACATTGGCTGTTTTAAAAGAGACTACATGCTCCTAATTGTAATCACTTGAGAATGGGTGAATGAGAAAAATATTCTATTTATATAATGAAAATTGTGTTAGAAGTTTAAAGAGAAAACAGAAAGAAATGGTGATTAAGACCCAGCGATTTCTGTGGGGCATGATGATGCACACCTGTAATGCCAGCCCTTGGGAGGCTGAGGCAGGAGGATTGCCACAGTTCAAGACTAGCCTAGACTACATAGCAGTAAAAGTAGCTTAAATTACAGAGCAAGATCCTGTCCAAAAAAAAAAAAAAAAAAAAAGAACAAGAAAAAAGAGTGATTGCTTAGGCCGGCTGAGGCAGGATTGCAAGTTTGAGTCTTACCTGGGTAACTTAGCGATATGTCATCTCAAAATAAAAAATAAAAGGACTAGGAATAAAGCTCAGTGGTCCAGCAGTCCTGGATCCAATATCAAATACTGTTAAGAAAAGGAAAGGCAAAGGATGAGGAGGGAAGGGAAGGGAAGGGGAGGGGAGGGAAGGGGAGAGAAAATTGAAGAGGGAATTGCTTATAGTTCTAGAAAGGCCACAAACTATTTCAAGGGGGAAGAACATCTGGACAAATTCATATAGAGCAGCATGATTATTTGGGAACCAAACTGAAAGAAATTCTACGAAATCAAACCCAGTAGAACCCAGACTAAATATAGGGGCACATAAGAACCAAAAAGTTCAAAAGAATTGGTAATATTTGTCCAGGTTACATGGCGAGATTTAAGAACATAAAGGCATTGGTTTTTCAGAACCCTGTACCAATCTCCCGGAAAGCCCAGGAATCACTCAGCTTTTTTCTACTTGAAGCGTGGTCCTCACACTAATAGCGTAGATGTCATAAGGGAGTGACTGAGCAATGCCAAATGCAGACTTCATTCTGGCCCAGTCAAGAGATTCTTATTTACTCCAGTTAGCAAAATAACGCTTAGCCTTCAAACATTCTTGCCGCCCCCGCAAGCTTTTCACGGTTGTGAACGGCGCTGTGACGTTGATGCACGGTGAGGGAATCAGGCGTCCAGCCTGAAGTGGTACGCGCTGAGCTGTGCGGTAGAATTCCTCTTCTGTAGACAGCTCTGCTGACCTGCCTAGACCAGTGATTGATCTTAGATGACCTAGCGCCTGAAGGATATTAACCTGGAGTGAGGAAGTCAAGATGAAATTCAAGGTGGTCTCTAATCGATCTGGAAAATGAATGATTTGGGGGCTTCAGCGTTGGTCAGTTCCACTTAAATATTTAAAAGCAGCTACTTTTTTTATAGCTTTCTCATTTGTTTTGTTTGTTTGTTTGCTAGCTTTCTTGAGACAGAATCTCACTGCATAGTTCAGACTGGCCTTGAGTTCACTATGTAGTTGGTCTAAAACTCACAGTGATCCTCCTGCCTCAGCCTCCCAAGTGCTAGAATTACAGCTTATAGCTTTCCTACATTGATAAAAGGTGGTTTCTATGTTTATTTAACAATCATAGAATATACTGTCCCCTATGGATTTTTTTTAATTTTGTGCTGAGTGATTTATACTTTCATCTGGTGATAAGAAACACTTTTCCGTCTTTTTGTAAAAACTTTTACTAGTGCATGTTTGCAGTAAATCAATAAGCTTGCCTTCAAACTTTACTTACTACACAAATATTTCCTATAAATTGTACATAATGTCTGTGCAGGGGCCATGCTGGGTATAAAATAGATCCAATTCTGTCCCAGGGTTTTTGCTTAAAGCTAACTTAGAAGTCATGCTGCAGTTGTGATATTTTTATTTATTTTTCTCTTTGGACTATGAGATATATATATATATATATATATATATATATATATATATATTCTCACTAGCTTTGGTTTTATAAGAGTAAAACATTTGTTTGAGGGATTTTTTTCATTTATTTACAAAATCTTACAAAAGCCTACTGAATTGTTAATTACAGTTAAATTTATGAATATGTTTAGAAGACAATTTCTAACTCATTAACTACTAATTGTCCTTCTGCCTCTTTCTGCCATTCAGTATTTGATTATTTCACTGTGGTCATGAGTCTCCCCATCAAGGCCAAAATCCCAAAGTAAAGAATAGACAAATCGCTTGAATCTGTTCTAAAAGCACTGTACTAAGAAAATACAGGAGTAAATGAATTTTAAAAAAAATCCCTGTCCTTCTCTCAGCTGTTATATCTCCCCATATATGAAAAGATGCATACATCTAAGCCTAAATTATGAGTAAAGCTACATCAAATATAAGCCTACATTAAATAAAAGCAATATGTTTTGTGAAAAGCATTTCTCATGCTCCTGAGAAATAAAGTAAGAATTGTTCTTGTTTAAGAAAATAAGAATTGTTATTTTAGAACTTAAGAAGTAGTTGACTTGAGAACTATTAACTGGAGAGAGACTCATGACATAAAGAAGAAATACAGAAGGTAGTATGCAGGCTTAATAGCAAAGAGAATTTTCATAAAAAGAGATGTAGAGCATAGGTATGGACAGATTATATTTGTTGTTCTTTAATTATCTAAGAGAACACTCTGTTGAAATGTTATTGGAGGAGGATTTTGGTATATTTATATCTACCAAGAGTTGTGCTTTCTTCCTATTAAAGAATTATTTCCACAAGAAGTTACCATTTAGTAATTTAGTAAGACAAAATAAAAGGAATACCAGTAACAGAATAATATTTCACATTTCTAGCCAAACCAAAGAGTAAAATTATTCACAGCTTTCTTTAGTTTGTCTTCACTGTAGAAGCAAAGTAGATTTCTAAATTCCAGTTCCGTTGTCACATAAGCATTATGATGTATGACAAGACTGGCCACATTTTAAAGACATATAATTGTGATCACATCTTAAATACATATAATTAATTCGTTCTTTTTTTAATTTTTTATTTAAAGAGGAGAAAGGGGAAAAAAACCAAACAAACAGAAAGAGGGTAGCAACAATACAGAATTCCGAAGGGGAAAGAAAAAAAAAGAAAAGAAAAAAAAGAACAACAACCACAACAAAAAACAAAAACAAAAACAAAAACACTAAGAAATTGCCACTTGATAAGTTACATACTGTCATCATTGGAAATAGTTGTTCAAGTTACAAAGTTAAAACATACAAAGTACACATTCAAACAATGAGCCTGTTAATGGTTCTGCTCAACATTCTAACAGTAATATGGACATCTATCCTACACACTTAAACACACACGCAGTTTTCTCTAGATCTGTGAGGTATGTCAATGGTATTTTGATTGGGATTGTGTTAAATCTGTATAACAGTTTTGGGAGTATGGCCATTTTCACAATGTTGGTTCTTCCTAGCCAAGAGCATGGAACATCTTTCCATTTTCTAATATCCTCTTCAATCTCCTTTTTTAGCATAGTATAATTTTCAGTATATAGGTCTTTTACATTTTTAGTTAGGTTGATTCCTAAGTACTTCAGCTTTTTAGATGTTATTGTGAAGGGCGATATTTCCATAATTTCTCTCTCGGTGAGGTTCTTGTTTGTGTACAGGAATGCTATTGATTTTTGAGCATTGACTTTGTAACCAGCTACACTGCTAAATTTATTACTTCTAGTAGTCTTTTAACAGAATTTTTTGGGTCTTCTATATAGAGTATCATGTCATCTGCAAATAGTGATAATTTAACTTCTTCCTTTCCTATCTTTATTCCTTTTATTTCCTTCTCTTGTCTGATTGGCCTGGCTAGTGTTTCCAAAACTATATTGAATAGGAGTGGTGATAGTGGACATCCTTGTCTTGTTCCTGATTTTAAAGTGGAAGCTTTCAGTTTTTGTCCATTTAGTATAATATTGGCTGTTGGTTTATCATAGATGGCCTTTATAAGGTTGAGGTAGACACCATGTATTCTGAGTTTCTGAAGCGTTTTTATCATGAACAAGTGTTGGACCTTATCAAAAGCTTTTTCTGCATCTATTGAGATGACCATGTGATTTTTGCTTTTGGCTCTGTTAATGTGGTGTATTACATTTGTTGATTTGCATATGTTAAACCATCCCTGCATTACTGGAATGAACCCCACTTGGTCATGATGTATAATCTTCTTGAAGATTTGCTGCATTCTATTTGCTAATATTTTATTGAGAATCTTTGCATCTATGTTCATTGGTGAGATTGGTCTATAGTTCTCCTTTTTGGTTGGGTCTTTGTCTGGTTTTGGTATCAGAGTAATACTTGCCTCCAGGAATGATTTAGGAAGGATTGCTTTCTTTTCAATTTCATTGAGGAGTTTAAGGAGTATTGGCATCACGTCTTCTTTAAAATTCTTATAGAATTCAGCTGTGAATCCATCAGGACCTGGGCTTTTCATTGTTGGTAAGTTTTTTATTATGTTTTCAATTTCAATAGCTGATATTGGGTTATTCAAAATTGCTATATCTTCTTGGTTGAGCTTTGGTAGTTCATATGTTTCTAGAAATCTGTCCATTTCCTCTGTGTTTTCTTCTCTATGTGAGTAGAGATTTTCAAAGTAGGTGTTTATGATGTTTTGAATTTCCATGGGATCTGTAGTAATTTCTCCCTTTTGGGTCCTTATTGCGTGAATTTGGGTTTTTTATTTCTTTTTCTTTGTAAGGTTAGCTAGAGGTTTGTCAATTTTGTTTACTCTCTCAAAAAACAGCTTTTTGATTCATTAATTCTTTGTATTGTTTTTTTAGTTTCAATTGCATTGATTTCTGCTCTAATCTTTACAATTTCCTCTATTCTATGAGCTTTAGATTTAACTTGCTCTTCTTTTTCTAGAAGCTTGAGATGCAGGATTAGATTGTTTATTTGTGCTCATTCTGTTTTCTTGATATAACAGTTTATTACTATATATTTCCCTCTTAAGACCACTTTCATTGCATCCCACAGATTATAATAGGTTGTTTCCGCATTTTCATTGAATTGTAGGTATTGCTTTATTTCTTCTTTAATTTCATCTGTAGCCCATTGGTTGTTCAAAAGGTTGTTATTTAATTTCTATGTATTTATGCCAGTTTTGCAGTTTCTTTTGCCATTAATTTCCAATTTCAGCGCGCTATGGTCAGATAGTATGCATAGTACAATCTCAATCTTTACATTTACTTAAAAATGCTTTATGGGATAATATATGGTCTATTTTGGAGAATATCCCATGGGCAGCCGGGAAGAAGGTGTATTCTGATGTGGTTGTGTGGAACACTCTGTAAACATCAACTAAGTCCAATTGCTCACAGGTATGATTTAGTTCTAATATTTCTTTGCTAATTTTTTGCCTAGTTGATCTATCTCTTTGTGACAGTGGGCTGTTAAGGTCACCTGTAATAATTGTGTTCTTGTGTATTTGATTTTTCATGTCATTTAGTATCTGTCTTATGTAGTTGGGTGCTCCTGTGTTTGGTGCATATATATTTATAATTGTTAGTTCCTCCTCTTGAATTTTTCCACTTACAAGTATGTAGTGACCTTCTTTGTCTCTTTTAATCATTTTAGGTTTGAAGTTCACATTGTCTGCAAATAGAATAGTTACCTCTGCTTTTTTCTGAGTTCCTGTTGCATGGAGTACTGTTTTCCATCCTTTGACTTTTAATCTATGAGTTTCTTTTTGATGCATTTCTTGTATACAGCATATTGTAGGATCCTGTTTCTTGATCCATTCTGTCAACCTGCTTCTTTTGACAGGTGAATTGAGCCCAGTTACATTTATAGATATCACTTATATGTATTGGCTTGACTTTACCATGTTGTGTTACTGTTATTAGTTTCCTGCCTTTCTCCCTTGTTTACTTTCTTGTCCAGCCTGGTGATTTCTTTCTGTTGTGGCTCTGGAGATTGGGGTCATTTTTATGTCTACCTAGGATGTCCTTCAGCACTCTTTCTAAGGTTGGTTTGGTGGAGATGAATTTCTTTCATTGTTCTTTGTCATGGAAGTATCTTGTTTCTCCATTAAATTTGAAAGACAGTTTTGCTGGGTATGTCAGTCTGGGTTGAAAGTTGTTTTCTTTTAGGGCTTGAAATACTTCACTCCAAGCTCATCTTAACCTGAATGTTTGTGCTGAGAAGTCTGCTGTGATTCTAATAGGCTTTCCTTGATAGGTGAGTTGTGTCTTTTCTCTAACAGCTTTTAGTATTCTGTTTTTATGCTGTATGTCTGAGATCTTAATAATTATATGTCTGGGTGTAGGTTTATGTTGGTTATAACTGTATGGCATTCTATATGCCTCACTTATTTGTAGATCTGCTTCCCCCCCCCCATGTTTGGGAAATTTTCTGCCATTATTTCTGTGAACAGCTTAGCTATATCCTTTGCATTGTCTCCTACCTCCTCACTAATGCCTATTACTCTAACATTGTTTCTCCTGCATCATCTTGTAGTTGTTGGATTGTCATTTCATGCTGCTTCGTTGTTTTTATAAGTTCTACCCTTTCAAGATCGCTATCTGCAATCCCGTCCTCAAGGTCCAAAATTCTATCCTCAGCTTCATTTAAACGGCTTTGTAGGCTTTCAATGCAATTTTTTGTTTCTTGCATATCTCTTTCGATTTGTTTCATAGATTCTGCTTGTTTTCTGCATTGTTCATTCAAAGTTTCAATCAATTTCCCATGCTCCTCTAGTTTCTTATCTATTTCTTCTCTAGCTATGTTGAGCAGCTCATTTACTAAGGTTGTTACTTTTGTCTTTACAGAAGACATTATTTCTAATTTGATTTCTTCCATAGCCTCATGGATTTGTTTCTTTACTTCATTTGCTATCTTTTGAAAGATTTCTGTTGTATGAATTTTGGGGTCCTCTATTTCATTACCACCTGCACTTGCTCCTGATGGACTAGATGTTTGGGATTCCATTTTGCCTTTTTGTTTAGTCATTTTCACCCTTTGGGTGAATTTCTGGTCTTTCTATTCCAACAGACACAACTTTCTGCAATGTGTGTTTCAGGGTTCTACTGTGTGGTTGATGTTTGTCAAATTGCTGAGTACCACAATGAAGAGGAGATCCAGTCTCCTGAATTCCTCCTACCGTGCCACACTGACTTAAGCCTGATGAGGTCTTCTGTTTGGGTGAGGGGTTCCTGAACCTCTCATCAAGCCAGCCTGGTAGTCCACTGTACTCCAATGTTCCCAGTGGAAGGGCGCATCCAGCAGATGTCGTCCCATTCAGCTTAGTCCTGTGGCAGGCTTCCTAGATGTTCCTGGAGAAGAGAGGGGTGGCAGCAGCTGTCCCAGGCACCTCAGGCCCTCTGCCACTGGTCTGTGCAATGTTCCCAGTCCCAAACAGCCCAGGCCAAGCTGCCAGTCTCTGTGAAGTTCCCAGTCCCAAACAGACCAGGCCAAGATGCCAGTCTCTGCGAGGTTCCTTATGGGTGAAGGATGGGCCTACCAGACCCAAACAGCACAGGCGGAGCTGCTGGTCTCTGCCAAGTTCCCAGTCCCAAACACCAGGCCGAGCTGCCGGTCACTGGGAGGTTCCCTGAAGGTGAAGGGCGGGCCTACCGGTCCCAAAGAGTCAGGCCGAGATGCCGGTCTCCACCAATTAATTCGTTCTTAATGTCCTTAAAGAGAACATGAACACTTAACTCAATGATATTTCAAAAGTTACAGACAATTGCCAATTAAAATGTGGACTAAGATTCTAACTTCGAATGTATCCTCTGTATTTCTTTCCCCTGATCTTTAATCCGTCAAGTCTTAAATTTTCTGAGCCATTATCAAGATGAACTGGACCCATACCAGGATTGTAGAAGAGCAAAGCCCCTGAGCTCACTATTATTCCCCTGAGCAGGCGAGTTCTATGGCCCACACCTAACAACAGTGAAGGTAAAGAATAAATCAAACTCCGGATGAACTTTAAGAAGCTTAGTTTTCTTATGAGAATGAAGCTTGAACCTTGCCTTCCTCACCAGGGATCTAAAAGAATACAATCTTCCATTTATTTGTATTAGCCAGAAGGCACTCCGCCAACATGAGACTGACTTTCAGCAAACTCTACTTGCAGGGTAAAGGGAAAACGAAATATTAAGGTACCTATATGAAGTAAATTTAACCAGATAGAAGACTGAATTATGGTTAAGTAAGTGCAGCCAATAAAGATACCATGTTTTCAGAACAGAGCTTTCTTCAACAAAACCTCACATAGCTGGTTGAAAGATGTGAATGTGTGAGAGGCACGCAGCTTCCAGCTCAGCAGCTGCAGTGAGATATCAGTAAGAGGAATGAAGCCGAGGCACATCTCAGTGTATTAGGGAAACAGCGTAAAATGGTAGTTTGTCTTTGTGAAGGAAACTGATTAATAGTAACGCACAAGCTCATCAATAATGCTAATGCTTAGCAATAGTTTAATGCTGCACGTTAGTCTCTTCTGTATAAATGAAACCATGGAAACATTTATTTAAGGCGTGAGTTGGATAGCATGATTTTCTACCTCCTTAGGTTGATCTTTAGTTAAGTTTTCACATTTCTAACCTTTTTTCCTACTTGATAAATATTTATTATTTAAACAATACTTTCAGCCAATGTCAGTAAGTTTAGTTAATGCACTACCTATGAAAATGTGCAGATGGGCTACTTTCCTTTTTATCCCAACATAAGAGCATTCTAAAGTGTTTCATAAACTTCTTTTTTCCCTCTGGTGATCCTTTTTCCATTTTTTTCTCAGATAGCTATGAATAAAATATCAAATGTAGTATAATGGCTTTAGAACTTAAGAAATGGAATTCTTTTTTTATTAATACTAACTTGGAAAAATTTGTCATATGTGATTCTAACATGATTATATATATATATATATATATATATATATATATATCTTAAATTTCTTACTTACTTCATATTTTGTGGATGTCTATTTGATTACCCAAAGAGCAGTTTATAAGTCATATCCTCAAAATCACATTTTAAAGAAGCATAAGGGGAAAGACAGTTTCTGCCTTTTGTTTTCCATCTAACATGTTTGCACGTTTATATTTTAGATACTCATTATCTCCCTGAGACACCTGTAGCTACTAGAAAGTCACCATCTGGCAGCCTGATGGAAGTTAGCATGACTGCTGCTCAAATCCTTTCACATCACTGTGTCTTCGTTTCCTCATATGTGAAATTGGACTTAACAGTTAGCACCACTTGCCATCAAGATGCAATAAATATATATAAGGTTTTCTTTGACTGGATTCACATGTTGAAGGTTATAGTTTATGAATCCACAATAAATTTCCATGAGGGATTCTGAAAATTTTTATTGTGATGCAGTTATTCATGTAATAAATGTTGGATTCTAGGGCTATCTAGCTTTTATCAATCTACTAGTAGAATGTTCTAGACAATTCTCTTCTCTCTGTCTTAATTTCCTCTTTGAAAAAAGAAAAATAATACTCATAGCATGTACCTCAATAAATCATTGTAAGAAATTAATAAATATGTAAAGACCTCTTTGAAAGTTCTAAAAAGTACTACATATTCAAATCAATAATATACTTGTAAAAATTACTGTTGTGCATTTTACTTTGCATTTTAAAGTGTCAACTTAAAAATTTGCTCTCATAGTTGAGACAACAGATTTTATAAATATTAATTTCTTGATAGATAATCCTCCTAAAGATACGGCTTCTCTTTTTCATTCACAATCCAAGTTGAAGTTGACTTCAACTTCCCTATGTCTTAATAGACCTGTAGGAAGAAGGATCCCTCCTCTGTTTTCTTCTTAAGGTAAAGAACTCTTTGATTCATTTTACTAAAATTCTTTAAAGGGAAGAAAAGTGATGTCAGTTAAATGGAAATGAGCAATTTTTTCAGTGAATTCAAGTATTAGCAAACATCCTTTCTCTTTCAGGTCAATGGACAAAACCAATTTTTTACTTGACATATACTTGGTATCTCTATTCAGATAATTTACCACCACAAATTAAATATGTCTGGCAATTTCATCTCAAATCACACTGTTCTTCTATTCCTAAAATAGTCTAGTTCTTATGGGCTCCAGGATTTTTATACATGCTGTTCTTTTTGCCTAAAATAATTTTCAATGTGTAGTTCCTTCTCAACTTTTGGGCTTAAAGCTAAATCCATCTCAAATTAAAGAATGTTTCTAACTACTCTACATAAATACAACTCCACCTATTTACCCTTTCCTCTCCTTTCATAGCATTTATCTCACGTTATAATTATGTACATTTTACTCACTTGTTTGCTTCCTCCTTGAGAGGCTTACCATATCTGTTTTGGTCACCTTCTTATCTCTAAAGAGAGTGTCTAGTAGAAGGAAAGCATTCAGTAAATAGTTACTGAATAAATTAATAAATAGCTAAAAAGAAAAGATAGTATAATTTTATGAATCTTTCGAAAGTGTTATTTTCTTCTGTTATACTTCATTAGCCTGGTTAAAAAAAAGAACTGCCATCACAGAAAACAGCATTTAGAAAGTTTAATTGGTGGTAAAACAGCTTATAGATGCCTTGCAAAATTCTAAGCTCAACTTGCCTAAAGACTAAGTCATTATTATATGTCTCCCCTCTACTCTCTTCACCAAGCCTATTGTCTCAGTTAATTTTCTCTCATTGCGGGTACAAAATATCTGACACCCAAAATTTAAAAAGTAAAGGGTTTTTTAGCTCTCAGTTTGTGGAAGTTTCTGTCCATAATCAGTTGGCTTCAATGCAAGGTGGCTTGAAACAGGGGCAAGCATTCATGGCAGCTGTGGCAGATACCAGAAGCAACAAGCATAAAAGGCAAAAGGAAAAAGGGTAAAGCGCTCCTCTTTCCCTCTTTTATTGTATGCAGGGTATCTGCTCCTGGGTGATGCAGTACTCACATAGCCAATCCCAGCCCAAACAATGAACCAATGACAAATGCTACATTCAGCCACCTTCAAAAGGCCCAACCCTCATGACTGCTTGAGGCTTTGGGAGGACATTGAGACACACACCATAATACCCATTAACCATGTTCACTGTGTATCTTTTCTAATGGCTCCATCTTCCTCCTAGTCTAAAAGTAATCCAACAGAACATATTTAGATCCTTCATCTCCACCACACAATTTCAAGTAGAATTTATCCTTTAAAGGCCTGTTTTACTCATACATAGTTATATTTACATATATATAAATCTATATTAACACTCAGTAGTTTTCATATACATAGAAATTTTGTTCATTCCTATTTACATCCTTATAGCACCAATTAAATCCAAAGATCTTAACAATTATTTAATTAGAGTAGTTCCTAAAATGATAATATGCATCTAGTCAATTACTGCTAAGTATCAAAGATAAAAGGTATCAGGCTGATCAGAGATTGACCTGTAACACCTAGCCATTGTTCTTTGCCCTGGAATAACCAAAGACAGTTTTTTAGGCAACAACCATCATATTAAATGATTTGAGCACCTGCTTTGGAGAAATCTATGGGGGAAAAAAGAAGGAATTTAGGACTAGAAAAACCCTTCTTCCTTCAAAACTCCTTCCATGATATGCCTTCATAGTCATCATGACTGACATAAAAATAATCTTAACAGTTGCCTAACAGGACCTGAAAAATAGATGAATAGATTTTTAAACTTATTGAAGAAGTTTAAAACAGAAAACTTACAAAGGTTCTTTGTAAAAAATAAATTAGATGAGCATGGACTTGGATTTAGTTCAAGAAGAAAAAAATCTAATTTTAGTAACAGATAGGTAGCCAATAAAAATCAAATCAAGAGCAGTGCTCACACAGCTTGTAGATTACCTTTCCAGATAGTCACTAGCAATCGAAATGAAGTATGCTAAATCAGATTGAACACACATGATAATGTATTCATTTCCTTGTATTCTCATAGAAAAACCTATATGCACATGCACACAGGTTTTTTTCTATTTGTATTTGTATATGCATGAAAATTATATATATAAATATAACTATTAAAAATACTGTGTATTGAAAATTGCTAGCAGGATAGTTTCTATATAACATTTTAATGATGTAACAGTCAAAAATGGAAGAATATGATGAAAATATTGTAGTATATATGCATGCAAATAAACATAATAATGGCAGCTATTTAATAGAACATTAATTCATTGTATGAAGCTGTATAACACTCCTATTTTACAAGAAATAAATCAGGAAGTAAGCAAATATTTTCACAAAATTTATTTAGCTCTCCAAGGCTTTTGTTCTGAAGGAAATTGGCAAATTCATTTAAAGAAAATGAGGCTCACAGTGAATTTGTTCTTATATAAATTTTCTTAAGACATGGGCTTTGACATTCAAGTTGGTTTTCTGTATATGACATTAAAATTCTGTTTCTTGGAACTTGAACAGGCAGAATATGCCTCTCTTATAAAAGGTCACAACAAGTATCACAGATATTGTGTCTTTGAGCAGATCTAAGGTCAAAGTAGGATGAAATAAGACAAGAGATCAAATCATGCAAAAAGACAATACTAATTTTTTCTCAAGCAACTCAATGTATTTAGTCATACTGAAGTAATTTGTAAATACCCCAGTGTATTATTCTTTGCAAATATTACTGAAATAAACATATTAATATTTAAAAGTATTAATGACAAACTTGGTTACATACTCTGGACTAAGGAGAAAGGTTAGAATTCATTATCACTTTTACTGCAAAGATAAAAGAAATTAATTCCTTTTTTGTATTGGGCTCCAGATCTTTCACTTCAGAAGTCAGCCTGGAAATAGGGAGAGGAAATGCAGTGTAGACTCCTGAAACCACTCTCCAGTCCACACTAACTTTTTGCTTAAATATTTTCAGAATCTCACTTATATTGAACCAGAGCTTAATAATAGAAACTTATTCTTATATACAAAAATGAAGCAAGCAATAAAGACTTGTAACATGAATTCATTACTACTCTAGTAGACACATGCAGTATAAAAGAAATCTAGAATGTGACCACAGGGATGTAATAGAGAAGTAAGTAGTTTCCTTGAGATTTGAGACTCATTTATTTTCTCAGTCACTATTAGAATGTTCTTTCAGGTATCCAAAAATGAGGGATTGCTGTGTGCATCCATGAAGTATTTTATAGACATTTTGAAAATAAGTAAATCCAAAGATAAGAATGTGCCAAAGACTTTTTGGTAAACATTTGCTATATTCTCTCTTATTATACTATTAGCCTCTTCTGTCCTCTTAGTCTGGTGTACAGCTCCATGAGGTAGTGGAAATTCTTCAACCTTTGTATGAAAGTTTGCCATCACTAGAAACTGCTAAGTACTGCTTATCTATTTCTGTTTGGGTGAAATTTGAGTAAAATTTCAGACAGAGGACTTAAAACATTAAGAAACCATCAGTGATATGAGAAGTGCAGATTTTGTATTCTTTCTTGCTTTTCTGAGAAAATATAAACCAATTGTAGTTAAGAGGAATCTAATCTGATCACACTAATACAACAAGGAGCTCTTCTCGGTATCATTTCCAGTTTTTATTAATTGTCTAATTCCCACAGGCTGGGTCAGCTGTGTCTCTTTTCTATTTCTGTATCTCTTAATGTTTCCCTCATCACAGTACATCTCCCATGGTCCAGGAACAGTCTGAGTTTGTGTGAGTCCTTTTTGAGCCACAGGTTCCTTAAGGTAAATGACCATGTACTATCATCACTAAATGTTTGGCATCTAACACAGCCTCTGGCCCAGGAGAGCTTGTGATTTTACATTAATATAGGAACATTAATGTTATGATTATATCAACTCAGATTATTCTGACAAAAACACAAATAGCACAAGTCTCTTATGGCATTCACTTTTAATTAAATAATCCTTTCAAATATTGATAAGATAATAGGGAAACAGATGCACCCATAGTTCTCCATTTTGTCTCTGTGAGCTAGTTAAAAAATTAGTTCTGGGGATAGAGGGTAAACTCTATTAGAGCACTTACCAAGCATGCATGTGACCTAGATTTGAACCATAGAAGTGCAAAACTTTAAAAAGAAAAATAAAGAAGAAAAGAAAGTCAGCTCTTGGTACCTCTTACTATCAAATTTATTTTATCTAGTTTTTTCCAACCCAGATGTCCAGATGAAAACTCATGTGATAAACTAATGCAGATAGATTAATAAATAGGTGTTACTTTCAGCAGATTAAGTTAACTGTGTCTAGTTCATTCTCACAGTAAACACACATTTTAAATAATGTATAAAGCAATGGCTTGATCGGGATCATCTTCATTGGTTTCTCTTTGCTCCATGGTCAACAGCAAAAGATGGAGAATATACTGTTGTGTCAAAAGATCAAAGTATATACGTTGACATCAGAATGGTGGTTGTAAATTTGAAAACTCAAATAAATGCCTGCATTATTAAGGATATACATTTGATGATAATTCTAGCAATTTTGCAGCTTTTTAATAGTAAAATAATAAAATTATAACAGTTGAAAACCACCTGGTTTCTTTCGTTATTAGAATTTTGTTAGATGTGTTAGTTTTTTTTAAATTTTATTTAAAGAGAAAAAAATTAAACAGAATAAAGGGTAGTAACAACACAGAATTCCAAGGAAAAAAGGAAAAGAACAAAAAAACCCACTAAGAAATCATTACTTGACAAATTACACACTGACATCTTGGAAATAGTTGTTCAAATTACAAAATTAAACACGCAAAGTAGACATCCAAACAGTGACACTGTTAACAGTTCTGCTCCACGATCTGACAAAAACAGCAATATGGTCATCCATCTTACACACTCAGACATACACGCAATTATATCAAAAGGGTAAAATTAAACACAACAAAACAGAACAAAGCAGGTCACAAGAAAGCAATGTAAGAGACATAAATTTCAAAGCTAGACAATTGGAGATATTCACTCTGTATCGTATTGACTCTTGTTTTCTTCCAAATGGTTGTCCATATTGTCACATTCAGGGAATTCATATGAAACAACATAGTATGGAACTGATCTGAGCAGGACGAGGAGGGCATTTCAGGTCTTCAAGACCAGACAATAGGGAAGCCAAGAATGGCTGTCATAGTGTCTCTCATTCTCTTCAAAATAGCTGTCCATACCTTCATGTATATTGAACTTAAACAAAACAAAACAAGCTAAAATCACTCTGAACAAAGAATGATAGTATTGCTGGATTTCACATCATGACATTATGGAGTCAGCATTGGGTATTGTAGTGTCTCTTTTTCTTCAAAGTAGTTGTTCATTTCATCATGCGTAATATAATTGGTTCTCATAAATTGTTTCTAAGCTCTACACATGCATGAGTCTCTACATGTATATCTATCCTTTCTGTATTAGAGGGAAAAACAAAACAAAGCAAGACAAAACAAAACAATTCCCAGAACAGGACAAAGCAAAAAAGTCATATAAAACTTCAATACAAGGTTGTCTACAATGGTTACTATGATGTCTCAGCAGTATATAACAACATTAATAAAAACAAAGCATTGGAGATATTATAAGACTTCAAAAGCATTCAATAATCAAACCAGAGTGGGTATCTTAGTGAATCTTGTCATCTTCAGTGTAGTTGCCTATACTCTTAGACTTGATGCTATCAGTCATAACAGATTGGAATAAAATCAGTCAATTCAAGATAGCACTCTAAGAAACCAGATCCAAATAAGATCAGTCATAATAAGACAGTATAAGTTATACAGGGCTTCAGATTAAGTTGATAGGAAATTAAGGATGATTACCATATCATGATCTCTTATTTTTGGGATAGCTGACCATGTCCTTAATTCTAGTGTAAGTAGACAAACTGGAACAGCATCTAATCCATCCAAGCAGAGTGGTGAGAATAATGTAGATTTTAAATCTTGTTACCTCATTAATAATATCCTCTGCCTTCCTTTTTTAGACAATTCCTCCCCTTTCACTCCCATAGGGTGCATTGCTTATTTTGGGTCCCAATGCCTCCCTATATAGAGCATCTCAATGGACCCTATCTCCTAATCTACTCTGCCTGTGTTTCTGTCTGTTAGTATTTCGAGGCTCTCTGTACTAGAGATTATAGCCAATCTTCTCTGACTCATTTCTGCTATTCTATTTCTCTGCCATTGGTAGTCTATTTCTCTCTTCCACCCCACTGTCTGCCCCATTCACTGAGGCCTCTCTGCCACTGTTCCTGAAATGCTCGTATTCTTTTTCTCTTTCTAGAATGTCCTTTAGTATTTTTTGTAGGGTTGGATTGGTGGTCACAAATAATCCCAGTTCCTCTTTGTCATGGAAGCATCTTGTTTCTCCATTAGTTTCTATAGAGAGTTTTGCAGGATACATCAATCTGGGCTGGAGGTTGTTCTCCTTCAGGGCTTAAATTACTTCACTCCAAGCTCTTCTTGACTTGATGGTCTGTGTCGAGAAGTCTGCCGTGATTTTTATGGGTTTTCATTTACAGGTAATCTGTTTCTTTTCTCTGTTGGCTTTTAATATTCTGTTCTCATATTGAATTTCTAGGATTTTTATTATTATGTGTCTTGGTATAGCTCTGTTTTAGTTGTAGGTGGCTGAAGTTCTGTATGTTCCATATGTCTGCATATCATTTCCTTTTTCTATGTTTGGGAAGTTTTCCTTAATAATTTCTGTGAATAGCCTTTGCAGTTCTTCTGTTTTGACTCCTGCTTCTTCATTCACATGCTTTATTCTTAAGTTATAGATCCTGTTGTCATCCTCTAGCATTTGTATGGTTACTGCTTGCTCCCTTGTTATTTTTAAGAGATCTTCCCTTTCATGATCACACACTGCAAGCCTGTGTTCTAGTTTTGATAGTCTATCTTTGGTTTCTTTCAGGCAGTTTTGCCAGCTTTCTATGGAGTCTTTAGTTTCCTGGCAATCTCTTTGAATCTGCTTCATGAATTCTAGTTTTTTTTTTATATTCTTCATTGAACATTTCTCTCCTTTTGTGTTCCTCCATTCTTCTGTGTCTTCTTGAGAGGTGCCCCACTTTTATTAATCTACTTATCTCTTGTTTAACTTGAATTAATATTTCAGTTTTGATCTCGTTTATGAGGTCCCAAAGATATCTCTTATGTCCACTGATGCTGTGTTTGATGTTGCATGTTTGCTGCCCTCAATCTCTTTTATATTTACCTCTCCTGGATCAATATTCTCAGGGTTGGAGACTGGGGGCTTTTTCTTATTTCTCCCTCTCGTCATGTTTTTGGTTCCTTCCATACAAATGTACAGTGTAATTCCCAGCCCCTTTTCTTGTTGGTTAGGGTTCTTCTGGAGCACGTAGGCTAGGGGCTTCTGCCCTCTGCCGTCCGCTATCAGAGAGTGAAGTGCAAGCAAGGGGAGTATACGCTGGCTCCTCCCCTCAGGGCCAGTCAACCTTCTCGGGCCTTCACTGAGTCAGTGTGCACCGCCCCCAGGGAACCAATTGATTTGTGATGACCCACTGGGTCCCAGCCCAGTCCAAGCAGATCCCTCCAATCTGCTCTGCAAGGGGAGCAACCAACTGAAGCCGCTTCCTTACAGAGGCAGAACTTTCATGCCCAACTCCAATATGTCATCTAGTTGGTTGCCCCTTTCCCACAGGAGGGTCTTATTCCCATCACTCACAGTGTGTTGATGCCATTCCCCGAAAACTGCTGGGCTCCCCGACCTCTGACCTCAGTGCGCTGCAGTGCGAATTCACGGTGCCTCTGGGTGGGTCACATGCAAGGTCAGTTTCTGGTGAGTCGCACGCAGGGCTGTTCAGCTCCATGCTTGGGGCCGCTCAAGCCAGTCACTTCAGCACGAGTTCGGTCGCTCAAGTCAATCTCGGGCATGAATTCAGGTGGCTCAGTGAGAATGCAGTGCTTGCTGATCTTAGCTTTGCTAATGTTAGCCCCGGGACCTTGTATTCAAGCAGTTTCTTTCCCTTCAGTTTCCTCCTGGGTTGAGAGATTCCATCTCCCTCTGTTTGGCTTTCTCCAGGGTGTTCTATTCTGGCATTTGAGCTGTCTCTCTCAGAGAGGCTCCATATCCTGCTACCTCCAGGTCTTCCATCTTTTCCCCTTTCTCCTCAGTGTGTTAGTTTTGAGAAATATGGTATTTTGCTTTTGAGAAATATGTATATATATTAGTTTTATCACTTGAAAATATTTGTTAGAATTTTTTTTCAAAGTGTAATTGAATTTGTAAAACCTATGGCAGTAGTATTTGGAAACTTTAAAATAGAAAGAATTTTATTAGTGACTTTAGAAGACAAGACCACATACTTCTGAAATTAACACTTGGTGTTCATTTTTTACAATAACATGTGGCTTTTACTACCATAGGATTTTAAAGAATGTCTGTTTACCCACCATCAGAATGAGTTGCAGGTTAATAAGACAATGGTAATTCATGCCACTGTAAAAGATGCCAACTACATATAAATGAGCATAATTATCCAATTTTCTGATTTTTTTTTCTTAATAAGCAGATGGGAAGTTTCCACTTATGGCAAAGAATTTCAAATACTAAACCATTTTATTTTTGTTACTATTCAAGGGTTTTGGCTCTGCCTAGAACTCAAATATGTTTCTGCTATCATTCATATTTATTCCTCAGGACAAAAATTAGTGAATGGATATGAATAACTTTGAACTGCTGACACACCAAATAGCAAAATGAAAAATTGGCCAATATACTTGAACAGTATGGAATGTCAAATGGAATATTCATGGCCTTAAAGAACATCTTCAAAATTGTTTCAGTTTGTGTCTAAAGAGAATTTCTTTTATGTATTAATATAATGCATATGAGTCATTTCTGTTACATCTGTGTTAAGAAACACACCATTCTCTCATTTACTCAACCGCTTGAATCATAAATCATTTAATCCAAAATTATCTCAATTGGTATGGATATAGGACACAATTATGTAGTGTTTTTGAGTCAATGTACCCAGCTGTGAAGAAAAACCTACCATATAATGGAAAAATCTCCACACTGAATACACAAAGAAAGCAATTAAAGAGTTACTGAAATAGTTCCTGGAATTTCGCAGAGATCAAGACCTGATGGTGGTGGTCAGAGACGTGGCACAGCCCGTTGTTGGTGACAAGGATACCCACGCATTATCATTCTATACCAATTCCTTCCCAAAAGACTGTGATGATTGTCAGTGAATGAGTGGAGCAGTTTCCAGTAAACTGACTACCGCTGAGTCAGTGTGGCTCTAAGTATGTACCTGGATTAGCTGAATTAGTTTGATCAGTGTTCCAGGGTTCCTCTCCTGCAGCATGTCACTGAGATGGCATTAACATTCATATGGTAAAACCAAAGCCTTCCCCCATAAATGTTGGACCAAAGTAAACACATTTGCAGAAAAAGTGAAAAGGAAATTTTCATACAAATCACCTTCATAATGTTGCTAATTTGCTGCTACTTGCAGTAAAGCTCTTAATAAGATTATACAGGATCCAGCCTGTTTCCACTGAGAGTTTTATTTGCCTTCCTAATATTTTGCTTCCTTTGTTACTGTGTACTTATTATACCTGATTATATTTCACAACTTGTAATTCATAGTTTTTGCAAATTTGTAAAAGTTTGTAGCTACAGTGAAAGAAAGCACTCTAAGTAATTCTGTGCAGGATCGAATTTTCTTTGTATTGTATACATATGTTCATCCATTTGTCTCCAGTCCCCCAAATATATCTAGCAAATTGTTTAGTCAAAACAAACTCATTTTCTTTGCCAAATTCAAAGAATCTGGTACCTCAACTACTTTTGCAAGAGTGACAGAGAGAAAAACTAAGAACACATCAGATGTTCAGTAGTCTCAACTTCCTGAAGTCCTATTTAGGATTAAGGACTTAATCACTAAAAAAAAAAAATATGTAATAGTTAAATTCACAGTTGAACCATATGGGGTTGAACTGCAAGAGTCCATCTATCTGCAGACTTTTTAATATTTGTGATAATTTGAAAATACTCTTAAATGATCCATTTTGAAACAAATTAAGAAAAAGCTATGTTACACATGCAGAAGGTACATGTACATAATTATTTTACCATTTGCTACCTAAAAATCAGCAGAAATCTATTACAAAAATTTAAGATTTATGAGAAGTTACACACAAACACTATAGTTATTCTCTAATGCTCATGAGTAGTACAACCCATGAAACTATTAACAGGTGAATTTACTTTCAGGTTAATGAACTGAACGAAAATTGATATTAAACAAAGGCAAAAAATAAACATAAAAATGTAACAATTTTTGCATTTTTAAATTTTATTGATCCATTTCAGATGTACATAATGATAACATTCATCATAGAGAATTTGTACCTACACAAGATATATCTTGCTTCTTCCTTCCTTCCATTCCCCTCCCCTCCCTTTAGCCCTTGAAAAATAATAGGTTCATACAATTAACACACTACTGTCACAATTTCATAAGCATCTCCTGTTATATTGTGGTGAGTCGAAGTTTTGTGAACATTTGCTTAAAATATAATGCAATGTTAGTCATCTATGTGAGCAATTGTCTCTTCATTAAATTAGATATCCAGTGGTACCTCAGTTCATGAAATCAATTCTCTCCCCAATTCTGGTTGCAAACCAAATTGAATAAGAACCGAATGAAATTTCCTTTAAAAAGTCAACAATAAACCTAGCTATTGAATTTTATTCTGTTCTTGTCCATCTTGGTTTGTGACTAGAATTGTAGAAAGAATCAAGTTCATGAACCAAGGCACAAGTATGGTTCTCATATTTTTTTTACTGTATACATACAACATACAAATGTGTTAATAAACTATGTATAGTTTTCATAAACCTTCTAGTAAACAGCAGGATATTAGTAATTAAGCCCTTGTGTAATTGAAAATTATGCATAAATCTTTAACTGAGTTCTCCCTTATCCTGGTGTTGCTCAAAGGTCAGCTGTAATTCTGAGACTTTTATATGTATGTAAATTATATGAGGATCTCTGTAAAATTGCAATTCTGATTTAATCAGCCTAGTATGGAGCCTAAGTGTCTGCATTTCAAATCATATCCTACAAATAGTACTGGTCAATCACACTAGGAAGAATACTGTCTATTACACTCCTAAGAGCTGAGAAGATAGCTCGGTGGCACAAGTCACTGCCTGGCAAGTGCAACATTCTGAGTTTGATGCCCAATACCAAAACAACAACAACAACAACAACAACAACAAAAAAGGGCTGTGGATTTAGCTCAGTGGCTTAAACGCTTGACTGGTAAGTACGAGGTCATGAGTTTGATCCCTGGTACCAAAAAAAAAAAAACAGGACAACAACAAAAAACTGCTAATAGGTAGAATTACTGCCCACTTATAGAACTGAATGTAAAGCAAATGCATGTTGTAACCAAAGACTTAAAAAACAAAAATATCTTAAAAATGCATGAGCTGTTAGAAAATTTATGACTAAGGTGCTTCACTATTAATTTATTGGGCAGTGCAACTTTGCTCATTTTAACAACACATTAAATGAATGAAAATGCCAAAAATGAAACATTAACTGAAGTTGAGCTCCTTTCTGTAAAATTCTGATAATTTTCTATAAAAGATAAATTAATAAAACTGGATATTTTTATTAAAAGCAGACATTTTTATTAAAACTGAACATAGTTTTTAAAATCAAATGAATCAAAAGTATAAATCAAAAGCAAATATCCAAGGGAAAAAGATTGCTAGTTATAAAACAGATTTTTATCTCGTCTACTATGGAACCAGCTTTCTCTGTTTACAAAGTGAAGATCATAAACACCTAGTCCAAATCTCATAAACATATAGCGAAATCTAAATATGATATTTTATATGAAAGCCTTCTGAGTTTGTAACTTATAACTAAAACATTTTTTATTGCAAATATTATTTTCTACCATATATACCAGTTCAGAACAGGCTATGCTAGTGCGCATGATCATTCGGTGTGTAGGATTATTTATAATCTCTCAGCTTGACAATATGTAAAGAAAGGAAAGGGTGATCTATTTTAGCTGGTATTGTGCTGTTACAAATGCCTTGATTTTACCTAGGAATATATTTAAATGTTGCCTTAGAACAGATTTCATTTAAATGTGTGGTAACATTATTAGTTTCTATTGAAAGCTTTTCCTCTTGTTCTGAAGATTAAAGGAGACACTACAATTCCATAACTTGAGTAAGTAATTACAAAAGTGACCACATACATCTAGTGATAAATATGTGACTATGCTAACTTATAATATTTATGCCATCACTTTAACTATTTGGAAAGCATGATAAATTAAGAAGACCCTGGGCATGACGGAGCACATCTGTAGTCTCAGGTTCTTGGGAGGGTGAAGCTTTGCAACAGTAAGACCTTGTCTCAATGAAAGGATAAAAAGAAAAATGGAGGGAGTAAGGAAAGGAAAGAAAAAAGAAGGAAGGCAAGAGAAGGCTTAATCTTAGAAGGAAAAATTTTGTCAGCCCCAAATAACAAATTTGTTAGCACATAATATACCACATTGTGAAAAGACAACTTGTTAGTTTTCTAATTCCTGTATGTCAAAGGAAAATGGACTCAAAATGCCTATGGAGTGAATTCTTTCCAGTAGTGGTTACGCGGATGGGGTGAAGTGCTGCTATGTTCTGCTGAGTCAGGATTCCATGTGCTAACTGTCACTGCTGATACATCAAGTTAAAAATGTGCTTTGATCTTTTCTATGACCCTTGTTTCTTTGACTTTTCTGTGACAATTTCATGGACAGCGTAATTTAGTTTACTCAGGATTTACATTTTTGAATAGTGGGTTTGTGTTCCTTAGTGAGAAAAAAGTGTGACAAAAAGTAGTCCTTGTGTTTTTCTTCCAAAAAGAAAAAAAGGAAGGAAGGAAGGAAGGAAGGAAGGAAGGAAGGAAGGAAGGGAAAGACTGAAAGAAAGATGAAAGAAAGAAAGAAAGAAAGAAAGAAAGAAAGAAAGAAAGAAAGAAGAAAGAGAAAGAGAGAGAGAAAGAAAGAAAGAAAGAAGAAAGAAAGAAAGAGAGAGAAAGAAAGAAAAAAGAAAGAAAGAAAGAGAAAGAAAGAAATAAGAAAGAGAGAAAGGAAAGAAAGAAAGAAAAACTTTCCAGGGTTTTGCTTGAGTTGAAAACCCACAATGCAATCTCATGATCTTATTATTGCTTCCATTTTGGCATGCCAAAGATTCTAGACAACTAAGTAATCTTTTCTTTCACATGGCATTAGATTTCTCACAGTTCACCAAATGCAAATGACAACTATGTTTTTTATTTTCAGTTATTCTATAATGTCCATGATGAAATATAATTTTTTTATTGATTTAATTCAGTATTCTGTTATTAAAGTCTGCCTCATGGCTGGAATGATCTTCCTAAAGTACAAGGCTATTCTTGTCCCTTTTAGTTTAAGGTCCTGCAATAGCTTTTTAACAAATTTGTTATTTTGTGCTAACAGACTTTGTGAAGTTTTTCCTTCTGAGATTAAGCCTTTTCTCTCCACTCATCTTCCTTCCTTCCTTCCTTCCTTCCTTCCTTCCTTCCTTCCTTCCTTCCTTTCTCCTTTCCTTTTTTCCCTTCTTCCTTCCTGCAAAAACTTTTCAATAAAGTCCCACCTCCTCAGAGTGGCCCACAAGCCTCCCTGTGACTGGCTTTGCCTATGTGTATGACCCAGTTGCTTTTTTCTCTCCATCACTTCACACACTGGCTTTCAGCCACACTGAATGCATCAGGGGCTCCTCCATGGACCATTTCTCCCTTACCACCAGCCTTTACCTAGGATGTGGTTTGTGTCTAAAAAGTCATTTTGCTTGTGGCTCCAAAGTCACTCAGTTTCAGTTAAAAAGTCATCTTTTACCCACTACATTTTTAAATTCCCATAAGGGGTAAAGAGTGTGTTCATTCTAGACAGAGGAACCACTGCTCCTTGTTTACCAGAGAGAATTCCAATTATCTACTTATTAGCATTCACTATGGTATATATCTACATGTCCCCTCAAAGATGCATGTGAGATGACTGTGTCACAGGGACATAATGCTTATTGATGAATTAGTCCATTGAGGAGTGTATAGCTAAATGTGATGTTGACAGGTAAAACCTGGTGACAGAGGAGGTGGGCCCTAGGGGGCAGAGACTGGAAGTGTGTATCTTCCTCCCTCCCACCTTGACTTCCCTCAGCTTCCTGCCACAATGCTGCAAGACGTGTCTCCCTTGCCACACCACTCTGTCATGGTCCCCTGGCTTGAAGTCCACCCACTATGGACTCTGCACACTGTGGTCCAGATTAAACCTTTCCTCCTTAGAGATGTGGGTGTCAGCAAAGAAAAAAGCAACTAAGGCACATTTGATCAGTACTCTTCCTCTCATGTGGTATCCTGACATTGTTTGGGCACACATTACTGGACCATCCTAATTCTAGAGACTCTGTTTCTCTGTGCAGCCAGCAAGAGCCTGAGAGTATGGCTTTTGCCTTCTACCCACTGTGTAATGTGACAAAGGTACTCACTACATATTTTGGCCTCAGTTTTTTCAGCTATAAAATAGGAACAGTGATGCCTAAGTTCTGGTGGTTTGTAATTTCAAATTTAATCATGCTTGTTGAGTGTATAGTCCCATGCCTTGTAGACTGCCGTTTCTGTTAAAAGTTAAACTTAGAGTTGTGTGGTGCATGGTGGTGCACGCCTGTAACTCTGGATACTCAAAACACTGAAGTAGAAAAATTGTCATTTCGTCAGCCCGGGAAAATCAGTGAGACCTTGTACCAAAATAAAAAATATATATAGCCAAAGGGGGGGGGTTTGAGGCCCTCAGTTAAACCTTAATGCCGAACAATTTTTTTTAATTAGATAGAAATTGAAATAACGATGAAGGGAAAAACAGTGCATCTTAAAATTTCAATGATTGCCTGAGCAGGCCGTGCTTTGAGAATAAAGGGGTGCCAACCTATCTGGGTCTTGGTCTAGGCTCAATCTCCTAAAGGAGCAGAAACCAAATGGCTTAAATAAAAGAGACATTAGTGATTTGGGGGTGGGGAGGGGCTCCAGTAAGGTCAGAATTCTCTCTCAGGAGTAAAAACGCTCTAGGAGTAAAGACAAAGAATTTCTCCAGACAGCCAATATATAGTCCACAGATTCCACAGATTGGGGCAGAAAGAGGAATGTAAGAAAACCCAAAGCCCAAGAAGTTGGAACAAAAGCAATAAATTTTGCCAATTAAAGGAGCTGTATGATCTCTAAGGTTGGCAGTTTTACTGCTCTGGAATAGGGAGCGTCTGTAGCCCATGCCTTTGGCTGCCTCAGCTGTGGTGTTATCTTGACTTCAGAGCACTGTGAATATGAGTTTTTCTAACACAGCCAGCAGTTCCTGTGCTTAGCAATTTACCCCTGTGTAGTCCGGTCTCCAATACTAAACCACAAATAGTTCAAGCTCCACCCAAGGGGCAGCAGAGAAAAACTTGTACAAGTTCTTTAAGAAAGCAAGATAAAAAATATTTGTTTTTGTTCATGTAGAATCATAAACTTTAAGTCTCTCATTAAAGATTAGTGGGTGATTTCTGATTAGTAAAATCCATGATTAGAAATTAGATAGTGGTTTTTGACTGGTTACGTTTTACTTTACTATTGACACTTGCAGTTTGGTTTGCTTATATCAAAAGAAAAAAATGCTGGAACCATGTCACACTAATGATGCTCCAATTAATTTTTTATTGGTTCTCAATAAGTTACAGCTTTAACTAAAAAGAGACACTGTAACCATCTGTTACTTCTTTCATTGGCCTGTTTACTTCTTAAGATTAAGACTTGTGTTAGTCTTTTATCTGTTTTACCTTGGGCCCCAGCTCAGTAGTTGGCATGTATAGATTAATAATAAAGGTTTTTAAAATGGATGCATCACTAGAATGACTGACTGACTTAAGGTGACTGAAGATGTCTCACCTCTCTTCCAGGGGAAAACAGTGCTGTTTTTATAAGTCTGACAAGTGCCCTACTAGAGAAAGACAAAGGCATACAGAAGAAATTGCCCTTGTTTCTTCTGGGAAGATCAAGAATTGTCCACAGAACAAATGGCATTTGAATAGCAATTCAAAGAAGGGAAAGCAAGAGATAGAAAGCCACCCCAGCACAAAAGCACTATCACCATAGTTTCCTTATACTGTGAATATCTTTCTAAAGTTATTCGCAGTTTCAGACTTTTTGCTCTTAGAATTTCAATTCCAAAAGAATTAAAGGTGTGTTGCCATTCCTTCTGAGGATGAGGGTGTTGCTGAATGTGCATTCTCTTAGGCTGATATGCAATTAAAAGAAATCATAGCCGGGCTTTTACCCCACTGTCTTGGTTTCAAGTGCTTCACGTGTGTGTGTGTGTGGGTGGGTGGGTGAATGATGTTCGTCTCCTTCTCTTTGCATTTTAATATAAAAATTGTCTCTTAAAACTCCAGCTGAAATTAATAAAGATCTTTTTTCTAAAATTAGAAGGATCTATTTGCTTTGACAAGTTATAACTGTTTATAGTGTCAGATTATTTTCAAAATATTATAGATGTGGAAAGGGGGTAGAATTAGTTTTGAGTAAAATTATGGCTTGTCAGCAGATAACACAATCAACCTTTCAAAGGCAAATACCTCTTTCCAAGTGTGGTTGTTAGGAAATGAAAGCTTTATTCAAATGCTAAATAAGAAAGATGATGATAGGAATAGAAACTCTACTGGAGCAAAAAGTTAAAAAAAGAACAGAATTTTTGGCATGGTTTTCAGAGAGATCTCCCATTGCAGGTGCTACCTGGTTGCAGATTGGTTGATTGGGTGGCCTTAATCATGTTGACAGTGTGTGCAAGTGGGGAATTCAAGCTAATGGACAGCTAATGTCATGATTGAGTGATGCCTGATCTCTCTAAGGATGGCAAATCAATAGTCTATTCGATCCTTCTGGAGATGAGGGGTTAAGGAAAGCATGCTGGGTATGCCTGCATCACCACATCTATACTGATTATGCACCGCCTTAAGATGGAGGGGAGTCAGGAGAATTGAACTGGTAATGAGATTCAGACTTGAAGTAAATGAAGCAACTTCAACATAAGGTACACTGACAGACAATTAAACCTCTTTATCAGTACAGCTTTCAGCCAGAAACGAAGTCTCATATGGCAGCTATAAAATTTATGGGCGGTTGGGAAGAACTTTAAATCTTTTTTCAGCCTGCAGTTGTACTTATAACTTCAGCATTGTTTTGACATTTGGGTTTATTTGCATTAGAAGTTAGTCATAGTGAGTAACGTTTCATTTTTCTACATAGAATTTCTTAGTGTGTCACATTCATTGAAATGTTTCAACAAAGATTTTGATTAAGCATAAAATGGAAGAGAGATAAAAAGCAATTTCCTGGAAAATTTCTGGACTGGAAAGAGGGACTATTCTAAAGAGTAATAATTGCTGTTTGAATTTCACATATCCTTTTAAGTTTTTTTCAGAGTAATTTTATAGATAAAGGCACAATTTTGATTATTCAAATATCAGCTTTTCCTCAAATTAAAAACTCTACAATAGGGAAAAATCATACTTGGATGATAATCTTCCTTTCTCAATTTTCAGAACTGGGGCAGGGTTTATTTTTAACACAGTAGTGGGAGTATGGGTTTTTATTGCCAATTACAAGTTGAGGTAAAGCCGCAGTTATTAAATACATTACAATAGAGCTAACTAACATAACTCAGTGATATTTTATTTTATTTAAAGAATGCCTTTGAGTAAGAGGTCTCTGATTATGTAGCAATGTACTGCTGGTATGTGAATTAACATATAAAACATAAAAATAGCATTACTTTTAAAATTGCACCTAAATCACTAACAACAGTGTTCTTAAATCCACATACATAGACTGTGTGGCACCCTCATACATTTTCTTATTATATTTATGTACATATCTCTTTCATTTCATTTCTCCATACCTAAAACAGTGTACTTCCCACAACTGGCACTAATGATTTTTCTTTTTCTACAGTTTGTTCATAAGATTTACTATTTTGTCTTTTATGTAAAGGAAGAATATTAAGCACCTAGCTGTTTTTTCTCATCATATAAAGCTATTTCACTTTCATTAACTTTTATATACCTCATACAATTTTCCATTCTCTAGTCTTTCATGGTGTCTTTTCATTTCTTCTTTAAGATTGCAAACCATCCCTTTTTTTTCTTATTTCTTCTGCAGTTATTTTTTTATCTTTCTGTCAAGTTCTGTGGCTTGACTACTCAAATTTTTAAATTTTTATAGTAATATTTTAGAGTTATAGGTCAGTTTGTCATTCAGTTGTTAACAACATTTCAAAGTTATTTTTCTGAAATAGCTTTTATTTAGCACTTACTAGATATGTTATACTGCAGTACATTTTTACAGTGATATAGATGTGTAGATTCCCTCATTGATTTACTCAAAAAAATCTGTTAAATGCTTAAAACTGAATTTCTGCCTATGCTCAACACCAGGAAACAAATGAAGGACTCAAAATAATTATACTAAGCATAGATTTGGCCTATAATATATGTATAAAAATCAATAAACACATTTGATGAACTATATCAGTAACGAAGAAATTTGGGGTTTCTCCTTGTTTTTGTTCTAAGTCAGATAGTAAGAGAGGCTGCAAGGAGGGTGCTGAGTGCAACCTTGAAGATGATTAATATTTTAATAAGTGGGTGCGAGATGGAATGAAATTCACCATTGTAAAGATGTATGTCAGCAAAGTTAGAGTCAGTAGTGCCTTTTGACAGGATCATAGGTAGCAATGCAATAAGTAGCATAAAATGAGGGTCAGATCATAAAGAGTATAAATTCCCAGCCTGGGGAGTTTAGGCATTATCTAGAGTCAATGAAATGCAACCACAGATTTCTTCTGATTAGATGGTTGTGGTACATGACTTGATATGTGGTTTCACGATATGACCAGTAGGAAAAGTAGAAAACAGTGAGTTGGAAATACATGTTTTCAGGCTGCTAAACATGTATCTGGCAAGCTGAGTGGAATCTAGAAAGTCATCAGAGTTCCTTGGGAAGACTATGGAATAAGTAAAAACAAGTTCTGATTTTACTAACTAGGGTAACTAAGAAGTAGTTTAGAAAGTTATAATTCATGGCACTTAAGTTCTGACTAGTTGTGGAAGGTGTGAGAAGCAAAGTGAATCCAGGTTTCAAGCTTTACAAATCAGGTCAAAGGATTCTCTGTTATTTTCAAATGAGACATTAGATTATTTCATCATATTGAGAAACTTATTATTGTATGTCACTATTTTCAACTCTTGAGTTATCTTATGTATTTTTACCTAACACTTTTATATCATGTTTCCAATAGAAACCACTAATATGCAATTCCAATGACCCATGGAAATATATATTATCAGCCATGTCGATTTTGGAACCATTGTACAGATGCTACGATACTCTATGGCTATGTAATTTGTTATGGTCACATGATTGTCAAGAGCTTGCAGTCTCAGCTTTTGCCTAGTATGCTAGACTTTCTGGAAATAATTTGGAAACTACTGTGGGTTTTTAGTCCATATTGCACTAACCCAATTACAATATCTTTACACAAAACACCTCATTCATTACTTGGTAGGAACCATAAGCTTTCTTTTAAGATCAATGAAGTTCAAAAAGTTTAAATCATCTGAATTTTCAAAAAAAATATGTTTCCTCTAAACGTATTTGAGGTCACCTATTAACTTTTCATTGTTTCTTGGTTCAGTTTAGAGTTAACTCCTCTGGAACCATGATGTTCAAATGTCCATTACAGTTTTAGAGTTGCTTCATCATTTTTATCCTCTATTCATAACTTAGGACTCTTCTTGTTTTATTACATATCCTTCATTAAACATTTAACTGTTATAAACATGTTTGTGCTAATATAGTCACTTTTTTCAATAATAATATTTTTGTCCATATCTGGCTTTTGACTCCATAAAGACAGTAACATATTAAAATTTTCATTTATTTTTTTATTCAGTTTAATTCTATCCAGGGTAGAAAAAAATGTTGGATATAGTGTGGTCTATTTTATTAGAATACTAATAATAAGGATGGATGTGAGAATATTTTAAGCATTTAAAAATCTTTCCAGCATTACATTTAAAATTGCTTTCCAGTAACAAATCCTTTGAAATTTAAATTTGGAGTCAATGTATGCTGATATGATAGCACTCACGTCTGAAATAAAATCAGAAGTTTCCCATAAATTTTTAAACTGTGACTGGCTTGCTCAATTGAAAAGGAAAACAAAGTAAAAGCTCTTTTGTGAATTAAAGATATTTTGAAGAACGATAAAAATCTCAAATGTGGTCTTCATTGCATTCTGTGAATGTTTTACAGTTTTTGGTTTGGAGTTACTTAGTCTTGATTTGTCATTTTTAGAAGTGAATACTTTGCCAGTGCATACTTCCCCAGACTTGTTAAAGCTTGAAACTACAGATGTTCACTTGGGTGGCTTCTCCTTCGAGAACATTTTACTGATTTGTAGTGATTTAATTTTTTAATCCATTGGGTACTGTGCTACATTTCCCTGAAGATTTGTGCTTGCACTTCCACATTTCCACCTTCCAAATAAGCTAATTGGAGCATTCTGTTTGATTGCTTGAATTATTACTCTACCAGGGCTTTATGTTTTCTCTACCTGTTTTAATAGGATATTTATTTCTTTTTATTTTATTTTATTGTCAAGTAGGCTAGGTATTATTTCTGTGGTTGCTAAGATTCAATAGCCATAAATAGCATGAAAACCTGAAATCAAAAGAAAACAAATGTTTTATTCCTTACTTACTGTTCTACAATTGTTTTTTTCTTTGAGTTTTGGGCATTGTAAAAAAAAAATCAGTATCATCAAAAGAGTTAGCTCTTATGATACTAACCCCAATGATAATGCCTTCTGAAAGCAATCATTTATTAGTATCCATTGGAGACTGGTTTTCAGAACTCTCACAGATTCTGTTTGGAAAATCCTCAGATGCTTGAGTTTCTTACATAAAATGGCATAGTGTTTCCATATAACCTATGTGTATTCTCTTGTATGCATTAAATCATCTCAGGATTACTGTAATACCTAATATAATACAAATACTACAAAAATAGTTGCTAATATAATGTAAATGCTACATAAATAGTTGCTATATTATTTATATAAGAAATAATGATAAGAAAAAAACCTGTACATGTTCAATAAAAACATAATTCTTTTCCTGAATACTTCTAATCTGTGGTTGGTAGAATCCATAGTTGGAGAATTTATAGATTAAGAGTACTGGTATTAATGAGTATTTAAAATATTTCAAAAAATGAGAAAAATAATTGTGAAAGATGAAGAGTATTTGCTTGATGTGGACTTTCAAGACATGCAATTTGGATTAAGGACAGATTTTCTTGTTATTATGGCTCTTTGCTTAAGTTATCTGGGTAATTTTGCCTCATTTTTTTCAATATATTTTGACTCTATACACATAGAGGCTTTGAGTATGTTCTTTTAATCCAAGAGTACCCTGGGCAAAAAAGAAAGAAAGAAAGAAAGAAAGAAAGAAAGAAAGAAAGAAAGAAAGAAAGAAAGAAAGAAAGAAAGAAAGAAGAAAGAAAGAAAGAAAGAAAGAAAGAAAGAAAGAAAGAAAGAAAGAAGAAAGAAAGAAAGAAAGAAAAAGAAAGAACAGGCTAAACAAATTTAAATCACTAAACAAGAAATATGTTATTTCAAAGAACAATCTATCTAGGTCTTTTGGTAGGCAAGTGTTGATAAATATTTATTGTTAGCCCTTCTATTTTCTTTTAAAGAGAATAAAATCTAACAAAATAAAACAATAAAGCTAATAACAGTACAATGAAAGCAATATAGGACTTCAAAGCAAGATAATAGGAAATCAACAATGGCTGTCATAATGTCTCATTTTCTTCAAATGAGTTCTATGTACTCTTCAAGCTACCCATACCATCAAACATAATGAAATAAAACAAAACAGAATAAAACCAATCAAAACAAAACAATAAAAATGTTACAGGACCTCAAAACAGATGATAGTAAATCAACAGTAGCTATCATAATGTATATTTCTATCTTCAAAATAGCTGTTCATGTTATCAGACATAGTAGAATCAAACGAGACAGCATAAAACCAAACCTAAAAAAACTATGAAAATGATAGGAATTCAAAACAAGATAATAGGAAATTAACAATGGTTACTACATTAAGAAATTTTTGAGACATTTCCTCCCTATCACTTTCATAGTATCTCTTATGCATTTTGGATTCCATTAATTCCTTCAGTTTTTTATGCTAGGGAGATAACTCAGTGTTCACCTTAGGAGTCCAATCCATTTCACCCACAAGCATGATCTCAAGTTGCATTCATTTACCTACAAGACTTTGAAATTACCCTTCTTTATATCCAAATAGTTTTTCATTGTATAAAAAGACAATATCTTTATCGTTCTGTGGTTAATGGACAAGATATCCTGGCTTTTTTCTGGTTTCCTGTCATATGGAGCAATGTTTTTTTTTTTCGTTTGATATTTGTTATATGAATTTTCTTTCAAATCAAATGTGTTTCTTGTGTACAGCATATTAATGGATCTTGTTTCTTGATCCACTCACCTTGTGTTTCTTTTTATTGATGAACTGAGGCCTTCTACACTTATTGTTGCAGCTGGCAGCATTGGCTCATCTCTGCTATGCTATTCTCCTGCTGCTGGTTCCCCACTTTTGCCCTCCATTCAATTGCCTGCCTTGTTTGATGATCCTCTGCTCTGCTGTTCCTGGAACGATGGTCATCTTTATCTCTCTCTAAAATATCCTTCAGCACTCTTTGTAAGGTTGGTTTGGTGCTCATGGATTGCTTCAGTTGTTCTTTATAGTGGAAGTATTTTATTTTTCCATCAATTTTGAAAAATAGTCTTGCAGGGTACATCAATCTAGGTTGGAAGTTATTTTCTTTCAGGATTTGAAACACTTCACTCCAAAATTTTCTTGATGGTTTGTATTGAGAAGTCAGCCATAATTCTGATGGGTTTTCCTTTAGAGAAACAGAGGTGATCTGTTTCTATTCTCTAACAAGCTTTAATATTCTGTTTTTGTGCTGAATTTCTGGGATCTTGATTATTATATGTCTGGGTGTAGATTTACTTTGGTTATGGTTAGTTGGAGTTCTATGTGCCTCACTTATCTGTATGCCAGTTCTTTTTCCCATGTTTGTGAAGTTTCCTGCTATTACTTATTTAAATAGTCTTTTTATGTCTTTTGTTTGGCCCCCTGCTTTTTCGCTGACACTCATCACTCTTAAATTATTTTCCTTCGTGTTGTCTTGCAGGCACTGAATTGTTATTTCCTGGTTCCCTGTAGTTTTTAAGAGATCTTTCCTTTCATAATCACTAGCTGCAATCCTGTTTTCAAGGACTGAAAGTCTCTTTCAAATGGTTTTGACAGCTTTCAATGGAGTTTTTAACTTCCTGGGTATCTCTTTGACTGTTTCATGCATTGTAATTCCTTCCTATACTGTTCATTCAAGGTTTCTATCATTTTCCTGTGCTCCTCTTCTTAATCTGTGTCTTCTCTAGATATGCTTAGCATTTCTTTCATTATGTTTGTGATTTCTTCTTTTATCTTAGATATTATTTATGATCTGATTACAGCATCATAAAATTATTTTCAGTTGCTATCCTTTCAGATGTTTCAGGTGTTTGACTTCCATTTTCTTCTATGTCTATATCTTCCAAACTTGTTTTTTTTTTTGGCTGGAGGTCTGAGATTGCCTTTTACTCCTTCATCTTGACATTTTCCTGGGTTCCTCCTAATAATCTGATTGTGGGGTCTCAGATACTTTCCACATTTGTGCCCCTCCATGGTATAGGGGAATGTGCCAGGGCTCTGGGTTCCTCCAAACCCAGGTTCCTGGGGAGGCTGTGGAACGTGGCACAGGCTTCTCCAGACCTCTGTGATATACTGAGGCATTCCTGATGGCCATGAGTGCATGGTGATGGGGCCGCTTCTTCTCTCAGCCTGAATGGTAACACCAGGACTCCTCCCATGGTGGCGGACACGTCAACGCATGTTTGTCTGGGGCTCCCAGCCCACGCTGGATAATTATGGGAAGCAAGGGTCTCCAATGGCAGCATTCAAGCTCACAGAGTGTATCTGGCTGTTTTTCCCTGCCTGCACTGGCTGCCTTCAGGAAGCAAGTGGTCTGGTTGTTTCTTGTTAGTCCTTCTTATACATGCTTGAGAACTGCCTAGCGCTAAGCAGCAATAACTTTGCTTTCAGAGAGCAACCATTTTTAAAATTATCATTTTAACTTTTAGAGAAGATTGTAAGGGGTTGCACTTCCACAGTTTCCTTACATTCCTAGATTTTACATTTTGCTAACTACTGACCAGCCAGTCTGGAAGGAGGAATTAATTCCTGTTCTGAAGTATGACTGGTAATCTAGTGAAGGAGACTAGTAGTTGGATGTTATGAAGTGGTACAACCCAGAGATCATAGTCCTCAAAAGTAAAATTAGTTGGTTCTTACCACAGATTAATAACAGATAATAATAGACCAAGTATCTCAAAGTCTTATCATATTTAAGAAAGATAGAAATTTTAATATTTATATGAATTCTCCACTCCTAATTCTTAAACATTGCATTTATTTCACATGATTTTAAATCTACTGTGACTTAAAAAAATTCAAATTTTAGATGTGTCTAATTATTATAATCTGAAAAAATAACATTACATAAATAAATGCCATTAAATAACATTAAATAAAAAAAGATATAAGGTTAAAATGGGCCTGCTACTTTTTGTAAAGTATCAAGTTATAGAATAGACTTTTAATATATGTATGTATAATACATAATACATATCAATGAATTCTAATGAAAGAAAGCAAATAAGTAATGAACACAGAGATATATAATGTTAATTGTACTCAGTGAAAAGGAAAGGTTGAAATATCAGACACTGGTTATTAATAAAGTTCTGCTATATTCTAAATAAATGGTTATTATTTAAAATAATCAACTACATCAAAACTAAACAAATAACAGTGACATATGAACTGTGAACTAGTAAGAAAGCTGTGCAATGAAGTAAGAGTTCAGTTCTATGCATATTAGTTTCAATTAGAATATATATCAGACCAAGCTAAAAACATCCTTTGTTTGGTATTCCAGTGAACTTTATCCTGGAACAACAAATGCTAACCCCTATTCCAGTGGAAGAACCCAAGTCCAAATAACTATCAAATTAATATATCAACAGTTGGGACTGGATCATGGGTTAGGGAGCTATCTAGTGGCTTAAAAAGATTTCTGACCATGATGTTTAAAAACTGGATCTTGATAGATGAGTAGTTCGAACATCAAATTTCACCAGATCAAAATATCCTTTTCAAAAATGAAGTCACAAGAACTTTGTAATATATTGCTTTAATGATTGATAGATTGTTAGAGAGAAATTGGCTCTTTCTCCATTGATATAATAATAAATTAAAATAAAAAATTTCCTTGTGCTTTGGAAAATTTTTTTATAAATATGACAACCTATATACAGGATAGTTTGAATGTTGTAGATATAATCATTCAAGTAAGTGTGGGGAAAGTCACTGTTATTATTGTCATTATTCTGAACTGATCACTGCAATTATTTCTTTTTTTTTCACCCAGTGCCATTTCAGTGATATTTGCTAATACCGCTCTATTCTGCTCACTGTTCAATAGATCCATGACACAGATTAACTGCTCAGGTTGGACGCAGAATGTACTTTATATCTTCAGTTGTATTGAAAAGTCATTTTAAAATGTCACTCATTACTTTTACTTCTCTGTAAAAATGATGGATTCAGACAGCAGAAGACCAGAATGAATTGATTTAGAAGTCCAATAACTTCACATTTCAAAATATACGTTAGAATAAAATGCTAACATAATTTATTCTTTATGGTGGTCCTGTTACTGATTAATGTGGAATTTGGCAAGGTAATTAGTATATAGTTGGTACTCAATAAGTAATCAGTGAACAAATAATTTAATGAATTTGGGCTTGATCTTTATTTAATCCTCAAAATAACTTTGTAACATTCTTTCAGACGTATGTCTCTATATTAATTTTTATAGAAAAAATATATAAACACATGCACCTAAATGCATGTAGTATCTACTATAATTTCTGTGATTATATTTTAAGAAATATGATAATATAGCTGGTTAGTAAGAAAAGGAAGAAAGTTATACTCAAAATATCATCTCTCATACATTTTAATATTTATTTTTTCTTTTTCATCATTGGTGAGCACTTTGACATTCTCTTAGCTTAAAAGTATTACTTCTGGGGCTGGGGATTTAGCTCAGCGGCATAAGCTCCTGCCTTGCAAGCAGGCAGTCGTGAGTTCGATCCCTGGTACCGATTAAAAAAAAAAAAAAAAAGTATTACTTCTCAGAGTGCCTACTTACCACCAGTATATAATCTTCAAACGATATATTTTCCTCTACCAGATTAACCTACCAATTACATAGGTTTTTCAGAAATTCAACTTCAAAGGATCAAATAATAATACGCGGTGATTTTGAGCTCTGAATGTTTCTGAAGAAAAATGATGAAATTAAAGAAATGCTAGAAGAAAGATATATTTTGTTCACAAAATCAGGTGAAATTTTCTGTCTGTCATTATTATTCAATTAAAATGTACTTTACTATTTAAGGGAAACTGTCATGAAATGTGATTTAAATTTTGTGAAAGTCTAATTTTCTTCTTCTTGCGTTCCTTAGCTAAAATGAATTTAAATCCTTTTATGTCCTGAGGATTTTGCAATCATTATTTCCATAAAATTACTGGCATTGTTCTGTGTTGTTTCAGATCTGGTAATAAGAACTAATGAGCTTAACTTCTGCATAAACAATTGCATCTTAAAGTCAGTCTGCCTGGGTGTGTATTCTGGTACTGCCATTGATTGACTGTGTGACTTTAGAATTACCACTTATCTTTTCTAAGTCTCTATTTAATCATTCAAAATGTGGATGCAAATTGTAATTATTTCATAGACTTGTCCTATACATTTATCAGATTTTTTTTCTGGTACCAGGGATTGAAACCACAACCTCATGTTTCAGAATTATTTTTGCATAGGTCTTAGGATAGTGTCCTATTTATAGACTAATACTAATACTTTAAACTATCATTTCTGATTTGTTGATTAGCCCTAAATTGACTTAAACCTTAAAGACTGATATTTGCAAATTCCATACCAGCCTTTTTTTATACTCTCATTAAAAGTCTCTGCAAAGGATTTATAACATTAGCACAGACAAAACTTAAATACAACATGGCACTAACAGGGTCCACTCTAATAAATACTTTAAAAAATGTCAGTAGAAGCTATTTTCTCTAGCTTTACATTTCTCTCCTAAACTCTTAGATTACATGGTACAAAAATGCTCTAGAAATGCCCAGCATATGTTAAATGAAACTATGCTTGTATTACAGAAATGTATTTCTGCATCATATTTACTCAGGTTTACTTACTCATTTTAGTTTTACAATATTGAGCATGTACAAATGGGCTTTAGATTTTGTGCCACAATGTCCAACCTGCTTGTATTTCCTGGCTTGTCTTAAACCATGTCGCTTTTAAGATATTAGAGGTATTTAGGCATTTAAATTCCTAGAAACACAGCCTGCAGTAACAAGTGTGTTACAGATATTGAGAGTGAGACTTTATGTAATTCATTTAAAACACTGATCTATGAATATCAAATTAAAGCCCCGGTAAGATGACTGAAGTTGTAAAAATGATCTCTTCTCTCATTATGCGTAATCCTCAGTTTTAAAGTGGCGAATAAACAATTTCAAAATTCCTAGGAGTGCTTTAAATATTGCAAAGTGGATGCTTTATATTATTTTATCTGATGCCACCCACTCAGTGAGGCTTTAAGTTTAAACTAGACAAAGTCACAAAAATAATAATCTCTCAAAAAAATGTATTTTCTTTCTTCCAAAATCGGTTTCCTTTTAACTTACAAATTTAGAAGACAGGATTTACTTGCATAGTTTTTAGTTATGTTTGTCATGCAGAGTACTGCACTTGTATATTATCTTTAATATGCTGTTATAATTGTCTACCTCACAGATATATCCCCAAAATGCATCTTTTTCTCTAATTGTTATATTTTCCTTCCTTGCAAGTTCCTAAAAGACATATAAGATCTCTTCTTCTCAAGGGACAAAGGCCTCTCAAGTCTCACCAATCTCTGACTTTGAATTTCTTAATGTCAGAACAGTTTCACATGTTTCATGTAACATCAGTACATAATCTAAGATTCAGAGTGATTTGCTTAGGATTACAGAGCCAATAAAGAGTAACTGTTGGATTTAAATCTAGGTTTTGAAACCTTGATAACAATATTCATCCTTTCCATTGAACAAAGTACTACTGACAACATTACATCTACAATGATCCCATGATAGTGAACAGTCTTCTTTAAAATTGATTAAATTTTGGATCTTCTATATTTTTTCAGCTTCCTACTAGGGAGACATTACAATGTTTATACATGCAAGACTGATTGTTTCATGTGTGAGTATGGTCTCAAGTTGCACCCATTTCACTAAAAATGTCTCAAGTTTATCTTTCTTTATGATTAATTAGTACTCCATTGTTTAAAAATATTGTGAAATTGGAAGAAATTGTTCAAATGGAAAGAGAAACTGGGATGGGGAAAAGGAAAAAAAGAAAAAGGAAACTTTTAATAATAGTTAAGGTAGTTACACAAGTAATTGCTATTAGTTCATTGCAAAGAAAAGTTTGTACCTATATTGTTTGATCAATTTTTCATGCCTATATCTTATAATATGAGCAACTACTTTGAAGATAACAACACACAACATATTAATCTTGTTAACCATTTTTACTCTCCTATGATCTTATTTAGACATTTTGTGCCATTGTTTTTATTTAAAAAATTAATTAGTGGGCTGGGGATTTAGCTCAGTGGCATAAGTGCCTGCTTGGCAAGCACAAGGTTGTGAGTTCAATCCTCAGTACTGCAAATAAATAATTAATTAATTAATTAAATTTTGATTTTATACCTGTAAATTACAAATCACAGTTGATAAAATATTGTCATTGGACCACTAAAATGAACTTGGATTTAGGTTCAGATTTTGTATGGCTGCTTGAGAGCTCTATTACCTTAGAAAGTGATCAACATGGGGTTTTCCCATTTGACAGTGAGATTAAATGAAAATAACTATCATACTTAGTTAAGCACAATGGCTCATAATTAAGATCAAGAATTAGTAGCTATCACTGTGGTATGATGTTTTCAGTTCTCAACTATAAATAAGGATAAACTTGAGGCTTTTATAGGTAAATGGATGCAACTTGAAGCCATACTCATAAGTGAAATAAACCAAACTTGCATGTGTAAATATCATTTTGTCTCCCTAGTGTAAAAAACTGAAAGAGTAAATAATATCCAAAATGTACACTAGATATCATGAAAGTGAAAAGGGAAGAAATTGCTCGAAAGGAAAGAGCTAGAGTAGGGGAAAGGAGAAAAGAAAGAAGGGAAAAGACAGGTATAGATATAGATGATATATAGTTATGCAAATAGATATACTACTAATCTCTGTTAGTTCATAAAAAAGAATATATCATTAATGTTTCATTGTTTGATTGTTTTATCATTTTTTTCATACCTATATCTTGTAACCTGAGCAACTACTTTGAAGATAACAATATGCAATACGAGACTGTTAATCTCGTATTATTTTGTCTTTGAAGTTTGTATCATTGTTTTTATTTTTTCTTTTTAAAATTATAAAAGAAATAATAGCTAGTATTTCTGTAACTATTAAATAGGAAAATATGATTGGTTATCAGGCACCATTCAGGCTCTATCTCTGTTTCTTTTTGTCACTAAATTCTGTGTGGCCTTCTATAAATTTTACCTCTGGCTATTATTTTCCTTATAGCTCAGGTATTAGTTCCTTATCTGGTAAACACATACGAAAAATACAAAACAAAATCTGCTTTAAAGTACCCAAGTGAAGGTAAGTGATTTGTGGAGAGGTTCTAATGACTAGAATTTTTAAAGTCGTAGAGACCTTGGGATTCTTAATCTAAGAAATGAAAATAAATTCAAAAATAGATGGCAAAAGAAAGGGTACAGTTTTAATTTAAGAACTGAGTAGAGATAAGGGAAGTTTAGGGATATCTTATAACCTATATGTTATGGTGAAAAAGACACTACTTCAGAGTTTAAAAATTTGTACTATATTCTTTACTGCTAATTTTCTGTATATCCTTAAAGATATCATTCAATTTCTTTGATCGTAAATAGCTTACAATCTTAATAAATAAGTTGAAAGAGATGATAGTTGTTATGGCACTTCCAGCATGACAGTTGTATGTCTCTCTATGTCAGATTAGAGTATCCTCAAGTATATACCATTAAACAGTTATTATTCCTCTTTATTTTTAGACTGAAGATGTTAAATGTCCTCATAGAAATTATACATTTGCCAACCAATTCCTAAAAGTTCACAAATCACACTTCAGGGAATATTAAACTTCTGGAAAATCCATTATAAAAAAAAACTATTAACGCATCAATTCCCAAATTTAACAATATCAATGGAACATATCAATATAGTTTTATAAATGCTACTTTAGGTGATACTAGGCTTTGAAAAGTGCAAGTTTTAACTAAATATCAGACACATCACCATTACATTTCTTTCAATCACCACTATCACCAACATTGTTATCACCTTACATTTATCAGCAAAACAATTATATACTACACTACCGATTATGACAAAAGGCTCTATGAAAATTAGACCTGATGGTAATTAGAAAGTGTATCCTCATATAGCAGAATGTTGGATGTTGATTTTGGACTTTAACTCAGTGCAATTGTAGAATTCAAATATTATCAGATAATGGCAGTTGAAATAGAAGGCACATAGCCATATTCCAGTTAAATTTCATTTCAGTACTAAATGACTTATACTTATTCTCTAGCCTCATTTCTTAGAAAAATTAATAGAATGATGTATGTAAAATTATTTCTACTCCATGGGGGAAATGTAAGTATATGCTGGCATTGACAGCCTTATAATTTAATAATACACAGGGTTCAAAACACTTTCACATGTGTAGCAATTGTATTAAAATGGATTTGGCAGGAATTATTTTATCCATTTTATGAGCAAGCAAACTAAGACTAAATGAGATTAAATCACTTCTTCAAGAGCATAGAAGATTTTGGTTTTTTGATGATAATTTTTTAACTGTATAACCTATTTTGTTTTGTTCCCATTCCCTTCAATTACATTTCTGTATGCAATAGCTATCTACCAAAAACCTGGCTCACGTGGAAGAATGAAGATTTCAAATAAGAGTAGGTCAGTGTTTCTTGAGGTTTTCTTTATATCGTAACACACAAAGAACCGCAGTGGGATAAATGAGCCAGTCTGCTTATAGCTGGTGAGGAATGAACACGAGGGTTGTGAGGCCAGTTCCTATCACACTCACCACCTTTTGCGACACACCACTGTGCTGCTGGCCGCCAGCTGGGACATTCTGAAACCCACGAAAAGATGATTGATTTAACCAAAGATCAGCAGAAAACTCTGGTATTTCCTCCTCATCATAGATCATTTTTATGTTGCACATTACTAATGCTCTTTACTTACCATATAATCTTAACAGAGATTCAAATCCAGTATTCCATTTCAGGATCTGAACTAATCTGTCTTCAGAGAGAACAAATCTAACATGCAGGGCATAAATTTACTTTGCCAGGAATTATTTTTTCTCTTTGTTAATTAAGGTCATACCATATTGTCTTGCTTCTTCATCTACTTATAAATCTTCTCATTTTTTCCTTTTTATTTTCAAAGTTCACAAATTGATTCATTGCCACTTACCATTGCCTATGTTTTTCTAAATTGGAACTCTGAATTGGCATAATCCTGAAGGTGCATCTCTGCTTTAGCTTTGGAGCCTCGGTGAGCTTCTACTCTAGTATCTCACATGTAGTATCTTCAAACGATTACTTTCATTGTCTAAACACCTAATTGACCATTGACTGGGGACACTGAGATAAACTCCGATAACATTGTGTATGTGTGTGTGTTACTGGGAATCAAACTCAGGACCTTGCACTTGCCAGGCAGGTGCTCTGTCACTAAGTTATATTCCTGGTGCATCTCTGGTAACTTAAAAAAAAAGGAAAAAGAACAGATTTTTCTAGTACAAAACTTAGTGATATGATCTAGGAATATAAGTTAATTTCAACTATGTTGTAAGAATGATATGTAATAAGTTTTAATTTTTTAAAGTATCATTTATTCCCTTGTAATGCAGAAGGTGAATCTTGTGAGAAAATGTTTTAGAAGAGGGTAAAATCCTGAAAATCTTCAGGAATAATTCTCCAATGTTCAATATATCTATATCTATATCTATATATATCTATATTATATCTATACAATGTAAGTAGAGAAATCCTAGAAATTTTCTTCTTACTCATCAATTTATCACACATATGTAGAGTCTGTCAAAAATGTATACACATTTCAGGAAAAGGGTAATTTGTATCAATATTGAAATTAAATTCATTGAGACATCATAAGATTAATACAAGTTATCCCTTTGGCTCCTCAGTTACAAGAGGGGCTCAAAGTGGTGGCCATTGGCTTCTAGGCATTTATCAGTACAGTGAACTGCTTCTTAGATAATCTTGGCCATTTAGATTATTGCACATTCATTTTCAAATTCTCCTCTAAGGGCCAGTAGTATAGTGGGTTTTGTGAAATGTATGACATCTTCATTTGAGGGTAAAATCATCTGTCAAAAAACATCATACTATTTTTCTTTTCCTGTAGGGTGTATGCATTTTTGGTGAACTCTACATATATGATAAGGTGATGGGCAAAACGAAAAGCTCTCCTAGATCTCTACTTTCATCATGTAAAAGACACTTAAGAAAGTTGAAGTACTTAGGAGTATCTGGGGCAAGATGTAGGGAACTAGTGATTTTATATTCCACACTGAAGGCTTTGGAATGGCTCTTCCTGTTTGTACCCCTGACTTGTATAGGTTATATAGCAGAATGAACATCATCTGACATTCTCCAGTTAATACAGTGAATGGCCCTAAGTACTTTCAATATTCTTAACTCTAACCTTTTTCTTAAAAAGTATAATGTTAAAGATAATAAATCAGATACACAACCTTAAATAGCACATGGTTTATCTTATATGAGAAACCCAAAATATAGAGAGTAAAATCAAAGGTAAGTAATAGGAAATAGGGATATAAATCTTTGTTAAAAGAAAAAGGACTGAGATGGAGAGAGCGGGGAGGCAGAGAATGTTAAGGAAGCATAAAATAAATCAAGGTGTGTAGTGTTCATGTGACAGCTCTCTATAATGAATGCCATTATTATGTTCTGTCAATATTTATTAATGAAAAATTTAAAAAGCAATAATAATTAGTATTCCATCCTTAGTTAAAAGGATATAAGGAAAAGGCCACTGCAATGCATTTTTCACATATACTTAGAATATTTATGGTTTAATTAAAATAAAATAAGTCATGTATGCATATTGATGTTTTGATCAGTTGATGCCACATAAACAATCATGGTCCCATAAGATTATAACAGATCTGAAAAATTCTGTCACTCTGTGCCCTTGCAATCCCCCTAATGTCTTAGCAAATGCACCTCTCACATGTTGTGATGATATTGGTGTAAACTAACTGTACCACCAGTATTATAAGAGTATAGCACATACAGTTATATATCATACTTGATCCATTATAATGATTAAAAGTATATTAGTGGCTTATATATTTATTATACTACTACTTTTATCATTATTTCAGAGTACACCCCTTCCACTTATAAAAAACGGTTTATTGTAAGACTTTGGACTGTGTGATCTCATACCTGTCGTGTTTACTGCATCTCACTTGCACTGGACTGTATCAAATGATAATTGACCTGTACTTTTTAGGTTTGTGCAAGTATGCTCTGTGAAGTTCACATGATGATGAAATCACCACCAGTGCAATTCTCAGAATGTATTCCTGCCGTTAAGCAATGCACAGCTGTATTACAAAGCAATGCATGTTGTTATTGAAATCACAAATACAAATACCAGAAAAATCTGAACATTTTCCTCAACCCACAACTCATTATCCCCAAATTCATATTTTCAAGAGTAATTCATCATTGAGTATTTGCATATGCATTTCTATGCATTCCTAAATGTACATTTTTTCTTAATGTTATAAGTGAAATTTTCCTATACTACATTTTTTTACAATTTCTTTTTCCCTTAAAAATATGCTAATATAACTTCTTCTGCAATATATATGCTTACTTCATTTTCTAAAAATTATTTCTAAATACTCCAGAGATTGCATTTGTGATAATTTACATTTAAATCCCCAATATCTTAGAATTTTTTCAAGCCCATTAAAATGGTTTTATTGTTCTAACATCACATAAACTTATGAAAGTACTGTAATATACATAACTATTCTATATGCTTACATTAAGGGCCCCATGGGCTTTGCCACATGCTAATGCTAACTCTAAAACTGCTTTAAAACATGGATTTCTTGCTACAATAATACAGGATTACTGTATAACTTACTTATAAGCTAAACTGTGTATAGTAAAAGCATTGTTTTTGCTCTAGGAATACTCTTCAAGAACCTAGCTCTAGGATTTATCTAATTTCTTAATCTCTTTTCCAGAATTCCTAATCTATCTTCTGTGAAAACTCATATATTTCAGGAGGTGTTCAATACCAAGTGGAATTCTTTTGTCAAATAATACAGTACTACATTATTTTCCTTGGATATTATTGGTGCATTGATTTATATTTAAGTTTATCCAATTTGTGTAGTAAAAAATCTATTTTTTTGTCTTACCTACCATTTCTTAATATAAATGATGAATCCTTTTTAAAGTAACTGCTATAGCTCATGAAATACTACAATTCACAGTTTGAAAACCACTGATCTCAAGGCTTAGATACTTAACCAAATCATTAATGTTAAAAAAGCAAAAGTTAAAGTATTACAAATAATAGACTTAGTGGCATTGGAAACAAATATGTGGTTATAGATAATATGAAATAATTATTAAATACATAGTAAGTGTTCAAAAAATACTAAGTCATCTTTAATTCCGCCTACTTGGTCATCTCTCCGAATCATTTAATTTTTTATTCTGTAAAAAGTATTTACTGGGCCAGGGATATAGTTCAGTGGGACAGCATCTGTCTGGCAAGTGCAAGATCCTGATTTGATTTCTGGTACAGGAAAAAAAGAAACAGTATTTATCTATAACTCACTTTGCTTTCCTAAGGATTATTTTTGTTTGTTTTGGTTTTTGTTCTTTTGAGATAGAGTCTCGCTGTGCAGCTCAGGATGGCCTTGGGCTCACTTTGTAGCCCAGGTTGGTCTCGAACTTGCCATGATCCTCCTGTCTCAGCCTCCTGAGTGCTAGGATTACAAGAATGCGCCACCACGTGGGGCTTCCTAAAGAATTTAAACTTTACCTTGTAGCACTAAGGAACCATTGATTTTAAAACTAGATGTGATAGTCAAGACTGAGTTATTCTCTGTCTCTCTTTCTCTCTGTTTTCCTGCTAATATCTCTATCTCTGTCTCTCTCTGTGTCTCTATCTTTGTCTCTCTCCTTTTGTTGTATGGAAATAGGACTGGCAAAGAAAATGTTAAATTCAAAGGTAACAGAGTTTCCTGTCCAGCATATTACAGTTAAAAGCACCACAACAAAGACAGGAACTCAGAGCTACTTGGCATTCAGTTTTGCCTTCACTCTACACCGTGAGATTGTCCATGCTACCTGTTCCTGTTAAAATGAAGTTAGAAGCCACTATTTGACTCTTAATATATCCGAATCTGCAGAGCAATATACATTGTTATGTGAGCCTTTCCCTCCAGTAAACTAATAGTCTACAGATTTCAAATTCCTGTAATTTATGCTCTAGAAATTACGTTAGGGTCGGGGAAATTCACATTCAACTCAAATGATACTGTTGGAGTCAGCCGGGTAGCCTTGCATGTGCCCTACAGCTGGTAAAACTTCAAGAGTTCAGGCCAAGCCCACACGCTTATTATTTCTGCTGCTTTGGAGCAGTGACTAATGACAGTATTTGAAAGAACAAAAGCAGTGACTTCTGTCTGAGAGACACTTGACCTTTGCAACTCTACTTGACCTCCACGCTATCCGTAGGTCCTAAGTGAAATGAATGTGCTCGAGAGTGTTATTGTCTACAGTGCATTTTATTTTGAGATCATTGGCCAGACACAATTCTACCCAGTAGAATGACCTGTGCTTTGTGTGAAAGTGCTGTGTGTACAGTGCAGGGCAACACTGCTACAATGGTCCACATCTATAATCTAGAAATTAGACGAGCTGGGGAATCCCATGAAATGTGTTAACATAATTAGTGCTCGGGCAATGAGCTTCAAGCAGCCCTAGAAATTAATTCTAAGGTAGGTTTCTAGCACAGAACCAGAAAATAATTCTCTTTGCTTCATAGGTACAAGGAGAACATTTAGTTCTTAATATATTGACTTGTGCATGTTCAAATATCCAATCCTCATCAGTATTTCCCATCAAATATAAGCAATGAGTTTCCCATTTCAAATTCCTACACAACTAGTACCTCACATGATGAGAACTGTATTCTCATATATTGAAGTACTCATCATTTGAGGTATATCAGATTTTATGGGGACAAATTCATAAACCAGAATGCAGTACCAGAACATATGTTTCTAATTCCGTTACTTTATAGAGCTGAGTCTACATGAGCATATCAATATGAGAAACTGAACTCACTGTTCTTGCACTTGTCATTTTCTTCCTTAAATTAAGCTGACTTTTCTGCCTCTGATTTACAACCACACTCTCCTCCACTTATTCTTCTACCCTGTTTCATATATGTGGAAAATTTCCCCATTTTTCATAAGAAAAGACTTCTCTTTCTCTGCTTCGAAATCCTTTCACCTTTGCACTTTCTCAATCACACTACCTTGGAATATCCTGTAGAATTAGGAAAACAGATGAAAGGAAAATGAGTAAACATTGTTTCAGGCTCAGGCAGTATGTCCATTTTTAATGTCTATAATAATACTTGTAAATCTTTTGATCTGTATATCTGTATCTATATTTTTCCCCTTTTAGGGAACTTTTTTTCTACTTAAGTTTTTAACCCATTTTAAAGACTGAATTTGACCGAATATGATGGAAAGGCTTAATAACTATAAAGTAAAAATAGTAGGGCCATTCAAAGAAAACATAACCTTGCTGCACGCTTTCTTGCTTTAACTGAAAGACAGGTTATGCCCTCTGTTAGTTGAAAATCCCCTAGGATCCCTCAGGCTTTTATTATCTTCTACCTAGAGGGTGAGATTATTTTTTCCACCTCTCTGATGACATTTTCAAAATAATTCTGCTTCTATAATAACCCCTTCAGGGAGAAGGAAAGAATGCAATTTATGACACCACGATGATCATCATGTGACAAATTTGTCCTTCAGCTTTTAAAATGGCATTGTTTTTAGCCAAAGCCTAGAGCTAGACCTCCCAAAGCAAAGACCATTTGCACTAACTTCTCCCTTGCATGGGAAATCACCTGTTCACAAATTTTTAAAATAACTGGATTTGCTGTGCCTACTCTGGTTATATTTCATAGTCAGAAATGTAAAACATTATTTATTTCAGTATATGTATCATATATATATATAAAGTATTTTAAAACAACTAAAAAATTCAGTACTATGGATCAAACTTATATTCTCACATATGTCTGGCAAGTGCTGTACCATAGAGCTACACTCCTAACCCAAGAAAGTTTTTAAGATGGCAAGTATATATTCAAATATCCACTGATATTTGAACATGAATTCGAACCATCCATAATAGAGAGGCCAAGTGTTCTCAGCTGTCAGTTTACAAAGAAGGCAAATAAGCCTTTTGATGTTTAATTTAAAGAATGTTCACCTAATACGAGGCTTTCAGTGTAGGTTCCAACTGATCAGGATTTATAACTGTAAATCTCAAAGCAATGAGTAGAGTCATTTATAGGTAGGGTTTAGACATAAGAACCAGTGAAAAAAGTCAGAAAAAAATAATGAATACTTGAGACACCAGAACTGGGATTCATTACTGGTGAATTATAGGAAATGGACAGCTAAGAGACCATGCAGCCAGCTTGGAAGTCAAAGATCTCCCTTGGAGTTGAAGAATGCTGAGTTTGTAGTCAAATGGTCATTTTATTTTGTTTTGCTGACAGTTTCTCTTTGGAATCTTTCCCCTCATTTAAAAAAAAAAATCCCTTCACACTTTCTGCCTCCTTACAGTGCTCTTATCACCCTCTTGCTTCGTAGATCTATAAATAATTTTTCTCTCCCAAGCACTCATAAGCTCATTTTTCCTTTGTGTAGAATTGTCCAAAAATGAATTCTACCCATCTGTTCCAGTGCCATACTGTACTTCTTACTTCCACACCTCCTGAGTGATCGAATATCATGACCAGAGCTCATCTGATCAACTTTAGCCACTAACCTTCTGTTGTAGTCAGGGGTTGTGTGGAGAACAATTAGAATCAGGATGCATAATTTATAATAATTTTATGATGGTGACCCAGAGTAACACAAGAAAGTGCAGGAAATCTGTCCACAACACTAAAGACTCAGAATATTCAGCCAAGGGCCTGGATCCCACAGCAGTGTCCTGCATGAGTCCAAATGAAAACCTAGAGCCTATGACAGTGCCTCCCACGAGTCCAACTGGAGGTCTAGAGCCCAGGAGAAGGACTCACACCAGTGTGTTTTATGGATCCGCACTAGGAAGACCCAGAGGTCAGTGGTGGAAGCTAGAAAGTTTATGCCAGTGGGGTGAAGGAGCTGTGCTTGTAGATTGAGGATTCTACACTGGAGCTGAGGAGTCATGCTCATAATAAAGGCCAGGGCTGTCCTGCGAAGCACCACAGCCATCCTCAGTGACTTGGAGGCTCCTCCAATGATAAAAACAGTTGAGTACCTGCCAGGAAGCCAGCATGACGAGTCTCTCCTGAGAATAAATTGCACACATCCTCCCCTCCAGAGCCAGAAAGCAATGCTGGATGTAAGGACCAGAGTTGCCCCAAAGTGAACCACAGCCACTCTCACCAACAAGGTCCCAGGCTCCTCAGATGACAATGGTCGAACTCAGACTGGGGAACCTAGTCATGACGAGCTCCTCCAGGAGAACCAGTGACTCAAGCAGCAACACTTAGAGAAACCCACAACGCCTGGCTTGTCCTTCTCCAAGTCTCTATTTATGCTGGCAACTTTGCTCAGGTGGAACATCTATGCTCAGCACCATGCTGATTTAATTCAGCTGGCGTTAAGTTGACCATCAGTTTTTAATCCATATCACCTTTCAATGAAGCTGTGTTCTTCAAAACTCTAGAATCTGCAGTTATTTCTGAAGGCCTGCTGTACTAATCAGTGCATCTATTTAGCTTTTTCAATATTCTAATATACTATATGGTTTGATTGCCTTTTTCTCCACATAATTTTGCTCATTTAAAGTTCCTTATCTGGTTTACAGAATATTTGTACTTTGACTTGAATTGTCTCTAAGAAAAGAAAGAAAGAAAGAAAGAAAGAGAAAGAAAAGAAAAGAAAGAAAGGAAAAGAAAAGAAAGAAAAGAAAAAAAAGAGGCAAAAGTACGTTAAAACCCTAATCTCAGTGTTACTATATCTAGAAATAGTGTCTTTGGTAGGTAGATAAGGCCAAATGAATTCATAAGAATGGGCCCTTAATCCAAAAGTGCTGTGACGTGAATTCACAAGGAGAGAAATAACGAGTTTCTCCCTCCTCTGACGCCTTAACAAGAGAAAACAGAGTAAGAATGTAGTCTTCTGTAAGCCAGGAAGAGAGACTATCAGAAATTAAGTTGCTAACATCATGATCTAAAGCTCTGTATCCTCTACGCTGAAAGAAAATAAATTTCTGCTATTCAAGCCACCCAGACTATGGTATTTATTATGACAGCCCAAGATGATTAGTTATACATTCCCACTAACATCATTGTTCATGCTGTATTAATAGTTACTACTTGGTGAATATTAAGGCAGTGAATATTGAGTATTAATCTATTCAAGATATTTCTTGTTCACTTGTTTTGTACAGGGCAATGGAGATGCATTGGCATCTGTAAATAAAACCATCAGCGTCACTATTCTATGACTCCAGGGGAAGATGAAAATGACATTAACATATAAAAATTTTAAAATTGTATATATTTCTGTATGTGTGTTTTAAAATTGTATATGTATGTGTATATAGTAATTATGAATGTACTCAAACCGGGATGGAGAACATGGTTTCTCTGAGAAAATTTAAGCCTACCTTGAAGTTTAAATGGGAAGTCACCCGTCAGGGACATAAGGGCCAGTAGGAACAAAGAGCCTGATTTAAGAAAGGGCTTGGGACAGATAGATACCAAGGCTATCTAACTGGGCAACACTGAAAGAGAATTAACAGCAATAAGAGATGAAACTGGACAAATTCTAAGTGCTGAGTGGAGTGGAATATTTTAAGCAAAGGTTGCAATTTCTGTCCTTATTCCAGGAAAAAATGGGAAACCATTAAAGGGATTAATGTACACCTATAAGTGAAGAAGGTTTTCAGTTTTATAAAAACTTCTTGATAATTGTCTATATGATGATTTAGATGCAGAAAGAAAAATCAAAAGTCATTCAATAATTTAGTCTAAAAACAGTGTTAGCTTATTTTAGGATTCAGAGGAAGAGAATTAAAAATAGGTGGTATGACTTAAAATTTGTTCAAGAAAAAATTGTGAAAAGACTTGGTGAATGGTTGGCATGGACAAGAAGATTATCAGAGATAACATCTAGATAACTTCCTAAATAACTACAGAGATAGTGTTATAATTTGGTGGATCAGAGGAATATAGAGGAAAAGGGAGTTGAATAGGGAAGTAGTGAGATGTGGTCATAGTCTCCTTAGGATGTTGGCGAAATAATCAGGTGGAGATAATTAACAAGTAGTTTCATATCCCATTTTGGAACTCAGAAGAGAGGTTAAACTCTGAAATATCATTGAAGGGGTTTTGTGTGTGTGTGTGTGTGTGTGTGTGTGGTGTGTAATGAATGTTTCTCAGATTGCATAGAAAGTATACTATGATAAAAATGAACCAAGTTTGGCTTAATATTGAAAAAAATCCAGAAATAGCCAAAGAAAAATTTTAAGACTGATAAAAGTCAGAATGCAGGAATGAGTACATGTCAAGAGTAGTCACCAGTTATCTTGTAAGAAACTACCATGAAGTCATGTAATGGGAAAGCAAAGATCCCCCTTAAATTTAACAACACAGAGGGTCTATTTTTGGCATTTTTGGTACCATGCAGTACCATTTTTAAATCTAGCTTTAATTCTCACAGTGCAGTAGGTATTATTGTCATGGTACAGATGAAAGAAATGAGCATAAAAGTTCAAGGTTACACCTTAGGTAGGCTGTGTTCAAACCCAGGCCGCATGTTGACAAGATCATGTGCTGTTCTTTATACTTTGACAATTAAATCCACCTCAGCTCTCCTTTCTAGGAATGGGTTTTGCTGTTTTTGTTGTTGTCACTGCTGGGGCTTTTTTGTTTTGTTTTGTTTTGTTTTGAACATTAAAATCAAGATCACAGACCACATTTTGTTTATTCTCTTATTGTATTATATGTGGTAGCCTTGTCTCTCTCATTGGATTTATGAGTTTGCTGAGTTCAAACACCAGAGCACAGTGTAGGAGAAAAAAATAGACTTTGCCACCTGACACACTTGGATCATAGTTTAAAAATTATAATGTCTATGAAGTGTCTAGTTGAATGACAGATACAGATGAGCCATGTGTTGAATAGATGTGAATTTTATTTTTATTTATCCATTTTATCCCAATGCACTACAGAGAGTAAGATTAAATAAATATTTATTGGATATAAGTCTTATGATACTCTAAGTGACAATAAATTCTTCATCAGTTAACTTTTCCTATCATAATTGCTAATAAAGTTTGGGAATCAATTCACTCTCAGCAATAAAACTTACCTTACTCTGGGACTGGGAAGAGACTAAAAAATATCTTTCCTTAACCCTGTGCAAATGCCACATCATAAAACCAGACCTCAGAAAACATGAGCTCTTTGAGGACAGGTTCTGCGATTTTTCTAAGCTGCCACTTTCCTTGTACCTAATCTAGCACCAGGCAGATGGTATTTACACAGTGTTTACTAAAATAAAATAAATAAATCTGATGTTGATAACGAGGAGATTTCTTGGTCTCTATAGACAGTAGAAGCTTTCTTTCCAAAATTATAAATGTCAGGTGTTAATGTGGCATTCTAACTGCTTAACTACTGCTCCAAACTCTATTATAATACATATAGTTATATATCATATTTATATATGCATGCACAGTAGGGTGTATCTTATCATCCTTTTCAAAAATGTCATAGGAACAAATGATTTCAGAGGTTATGCTGGACACAGGAAGAAGCTATAAATATTTCCTAAACTGAAGCCAAGCCTTAATAAATATTTGGCGTCATCATGACTCATCAAGCTTAATATCTTGAAGTACTGCATTTGGAAATACAACTATGTGGAAATCTCCTATGAATTGTTCAGCCATACATGAGCATACGGGAAAATTGGATAAGCTCATATAAAATAGGTATCTTAAAATTTGTAAGTTACATGTCCCCTCATCTTCAAAACTTTACTAATATAGTACCAAGGGTATGATCCAAGTAAATTATCATTTTATTTTACTTAGCAATAAGCTCCTAATAGTTTAAAACCAGTTAATTCTGAATTATTCCTATATTATTTTATGAAATTCACTTATAAATAGTAGCTAATTCTTTGGACATAATAACAGTAGTATCTGTACATTTTGCATCAAGGATAGGCTCAAAAATGGCAATATTTCCTTCTATGTCCCATGTTCCTGATAATCTGATCTTCAACATTCTCAGACATGCCAGAAATCTTACCTTCACCAGGATTGTCAGATTTCATCATATATATTTCAATATAAATTCACCTCTATTCAAAGCTCTGTTACAATACACTCCCTTAAAGAAAGTACCTATTGCAGGTTAGTATACCTGTGAGTTTAAGCAACTTGCTTAAACTAATTACTCATATACTACCATGAAATATATGGAATGCCAAAAAAGTCTGTTTAACATCATTTTCTAGCATTTGAATGGATATGTGACTACTAGAATTATATTACAGTCATCTCAAACACAAGTGTTTATAAGAACATGGCAGTTAAATGAGTAGGATGGGCCTGATGGGGTATAATCAGGGGTGATGGGAGCCATGGTACAAACAAGCACACAAAACTTGTGTATGGAGGCAGCCTTTGTTCATTCCAGCTGAGTTTTGCTACAATTCTTTCTGTCTTTTTATCAAAGCATATAAAAGTATCCATTCCATAATATTTGTTTAATAATAAAGGGAATTAATTAATGGTAAATGAGATACCGTTGCTAATTTTTTTAGTCAGGAAAAGAAAATTTTAAAAAATTGTTGGGAATATTCTGACTTTTTAATTTGGATAACTAACTTACTAAAAGACGAGATCTGTTTTGACCAAATCCATCTACAGATAAAGTAAGACCTAAGAGCAAACAGTTCTGTTCCCATCCCATCTTCATTAATCAGGAGAAAATTACTTTCTAATAATTTTGTGGAGGCTAATAATTCAAACTCTACTTCTAGTGCCTGACTGGACCCACGAAAATATAGTGAAATAATGATGGAAAAGGTAATATGTAAAATAGGAATTGCATTCACGTCATTTGTGTTCTTACTTGCTCTTTAGACAGCTCAGTTAAATGGAAAGAAAGCTGCTTTCTCTTCCATTTTCCTGTCTTTGAATGTATCTAGTCTGTTCACTGCCATTCTTATTGAATTGTGATTATTTATTGACCCATTTTTTAAAGCACCCCTCAAGTCATGTAGTGCTGGTCTTTTTTTGTTCAAACTGACTGACCTTACAGAACCTGTATTACAGGGCTTTTACCTGCTCAGTTGGTAGCTTGTAACTTGTCCACTTTGGGAGAAGCTATTTCAGTGGGCTTCATAAAAGAACCACCTGCCTGGACATTCAGGAAAGCTGGTTCTTTAGATATGGTTCTGCATAGAGCAACTTGAAAAGACCACCATAATGCATGTCCTGGTTGTTGCTTTCCTTGCGACTTCATCTGGAAAATGTGTCAGCCTAACAAATACAGCAGGCCCAGAAAATCAAAATAGAAATGGGAAACAAATTGAATTGATTAGAGAGAGGAAGAAAGAATGAAGAGAGGATAGAGAAGGAAAGAAAGACAGAGTGGGAGAGGAAGCTGGGGGCAGAAGAGACAGAGACTGGGAGACAGAGAGGCAGAGAGAGACAAGGTGAGAGAATATGAATAACTGGATTTTAGAATGTGTCCTTAACCTGTGAAGAGGCTTGGTCTGTTGCAGGTCAACATCTAGACAATGTAGGTAATGATCTTCAAAAATAATCTTCAATTTATGGATGTCCTTATACCTACAGTCTATCCTTAAATCTGCAGATGAGACACATAATACAAGAAGATGGTAATCAGAGATATGAATGGCTTACCACCAAGTAAGCCCTAATTTGTTTCAGAAGTCTGGGCCTGCCAGAAAGATTTTCCTGTTTTGTAACTCAAGACTTTGTAGTGTTTTGGCCAAAATAATTAATTTTTTGTTGAAAATTTAAAGCGTTAATGACCTCAGGCTGCTGATTTAAAGTAGACCAATAGATGTGCTCCAATGTATGATTTGTTATTCATTTTCTCCACACCAGCTACACAACACACACACACACACACACAATTCATTATGCATTCATTCCATTGTATCTATTTAAAAAATGTGAGCTGGGGCTGAAAATTTTCATAATCCCAATCTACATTTAATTCTTAGGAAAAGCTGAATTTTCTCAAGGTCAGTAAAGGCAAATTCAGTAGTGTTCATTTATCTGACACGTGGATTAGGCATGCTTCTCAGATGATTTGAAGACTTGTACTGGTTTGGATTTTCACTGACCCAACTTCAGCTGCTTCTGAATGGAATATCCCAGGCAATGAAACAATAGAGCTTTATCTTTAAACCGGACTAGAAGTTAAATCCATATCAATTATATATGTGAAAGGAAATTTGCATTTGATAATCATTAAAAGGCATGCAAAACTGAAGTAGTTAAGGTACTCTATAAAATAAAGTTCAAATGTATGTAAAAGGAGTTACCATGGTTACTAAGCACAGCTTTTCATGGTGTGCTCTATCACTGTTGCCTTTGAAAGTTTATGTGTGATTTTCAAGTAAACAATGCCTTTAGATGTGCTGCTGACAGGACCATGTTACTTACTGAAACCACACCTTTTTTATAGCCATCAGCATCTGAAGGAGACTGTCCTTTCTAATTTGCCAAATGACACTGCAGCCCACACCAGAAGAAATGATTGAACATCAGGAAAGAGGAAAGGCAGTCCCCTCCTGAAATCAAAATCACTGGCTCATGGATCCATCCACAATCCTTGAAGCCTTTTTCTAGTTTCCAAAATAAAATTTCTCCTGCCTTGGTAGCTGTAAACTTTGGAAACTCTAAACCAGCCAAGTATAATATAATGCATAACTATATTCATGTCTATTCATTCTACCAAGTTTTGAGGATGCTTTTTATCAGGCAATATGGAAAGACAGAAGAGGTACTTGGGAGGTGGAGGCTGTGAGATAACATAAGGAGGTTATGATAGGCTGAGTAGACAACAACAATAAAGGCAAAGAGGGACTGAATAATCTATTAAGAGTAGCAGTCGTTCATGATAGCAGAAGGATGCAGGGGAGAAGCGATCAAAGAGAAGGATAACGAGGAGGCTTAGAAATATGTTTTTAATAATGAAAGGTAAGAGGATGTAGATCATCATTCTGTCAAGAGCAAAAAAGTGTCTATTCTGAAACAATTTACTAGCAATTGTGGTTTTGTAGTGTCTGGCATTCAGTTCTTGCCAAATACTCATTGAGCAAGCATTTCTTTTAAATTGTCAAGTATTCATATTCATATCCCTTTCCTAAGGAGGGAAGTACTGTGCTACATATAAATTATGCATTTGTTAATCTTTATCTCTATATTAAACCAGCTAACCAGAAAGAACATAAACACGATGCACTTTAACTCTTTTTGCTGATGCCAACATGTGTTTACCTACTACCAAGGCTAAGGTAGGGAATGATTATACCTAAGGATATATATGCACTGCTCAAAGTATTCTTTACAAGGGCATCTTCTATAACATTGCTCATAATAATAATAATAATAATAATAATAATATATGTATATATATTTTTCACATATATTTCTCTTGGTTCTCTAGGTTCTTCTATTAGCAGTGAGAAAGTGTTTCCCATTTTATCATAGATTATAAAAATCCCAAAACTGGTTTAGACAGCCATAAATTGTTTTTCTTTTTTCTTTTTTTTTTTTTTAATTGAAAGAGAATAAAACAAAAGGGGGCAGTACAGAGCAGATCAGAACAGGACAACATAGGCAACACAATACTTTACATTAAGTCAACTGGACATCAACAGTAGCTAACACCATATCTCTTACTCTGCTATAGTTGAGCATAGTTTCAAATACAATAATATCAAACATATCACAATAGTATAAAGCCATGCATAGAGTGAAAGAATTACATGGCTTTCTGAACCGAATAACAGAAAATGATCAATGGGTACTATAATATCTCATTTTTGATAAAAAAAAACAAAAAAATTTGTTTGAACTATCACACATATTCAAATTCCAATAAGACACAATGTGATAGATAGAACCAATGGTAGTAGAACAAAAAAAGCATGGTAGGATTTCGAAGAAGGATAATATTAAATCAGCAATAGCTGTCATAATGTTTTGTTTTCTTCAGAACAGCTGTTCATATCACCAAGTATGATATAGTCAAACAAAACAGGATAACACCATTCCAACTGACGATTTAAAACTTTGAAAGACTTCGAAGCTATGAGATGGGGACTCATGCTTACCATAAAGTCTTATGTACTCTTATCAAATCTCATATTAGGGAGACTATATGGTATTTACCCTTGTGAGTTTGGTTTATTTCACTTAAGAGAATAGTCTCAAGTCATGTCCATTTATTTATAAATATCTCGATATGATCATTCTTTATAGCTGAGTAGTGCTCCATTGTATAAAAATGCCACAACTTTTTTATCCATTCCTCAGTTGGTGGGCACTTAGGTTGTTTCCAAGATCTGGCTATTACAAATTTTGCTGCTATAAACATGGGTGTACATATATCACTGTGGTACGATGTTTTCAGTTCTTCTGGGAATATGCCTTAGAAGCGGAATAGCTGGGTCAAATGGGACTTCCATACCCAGCTTTTTGAGGAATCTCCAGACTGACCTCCACAGTGGTTGCACCAGTCGACACTCCCACCAACAGTGTAGAAGAGTTCCTTTTTCCCCACAGCCTCTCCAACACTTGTTGTTGGTAGTGTTCTCTATCTTGGCCATTCTTTCTGGAGTGAGATTGAATCTCAGTGTGGTTTTAATTTGCATTTCTCTCATGACTAATGATGATGAACATTTTTTCATGTATTTTTTTGCCATTCGTATTTCTTCATCTGAGAAGTGTGTATTCATTTCAGATGCCCATTTTTGGATTGGGTCTTTGAATTTCGAGGGTCTGATTTTTTTTAATTCTTTATAAGTTCTAGACAAAAGTCCTTTGTCTGAGGCGCTGTCCATGAAGATTTTTTCCCAATTTGTGGGTTTTCTTTTCACTCTGCTGGAAACCTCTTTTGACATGCAGAAACTCTTCAATAAGATGTGGTCCCAGTTATTGATTGTGGGAAGTACTTCCTGTGTACTTTGGTTCTTGTTCATGAATTCTCTTCCTACCCCTATATCTTTGAGGTTTTTACCTACTTTGTCTTCCAGTAGTTTTAGTGTTTCTGTTTTAATATTTAGATCTTTGATCCATTTAGATTTTAGTTTAGTGTATGGTGATAGACATGGGTCTAGTTTTAGTCTTCTGCATATGGACAG